>JACEEZ010011964.1:112500-127500 GCA_016584305.1 Chionoecetes opilio | reverse complement strand
AGAGGGAGAGAGAGAGCAATCATATGAGTGCCGGACAGAAAACTAGGTAAAAGCCTCTTCCGGTTATAATTGAATCCCCCTCCCCTTCCCCTCCATACCCCCTCTATACCCCCCTCCTCCTGATACACTTCCGGAAAGGTAGACAATACAGGAACATCTGCCCCCTACCCGAACCTTCCCCCCTCCTACCTTAACCCCCTCCCCAACCCAAGCACTCGCTGTTCACTCCACACTCCACATCCTTGTCAATTTTACCGTCAATAACCCATAGACACATAGACAGACAGACAAACAGATCTTTTATTGACACATATTTTTAGACAGAAGAGTAGATAGACAGACAGAAAGGACAACAGATAGCAGACCTTACACACCATCTTTTTTAGACAGACAAACTAGCAGACATGACAGACAGAATCCTTATTTCCACCACCTATCCCTTTTAGAAGACAATAGACAGACAGACGACAGATCCTTTGTCCACACACATCTTTTTAGACAGACAAATAGACAGACAGACAGACAGATCCTTTATCCACACATATCTTTTTAGACACACAAATAGATAAACAGACAGACAGATCCTTTATCCACACATCCTTTTAGACAGACAAATAGAACAGACAGACAGACAATCTTTGTCCACACACATCTTTTTAGACAGACAAATAGACAGACCAGACAGAAGATCATTTATCCACACATATCTTTTTAGAAGAAAATAGACAGACAGACAGACAAGCACCGTGCACACACATCTTTTTAGACAGACAAATAGACAGACAGACAGACAGATCCTTTATCCACACATATCTTTTTAGACAGACAAATAGACAGACAGACAGACAGATCCTTTGTCCACACACATCTTTTTAGACAGACAAATAGACAGACAGACAGACAGACCTATCCACACATATATTTTTAGACAGACAAATAGACAGACAAGACAGACAGATCCTTTGTCACAACATATCTTTTAGACAGGACACATAATAAAACAGACAGAAGATCCTTTATCCAAAACATATCTTTTTAGACAGACCAATAGACCAGGACCAGACAGACAGGATCCTTGTCCACACACAATCTTTTTAGACAGACAAAATAGACAGACAGGAAGGACAGATCCTTACCACACATATCTTTTTTAGACCGACAAATAGACAGGACAGACAGTGACAGGATCCTTTGTCCAACACATATTTTTTAAACAGACAAATAGATAAACAGGCAGACAGATCCTTTATCCACACACATCTTTTTAAACAGACAAATAGATAAACAGACAGACAGATCCTTTATCCACACACATCTTTTTAAACAGACAAATAGATAAACAGGCAGACAGATCCTTTGTCCACACACATCTTTTTAAACAGACAAATAGATAAACAGACAGACAGATCCCTTATTCCACACAATCTTTAAAGACAAATAGAAGACAGAACAGACAGATCCTTTTCCACACATACTTTTTAGACAGACAAATATGACAGACAGACAGACATATCCTTTATCCAAACACATTTTTAGACAGACAAATAGACAGACAGACGACAGATCCTTTATCACACACATCTTTTAGACAGACAAATAGTGTATGTGCAGACAGGACAGATACTTTGTCCAACCACATATCTTTTTAGACAGACAAATAAATAAACAGACAGACAGATCCCTTATCCAACATATTCTTTTAGACCAGACAACTGACAGACAGGGACAGACAGATCCCTTTGTCCACACATATTTTAGGTGGGGGGGGGGGGGGGGGGGGACAGACAAATAGGACAGGACAGAACAGACAGTCTTTATCCCCACACATATCTTTTTAGACAGACAAATAGACAGACAGACAGACAGATCCTTTGTCCACACATATCTTTTTAGACAGACAAATAAATAAACAGACAGACAGATCCTTTATCCACACATATATTTTTAGACAGACAAATAGACAGACAGACAGACAGATCCTTTATCCACACATATCCTTTTAGACAGACAAATAGACAGACAGACAGACAGATCCTTTGTCCACACATATCTTTTTAGACAGACAAATAGACAGACAGACAGACAGATCCTTTGTCCACACATATCTTTTTAGACAGACAAATAGACAGACAGACAGACAGATCCTTTGTCCACACATATCTTTTTAGACAGACAAATAAATAAACAGACAGACAGGACAGATTCCTTTATCCCCACATATCTTTTTAGACAGACAAAATAGACATACAGACAGACAGATCTTTACCAACCACATATCTTTTTAGACAGAAAATAGACAGACAGACAGACAGATCCTTAATCCACCACTATCTTTTAAACAGACAAATAGAACAGACAGACAGATCCTTATCCACACAATCTTTAAAACAGAACAAATAGATTAAGACAGACAGACAGATCCCGTATCCACACATATCTTTTAAACAGGTACAAATGTAGAAAACAGGGACAGACAGATCCCTTATCCACACCCACATCTTTTAGAAGGACAATAGACAGACAGACAGACAGATCCCTTATCCACACATATCTTTTTAAACAGACAAATAGACAGACAGACAGACAGATCCTTTATCCACACATATCTTTTTAGACAGACAAATAGACAGACAGACAGACAGATCCTTTATCCACACACATCTTTTTAGACAGACAAATAGACAGACAGACAGACAGATCCTTTGTCCACACATATCTTTTTAGACAGACAAATAAATAAACAGACAGACAGATCCTTTATCCACACATATCTTTTTAGACAGACAAAATAGAAGACGACAGACAGAATCCTTATACAACATATCTTTTTTAGACAGACAAATAGACAGGGACAGACAGACAAATCCTTTATTACACAACAATCTTTTAGACAGACAAATAGACAGACAGACAGATCCCTTATCCACACATATCTTTTTAAACAGACAAATAGATAAACAGACAGACAGATCCCTTATCCACACATATCTTTTTAAACAGACAAATAGATAAACAGACAGACAGACCATTTTTTTATCCAACAATACATCTTATTCCTCCTCTCAATTTTTTTTATTTTTATTCTCCAGTATCTATCACCTTCCTTTTTTTTTATCTATCACTTCTTGGTTCCTTCATCTTTTATATTTTCTCTTCCCACTCCCTTCCCACTCCTGCATCCCTCTCCACACCACTCCCAAGAACGTATCCTTTCCCCTCTCCGTCATGGATCAAACCCCACTCATCTTTTTTCCCTCCCACTCATTTTTTTCCCCTCCCACTAATTTCCCCTCTCACTCAACTTTTTCACCCCTCATCATCCTCTCTTCCATCAGCTTCCTTCACACCTTTCTCTCTCTCTCTCTCTCTTCTCTGCTAACTCTCTCTTCTCTCTACTCTCTCTCTCTCTCTCTCTCTGCTCACTGCTCTCTCTTCTCTCTCGCCTCTCTCTCTCTCTCTCTCCCCCCTTCCATCTTCCATCATTGACCCCTCCTTACCTTCACCTTTCCCCCCTCCCCATCACCCATAACCCTACTCCGCTCCTTCACACTTTCCCCTCCCCCATCACCCCATCACCCCTCTCTTCCGCTCCCTTCCTCTCCCCCTCCCTCCCCACCTCAGGCTCAAATATATGCATGTTATCACTTCAATCTCACAGTATTAATTTTTCCCCGATCTCTCGCTGTTAATTCCTCTCTCCATCACTGCACGAATTTCCTTTTGATATTTCGGGAACCAACGTCAGACTTTTCATTCTTTTTTGCTTGCATCTATTTTGCGATGAGAATGACGGGGATGTTTCTATTCCTACATGTATTTCTATATTTTAAACAGTCGTGCGTAAGTGAAATACAGGGAACTTACGAAGGCTACTTATAACGTTATGCTTATAATAATAATTCTTATTTTTTTGACATGTATTTTAACCACTTTTTTTAGCCTTTTGCTCTTTTTTTTATTCTAATGCCGGGTTTTTCTTCTACGCCCACGCCCAAACCCACGCCTTCACCCAAACCTACACCCCCTCTCCACGCCCTAACCCACGCACACACCCTCCCACACCCACCGAACCCACGCCCGAACCCACGCACAAACCCTCACCACACCCGCACGCACACCCTCTCCACACGCCTTCCCCACGCCTACACCCACGCCCAAACCCACACCATCACCTAACACCCAAAACCCATGCCTCTAACGCCCTCCCTCGTTTCACCCACACCCTACGCCCCGCCACACCACTCCTCCAACACCGCACCCCACACCCTTCTGCGCACTGGGGGCTCGTTCCGTCACGGGTTCCTGGGCGTCACGCTGCCTTGGCCATCCCGGAGATAATGTTCCGTGGGATTACTCATTCCTTGCTGGAGTGTGATGGCCATTTCGTGTATTATATAGCGGGTGGGAGGAGATAAGGGGAGGGAGAGGGTAGGGAGAGAGGAGAAGGGAGGTAGGGAGGGAAGGAAAGGAGGGAAGGGAGGGAGGGAGAAGGGAGAGGAGGGTGGTTGGGGGGGAGGAGAGGGAGGGGAGGGAAGGGACAGAGGAAGGAAGGGAAGGGAGGGAAGATGGAGGGAGGGAAAGAGGAAGGGCGGGATATGATATAATGACAAGGAAGTGAGCGTGGGAGGAGAGTCAAAAGAGAGAGAGAGAGAGAGAGAGAGACGAGAGAGAAGAGAGAGAGAGAGAGAGAGAGAGAGAGAGAGAGAGAGAGAGCGATGACAAGTGACATGTGACATTTCGGTGTGTAATTACTATCAGCTCTATTAACCAATTAGTCCATCAGGAGACAGGTGAATTACGTGGCCAATTAGCTACCTAGAGGAGAGAGAGAGAGAGAGAGAGAGAGAGAGAGAGAGAGAGAGAGAGAGAGAGAGAGAGAGAGAAAGGGCACTAATAATAAAAAAGTGGGAGAATGATATGTAAGATTGTAGGCCGTGTAACCATGACGCCAATGATGAAAAAAGAGTAAAACAAAAAACAGACTCATAGCGTAGCAAAAATAAGAGATAATGCGATAGAGGAAATAATATATCGTGAATTAATAGATGATATACGTGGGTGTGTGTGTGTCTGTCTGTCTGTCTGTCTGTCTGTGTGTCTGTCTGTCTGTCTGTCTGTCTGTCTGTCTGTCTGTCTGTCTGTCTGTCTGTCTGTCTGTCTGTCTGTCTGTCTGTCTGTCTGTCTGTTGGTTTGTCAGTTTTTTCTATAACTCGGCTAAGTGGATAAAAAGTGTATATAGGAATAAACTATAAGAGAAAGAGGCTATAAATATGATTAAAATAAAATACATATAAAAAAAGGAAACTGACTGGATGGAAAGGGGAGAGGCTATCAAGCAAGGGGAAAGGGAGAATATGTGTGGCTGTAGGGGAGGGGGAAATATAGAGAAAGGGAGAGGGGGTATTTAACAGAGAAAGGGTTGGAGGAAAAGGAGAAATGGGAGAGAGAGAGAGATAGAGAGAGAGGAGAAGAGAGAGAGAGAGAACGAGGGAACGGAGAGAGAGAGAGATGAAGAGAGCGAGAATGAGAGAGAGAGAGCGCGGAGAGAGAGATAGGAGAGAGAGAGAGCGAGGACGGAAGGAAGGAAGGAAGGAAGGAAGGAAGGAAGGAAGGAAGGAAAGGAAGGAATGGAAGGAAGGAAGGAAGGAAGGACAGCTGAAAGGCTGAAGGGAAGGGAACAGGTGATAGTATTGAGGTAATAAGAAAGATCGAGAGAGAGAGAGACGATGAGAGAGAGATTGAGAGAGAGAGACGAGACTGAGAGAGAGAGAGAGAGAGGGAGAGGAGAAGACGAGAGAGAAGATCGAGAGAGAAAAAAAGGATGAGAGAGAAAAGGAGGAGAGAGAGAGACGGAGGAACCACACGAACTAGAAAACAAAATCACAAACCACATATACACACACAAAAATAAAAACTATTAAAAAAAAAAAAAAAAAACTGAAACCAACCACAAAATCACAAATACGAGAAACCTAAAAAAAAAGGTGAAAAATAAACCTTAATAAATAAAAAATAAAAAATACATTACAACAAAAAACAACAGATTAAACCTAGCACAAAAAATTACAAATACGAAAAACTTAGAAATAACAAAACTTGAAAAAACAAACCTGAATAAACAAAGGCATAAAAAAAACATGCCAGTAAAAAAATAATAATAATAAAAATAAACTTTAATAAATATAAGATAAAAAAGCATACCAGTGATCAGAGGGACAATAATGATTAACCCCTTGAGGCGCAGAACATAATTTCCATTGAAATTTGGGTACCATTAGACGATTTTTAATGAATATAAGCAATGTTTTATAGCTATGACCCGTTTATTATCTTATCACTAGTAATTGATCTATTTTGTTACGTTTCGTTATTTATGGCGAACCACAGACGAGGTTTATAGCAAAGGACGACGAGAGAGAGACGAGAGATGAGAACGAGAGAGAGAGAGAGAGAGAGAGAGAGAGAGAGAAAGAGAGAGGACACAAGCTCAGTATATGGTTCTAGGGATATTTTTCACGCAAAATTGATAATAATAGCTGTAAAATGCAAAAGTATATTAAGGTAGAGCTATCTCACAATTACTCGCTTCAGCTCTCTCTCTCTCTCTCTCTCTCTCTCTCTCTCTCTCTCTCTCTCTCTCTCTCTCTCTCTCTCTCTCTCTCTACTCGCATAGGTACAGTGAAAGAGAGATAGGTAAACACAGGAAAAGGGAAGTTTCTTTGGGTAATAGTGGAAGAGAGGATGAAGATGAGTGGGCAAGGAAGGTATTAAGGGATGGGAAGGAGGAAGGGTTGAGGAAAGGGTGAAGGGAAGGAGGAAAGGGTGGGAAGGAAGGGACGAAGGGGTTAGGAGGAGACGAAGGGGTGTTGAAGGGGTGAAGGGAAGGAGAAGGGTGGGAAAGGAGGGGGGACGAAGGGTTAGATGGAGACAAAGTGGTTAGGAGGGACGAAAGGGGTGTTGCAAGGGGTGAAGGAAGAAAGGAAGGGGTGGGAAGGGAGGGGACGAAGGATAGGAGGAGACGCAAGGGGTGTGAAGGGGTGTAAGAAGGAGGAAAGAGGTGGAAGGAGGGGACGAGGGGTTAGGAGGAGGACGAAGGTCGGTTAGGAGGACGACGAAAGGGTTAGGGGGAGCGCAGGGGGGTTGAAGGGGTGAGGGACAAGGGAGATCGTGAGGGATGGGAGGGAGTAGTGAAATGATGGGAAGGAGACGAAAGGGTGTACGAGGAGGGGTGAAGGCTGCTTAGTATTTGTGGAAGATGTGATGGATAAGAGACTGTAGGTGGAAGGGGGGAGGGATTAGTGGTGTGGATAAGAGCGAGAGAGAGAGAGAGAGAGAGAGAGAGAGAGAGACGAGAGAGAGAGAGAGAGGAGAGAACGAGAGACCGAGAGAGATGCGACGAGAGAGAGGACGAGAGAGAGAGAGAGAGATTTATACTTGTATTGAAGGAAAGGAAAAAAGTATAAGAAAATCTACAAATTACATCCACATAATTGATTGATAGGGGAGTGCATTCGCTCTCTCTCTTCTAATCTCTCTCTCTCTCTCTCGCTCTCTCTCTTCTCTCTCTCTCTCTCCTCTCTCTCCCTCTCTCTCTCTCCTCTTCTCTCGCTCTCTCTCTCTCTCTTCTCCTCTCTCTCCTCTCTCTCCTCTCTCTCTATACACACACACAACACACACACACACACCACACACAAATACCTTTCCCACACCTCCGATCATTAACTCTTTTATTCTTGGGCATTTCCTTTCCTCGCCTAAAGACTCCTGCGTGCTTCTCTTCCTCTCACTTATTATAAAGGAAGCCACGGCGAGCTATTTAACGTGACAGGCCCTAATTCACACCTCCATTAAGGGCCGTAAAAGTGTTAAATACGTCACCACCGTAACGCCTCACTTCGTCTACGTGGAGTCGAACTGATATCGACGACGAGAGAGAGAAGGGGGGGGGGAGAGTAGAGAGACGAGAGAGAGAGAGAGCTGACAGAGAGGGGGAGAGAGAGAGAGACAGAACCGAGATGAGAGGGAGAGAGAGAGAGAGAGAGAGAGTAGTCTATTTGGAGGGGAAAACGTAAGGAGGGAGGGAAGGTGTGAGGATGGGGGAGAGGTGGGAGTGATGGGGATGGGGTGGGGAGAGGAGGTAGGGACGTGTTTGAGAGATGAGAGAGAGAGAGAAGAGGAGAGGGAGAGAGTTGGAGATGAGAGTATGAGAGAGAGAGAGAGAGAGAGAGAGAGAGAGAGAGAGAGAGAGCACTTACTACTTATGCCGTGTGTCAGATAAAGTTAGTTATGAGAGAAACACTCTGACTACACATTGAACCTTCACACACACACACACACACACACACACAAAACAACACACACACACAACACACCACCACACACACACACACACACACACACACACACACACACACACACATTCATCTCATCTCCCTTGACACCTGGCGACCTTTGAATTCCTTTAACAGAAGACGCCGAATAGAAGTAGATTTTAAACCTGACCAGGATGTAGCTTTTACCACGCCCACGACCCACACACACACACACACACACACACACACACACACACACACACACACACACACACACACACACACACACACACACACACACACACACACACACACACACACACACACACACATACACACACGCACACACACAGTGGTTTCCTGGTGTGCTAACGATGCGCTTCTCTCGTTAAATCCCCTTGAGAACCACGAGTACCAGATATGAGACGGTACTCCCCTTATGAGGCCTGGCTGTACAGAACCCAGTAATGTTTCCGAGTGGGGTATCGCGTGCGTGTCACAACCCAAGGGATCTGAAACGGTTTAGTGTGTTTTTTAAGGGTTTCAACACTGTTTTTCTGCCTTATGTTTCTTTTTTGAGGCTTTTGATGTGTAGTTTGTCTTTTTACCTCCACCAACGAAGTTGGAAGGGTTATGTTTTCACCCCGATCTGTCTGTCTGTCTGTCTGTCTGTTTGTTAGTGTACAGGATTTCTCAAAAAGTTACGAGTAGATTTAAACCAAACTCGGTATACCAAGTCTATTTAGTATAAGGAAGAACTGATTTAATTTTGGATTAAATCTATGGCAACTGTGCCATGGCAACCAATGAGAAATATCCGGCCGGAGGTATGCGCCTCATACTGAGTGCTATATATATATTATATATCATAGACTTATATTATATATATATTATATATATATATATTATATAATATATAATATAAAAAAAAAAAAAAAAAAATTTTTTTTACTTTTTTATGAATCGAATCATAAACTGTCGCAATGCAAAACCAATTGAGAAATATTCAGAGCGGAGTCATGCGCTCGATGAGTGCCTGACCCTATGTTCCTCTGGTTCTACTTCTTTTGCCAATGGACTGAGAGAGAGAGTGAGAGAGAGAGACGATGACGAGGAGAGAGAGAGAGAGAACCGAGAGAGATGAGACGAGATGAGAGAGAGAGAGAGAGAGAGAAGTTTCGTGTGTTTATAAAAGTATACTACTCTGTATCTATTTTAAGCTTCTGATGTCCAGTGGTTTTTTTTACATCCTTCTTCTTTGCTCAAGAGACTTTTTCGTGTTTATAAAAGGTTTCAACACAGTTTTTTTCTCCTAAATATCTTTTTTGAAGCTTCTGGTGTCCAGTGTCTGTTTTTTCCTCCTGGTTTCAACATTTTTTTTTTCCTTACGTTTATTTTTTGACTCTTCTGATGTCCAGCGTTTCTTTTTTTCTCCTGTTTCTCCTCCTTATTTGCTCAAGGGGGACGGTTTCGTGTGTTTATTAAAAGGTTTCAATACTGTTTGTTTGCCTAATGTATTTTTTTTTTAGGCTTCTGATGTCTAGCGTTTCTTTTTTCTCCTGTTTCTCCTCCTTATTTGCTCAAGGGGGACAGTTTTGTGTGTTTATAAAAGGTTTCAACACTGTTCTTTTCTCCTTATGTTTCTTTTTTTAGCCTTCTGATGTCCAGTGTATTCTTTGCTACCTGTTTCACCTCTCCTTTTCTCAAGGGACTGTTGCGTATGATTATAAAAGGGTTCAAAACTGTTCTTTCGCCTTATGTCTATTTTTGAGGCCTTATCCAGTGTCTTTTATCCTCCTGGTTTCAACGCTGTTTTGCCTCCTTATGCTTCTTTTTTTAGGCTTATCGATGTCTTGTTAATCTTTTTTCCCTTCTGATTTTCTTCTTCTTCTTTGCTCAAGGAACGTGTGTGCTTATAAAAGGTTTCAACACTGTTTTTTCTCAGTTTTTTTCTTCAGATTTCTGATGTCTAGTTAATCTTTTTTTCCGCCTGTTTCTCCTCTTCCTTCTTCTTTGCTCAAAGGGGACGGTGACGAAGGCGGCGGCGAAGCAACAGTCGATCTTGATAACCAGTTTTGTTTCAGCTTCAGAGAGAGAAGATCACGCCTCCGCCCCTTCTGTGTGGGTATTGAGGAGGCCATTAATGCACTCCATCTCATCTACAGATCGCTAGCATACTGCTCTTCTCCTCTCTCTCTCTCTCGCATCTCTCTCTCTCCTCTCTCCTCTCCTCTCTCTGCACTCGATATGAGATTCTCTATCTCTCCTCTAGTCTCTCATCTCTTCTACGTCTCCTCTTCTCTACTTCCCTCTTCCTCACCTCTACTCTCTCGCCGCGTCTCTACCACCTCTCCTCTCTCAGATTACCTCTATATCCTCTCTCTCTCTCACCTCGCACACTACTGCTGTTATCAATCACTAAACAAGCCTGACTCGGTGCGACTCTGACGTATTCATCAAAGCCATAGCGGACCATGACCTTGTCAGTGTCACCGTCAATTAAGTAACAAAAACGACCCCTTTATCTTAAACTATCGTGACATGTCACACTTGATAGGGACACTTCTGCTCACAATTACTTAGGAAAGTGATGACTTCAGTAAAATTTTAATACAGACGATTTAATGAACAAGTAGACACCTACATCACGATAAACAATGCCTGGTTGCTGCCCCCCATGGTTTACAAGGAAATACGCCGTCCCCGCCCCGTGTTACAAAGGCAAGACGCCGTCCCCCCGCCCCGTGGTTACAAGGAAAGGGACGCCGTCCCCCCGCCCCCAGGGTTTTACAAAGGCCAAGCCGTCCCCCCGCCCCGTGTTTTACAAGGAAATACGCCGTCCCCCGCCCCGTTGTTACAAAGGCAATACGCCTTTTCCCCCCCGCCCCGTGTTACAAGGCATACGCCGTCCCCCCCGCCCGTGTTCAAGGCAATACGCCGTCCCCCCGCCCCCATGGTTCAAGCAATACGCCGTCCCCCCCCGCACCTTTGTTACAAAGGCAATACCCGTCCCCCCCCCCCGTGTTACAACAGACGCCGTCCCCCCGCCCCCCGTGGTTCAAGGCATACGCCGTCCCCCCGCCCCGTGTTACAAAGGAATACGCCGTCCCCCCGCCCCGTGGTTACAAGGAAATCGCCGTCCCCCCGCCCCATGGTTACAAAGGCAAACGCCGTCCCCCCCCCCTGTTACAAGCAATACGCCGTCCCCCCGCCCCCATGTTACAAAGCAATACCCGTCCCCCCGCCCCTTTGGTTAAAAGGCAATAACGCCGTCCCCCCGCCCCCATGGTTAAAAAGGGCAATACGCCCTCCCCCCGCCCGTGTTACAAAGGAAATACGCCCCCCCCGCCCCCAGGTTACAAAGGAAATACGCCGTCCCCCCCCCCCGTGGTTAAAAAGGGAATACGCCGTCCCCCCGCTCCGTGGTTCCCAAGGCAAACGCCGCCCCCCCGCCCCCAGGGTTTACAAAGGAATACGCCGTCCCCCCCGCCCCGTGGTTACAAAGGAAATACGCCGTCCCCCCGCCCCGTGGTTACAAAGGAATACGCCGTCCCCCCGCCCCGTGGTTACAAAGGCAATACGCCGCCCCCCCCGCCCCCATGGTTACAAAGGCAAGACGCCCCCCCCCCCCCCACCGGTGGATGACCGATCAATTCGGGGCAATAATAACACGAAATACCGCTAAACGTAATCTCAAAGCACACGAACGAGCCACACTCTGCAGGCCCAATAAAAGGGACCTAAAAAAACATGTAAAGCAAGCTATAGATAAAAAAAGGGAAGAGTACTCACGTTTCTATTACTTAATTCTAGGAATAACATTGCCGTACTTTGGAAGATTATTAAGGGGACCTAATCCCTCCCCCTAAAAGGCGTCAATTGCCAACACATCTGACGCTAAAAAGAAAAAGCGGAAGATTTTAAAAACTTATTTCGCAACTGTTGGTGAAACTACTTACAAAAAACACAACAGTCCCTGCGTAACATCCCCGACCAAAATGTAACTACAAGAGACGCTAGCGTATCCTCGTCATTAGAACATTTCCGGCCCCAACCCTCGATACGAACACGGTCATCTTAACTATCAAACACCTTAACAACACTAAATCGTTTGGATCAGATAATATTTTCCTCTGCGTTTCGTTAAAGATTCACTTTATGTTTTAGCTTTTTATTTGACATTTACTATAAACACCTCCATCGTAACCGGTCTTTTTTCCGAAATCAGTGGAAGCATGCCATCGTTTTCCCCCCTTTACAAGAATGGAGACACAGATGATGTCGTAATTTTCCGCCCCATTTCCCTCCTCCCTATCTATTCTAAGGTAATTGAAAAAACTGTTTTCTACTCAACTCACAACTTTCCTCGAGTCAAATGATCTCCTATCTAACAACCACATGGCTTTCGTCATAAATTATCAACCGAAACCGCCCTTACTGTCATTACTAACCACATTTATGACCACGTGGACAGGACGGGTGTCACTATTATCCCCTTTTGCGATCTATCTAAAGCATTTGACAGTGTCAACCACACCATCCTACTTAAGAAACTTGACAACACAAAAGTTGATACTTTCTGGTTTGACGTTACCTAAATGGGAGAACGCAGTCAGTACGACTACATAACACTACTTCTTCGAATTACATGTTACGTACGGTGTCCCGCAGGGCTCTTATACTTGGCCCAATATTGTTTAACATTTTCGTGAATGATATGTCGCATTATATTAATGACTGTATATTAGTGCAATACGCTGATGACACACAAATCCTACACAACAAAAACCCTTTTCAATAACCTTGACACCCTCATTCAGAAAACACAGGAAACCTTACATAAAGCAAAGTTGTACTTTCTGGAAAAAAGGTTTACTATTGAATACTAAAGAAAACCCCAGTGTATGTTCATAGGTACCTATCAACTATTATCCCAGATCCAGACAATCTCACTATACAGCCACCACGAAAACAACCCTTCAACCCACCACACATGTAAAAAAACCCTTGGGCTACACATGGAAAAGGTACATGACTTTTAACAAACATGTATGTGAAATGAGTAAAAAGTAACCGGATCTCTAATATTGTAAATAGAATAAAAGAATATTTCGACAAGGATACTCGCACGCAATTAATACAATCACTTGTACTTAGCATTATTAATTATTGCAATGTAATATGGGGCACAGCAAACACAACTCTCCTAAACAATGTTCAAAAACTACAGAATTTTGCAGCAAAAGTAGTAGATGGTAAAGCCAGGAAGTACGATCATGTGACTCCAATTTTGAAAGAACTACAATGGCTGAATGCTAAAGACCAAATAACTCACGACACAGGGGTCACTATGTTCAAGTATATGACCCATCTAGTTAGAGCTAGTTAAAGATGCTAACACCCTACAGTCTTTCAAAACTAAACTCAAACTTGTACTTCGGGATGGAAATTAATCATTAGTATAATCTCTCCTAATCTGACTTTTCCAACTGTAGGGGACGTTACTGGTAGCACCACCAGACAGCGAGATCACCTGTACGTCCCTAAGACCAACACAGACATGGGGGCCAGATCTCTCTCTGTAAGGTGCCCCAAGCTATGGAACAGCCCCCCCGTCGCTAGTTAAAGATGCTAACAACCCCCACAGATCTTTCAAAACTAAACTCAAACTTGTACTTCGGGATGGAAATTAATTTTAGTATAGAACTTTTTCTTTTAATGTATATAGTATATTCTTAGGTAGAACTATATGTACCTTTTATAAAGATTTTACTTATATATTTGTTTTCTTTTAATAATGCTTTTATTCCTTTACTTTTATTGGCATATACTGTATGCCTTTGTAATTTTAATATCGATTATTTTTCTATTTTACAATTTTATAATTTTATATTTTTTTAATGGGTTTTTAATGCAAAACTGTGTAATTTAATTTATGTAGCTATTATCTTGAAATAATTGTATGTAACGATAACCACTTGCCCCGGGGGAAATAAACTTTATTATTTTATTATTATTACTCTCTCTCCCCCTCTCTCTCCCCTCTCTCTCGTCTCTCTCTCCTCTCTCTCTCTCCTCTCTCCTCCTCTTTCTCTCTCTCTCTCCTCTCTCCTCTCTCTCTCTCGTTGCGTTGCGTTGCATGCGTGCATATATCATGAACCAATAACAAGCATGCAGTCTTAATTAAAGTTCGATGTGAGAGAAAGAGAGAGAGAGAGAGAGAGAGAGAGAGAGAGAGAGAGAGAGAGAGAGAGAGAGAGAGAGAGAGAGAGAGAGAGAGAGAGAGATAGAGAGAGAGAGAGAGAGAGAGAGAGGGAAAACTGTGTATATGCATGTATGTGTGTAAGAAAGAGAGAGAGAGACAGACAGACAGACAGACATATAGACAGACAGACAGACAGACAGACATATAGACAGACAGACAGACAGACAGACATATAGACAGACAGACAGACAGACAGACATATAGACAGACAGACAGACATAAAAAAAAGTAATGAGAAAAAAAATACCCGGACCAGTAGTGCAAAAATCCACACACACAAAATAATATAAAAATAAGAAGAAAAATATCCGAAGAACTGAAGGAAAAAAAATCAAAACACTATCAAATCTACTCGTGTACCTTTACGACTATTTTTTTCTTTTCCATAAGATTTTCTTCTGCCTCTTCATCTTTCTATGATTC
>JACEEZ010011964.1:105000-110000 GCA_016584305.1 Chionoecetes opilio | reverse complement strand
CACACTGTTGGCCAAACGGGTGTGGTCAAGCACTGGCGGATGAGTGTAAACAGAAGCTTGACTCGCCAACAGGATCTCCCTCCCTTCTTTCCTCCTTTTCCATCCCTCCTTTCCTCTTTTCTTTTCTCCTTTCCTCTTTTCCATCCCTCCTTTCCTCCTCCTTCCTTCTTTCTTCCTTTTCCATCCCTCCTTTCCTCCTCCTCTTCCTTCTTTCCTCCTTTTCCCATCCCTCCTTTCCTCTTCTTTCCTCCTTTCCCGTCCCTCTTTTCCTTCCTTCTTTCCTCCTGTTCCATCCCTCCTGTATTCTTTTTCCATCCCTCCTTTCTTCCTTTTCCATCCCACCTCCTTTCTTCCCTCCCTTCCTTCTTTCCTCCTTTTCTATCCCTTCTCTCTCTATACTCTTCAATATTGCATAAACTATTCCTTTCTTGGCGACTAGAACCACCACCACCACCAAGAGAAGATGTGTCGGTAAATCATTAAACTTCTCGAGGCAATAAATCAATCTCGTCAAGGCACATAAAGTAAAGTTTGGCTTATAAACAAGTGGGGGAAAAACGTTTTGCCACCAGCGTTGAAAGTGCGTTGACAGCAAATACAAGAGAGAGAGAGAGAGAGAGAGAGAGAGAGAGAGAGAGAGAGAGAGAGAGAGAGAGAGAGGCATCCCTGAGGAGGATGTCAGGGCTCCTTGACGGCAAGGGGTTGGAAGTCCTCTACAAGGTGCAGGTTCGCTCTTCTATGAAGTACGCGCGCCTCGGGTGGGGCGGCGCAGTCAACAAGCGCCTGGCTCTCTTTGACAAGGTACAGGATCGCGTGGTGAGGCTCACCAGGGACAGCGGTGCTGGGCAGGAACCACGACTTCACAGCCTCCAGCACCGCCGAGACGTAGCGGGCCTCACCGTGATGTACAAGGTGCACCAGCAGCGGGTGCATCACCTAAAAACACTCCGGCAGCCCCTACGGCGGGCCCAGGTTACCACAAGGGCCGTTGCCCTAACCCCCGCAGAGCTACTACAGCCCCGCTCCCGTACTTGGCACCACCAGCGTCAGTTCATCTGCATCTACGTCGGCTGGTGGAATGCTCTCCTTGCCTCGCAGCCACGCCTTGGCGGCACATCTGTTCAAGAATTCGAGGAACTTGTGAATGCATGGCTGCCGAGATGAAGGCAAGGAGATCACAATTATCAAGAGTTGGGCTTTTAGATAGGGAACACTAATTATGTCTCCTTTAGCCTGTAAATGTTACAATATTTTATGTAATGTGAATAGTAACATACTCTGTATGATGTTTTTGTAACTCTGTATAAATATAAATAATAAGAGAGAGAGAGAGAGAGAGAGAGAGAGAGAGAGAGAGAGAGAGAGAGAGAGAGAGAGAGAGAGAGAGAGAGAGAGAGAGAGAGAGAGAGAGAGAGAGATACTTGATAGTTTATTTGGCTTGGTGTAATATAATAAGGTTCATAATCAATTATACAGTCATACAAGCCACGGTCCATTAAGCCGAAGCTCTTTTATGGACCTATGCCATGATAATTTCGTTGTCTCACGTAGACTAAAGTGGACTATTGATATACATTGACATCTATAATAATATAAGCGAAAGTGTGTCTGTCTGTCTGTCTGTCTGTCTGTGTGTGTGTGTGTGTGTGTGTGTGTGTGTGTGTGTGTGTGTGTGTGGTATAGGTTCCGCCCCCCGTGGCCCAATCCCATCATATGGCACATTTTTGGAACCAGGTTGACCAGGGGAAGGTTTTAAGCCCACTTATGAGATGATCCGATCACCTTTTTTCTTCTTTTTTTTAGCAGCCTATTAGCGAGAATTGTGAAAAAAAAGTGGGTTGCGAAAATTGAGGAAACCTTGATGTAGGGTGATGGGTAATGGGTGAGTGAATGGGTGGGGTGATGGGTAATGGGTGTGGGGTGATGGTGAGTGAATGGGGCGGGTGTTTGGGTTGGGGTGATGGGTGATGGGCAGTGGCGTACCCAGAAAATTTAAAGGGGGGCCAAAATATATATATATATTATATATATATATATATATATATATATATATATATATTATATATATATATATATATATATATATATTATACATAACAAACCACACATATATATATATATATATATATATATAATATATATATATATATATTATAAATATATTTATATATTATAATTTATTCTTTGCAAAGGGGGGGGGGGCATGGCCGCATGCCCCCCCCCCCTCGGTACGCCACTGGTGATGGGTGAGGGAATAGGTGGGGGGTGATGGGTAATGGGTGAGTGAATGGGTGTGTGGTGATGGGTAATGGGTGGGGGGTGATGGGTAATGGGTGAGTGAATGGGTGTGTGGTGATGGGTAATGGGTGAGTGAATGGGTGGGGGGTGATGGGTAATGGGTGAGTGAATGGGTGGGGGGTGATGGGCAATGGGTGAGTGAATGGGTGGGGGGAATACATACATTTCTACATCCATGATTTCAGGAAAGTTAGAAGGGGCTATCTGGAGAGTCCGTGTTTGGTGGGCCGAAGGCCCACCAAACACAGGTGGTGGGCCGAAGGCCCACCAATAGCCCTCCGCAGGAGCTAGCCAAAAAGTCCGCCCGGAGGGCTGCTTTGCGGCTAGTACCTAATAATTTTAAATAAGAAAAGAGATAACAATACCTGTAATAATAATAATAATAATAATAATAATAAAATAGAAATAAACGCTAATAATGGTAAGGAAGAAAAAAAAATATGTGTATAGTAAAAATAATAATAAGACTCAATAATAATAACTATGGTGAATAGTGATAATAATCAAAATAAACATAATAGCAATAATGGTAAAAAAGAAGACAATAATGATAATAATGATGATAATATTAATAGTGATAAAAATTATATCGATAATAACAATGATGAGAAAAAAATATATATATATATGATAATAATAATGATAATAATAGTCATAATAGTAACAATAATATCAATACTGAATATCAAAGTAATAATTAATTATAATAATAATAATGATAAATAGTAATAAAGATACCGATTGAAGTCATCTTGATAGTTTCAATAACAAGAACAGTAATTATGATTAAAAAAGCTCTATAATATATGAATAGATCAGAAGTTAATGCAAGACTAATAACCATTTCCAAAACAGTGCCCTGTACCAAATATATATACAAGAAATCTATTCATACACACATAAATATACACATATACATATGCATACACACATACAGATATACTTATACATATATACACATACACATATACACGTGCATACACATACACACATACTACATATACATATTACTCACATACCCACCCACATCAATACGCAACCCACACATTGAAGTACACAAAGTACATAATTAAATATTTCCGTTTGAGTTCTATTTCTTGAATATTTCTGTCTTCACCTTGTATCTAAATGAGTTCAGTGACACGGAATTCTTGACATCCTCCTGCAGTCGATTCCACACCTTTGCTCCCCGAAAAGTAACACTTTGTTGTGCGTGTGATGTCCAGAGAAAGAGACATGTGTGAGTAATTTTGAATAATATTTACCTAATGTTCAGGAAAGAGCGGGGTGTGTGAGTGTGTGTGTGTAAATTGGAATATTTTAAAGTCTTGATTTTTTGTAATGGGGTTTATTAGTTTTTTTTATGTATTTTATAGGTTTGTTTGTTATATTATGGTACATTTTGAAGAGGAATTTGGTTTTGTTTAGATATGTGTATTTATGTCTCAATTTTACTTTCGTCTCTCTCTCTCTCTCTCTCTCTCTCTCTCTGTCTCTCTTCTTACTTCTCTCTGATCTCTCTTGTTCTCATCTCTCATCTCTTCTCTCTCTTCTTCTCTCTCTCCTCTCTCTCTCTCTCTCTCTCCTCTCTCTCTCTCTCCTCTCTCCTCTTCTCTCTCTCTCTCTCTCTCTCTCTCTCTCTCTCTCTCTCTCTCTCTCTCTCTCTCTCTCTCTCTCTCTCTCTGCACCAAACCTTCATCATACCTCCTTTACCCCCTCCTTCTTCCCCTTTTCTCCTACTTCCATCCTCCCCCTTCCCGTCCCCTCCTTCCCTACCTTCCCCAACCCCTAGACACCCTCCTCCCCCTCCTTTACAAACCCCCAACCTATAACAGCCTCTTAACAGCCTCCTAAACTATTACCACTTCATTAAATTTTCTTACTCCTGAAAGACGAGATCACAGCCTTCGAGGAAACTGGTAGAGGTAAATGTTGCATAAATCGGAAATAATGCAAAACTTACAAATGCCAAGAGGATAATGGTTATATACATCCCAGGGTAATGATTAGGCTTTGATTAGGGTGGAGATAGAAGCAATAGAAGGAGGTAATTCCTTGTCATTCTGCCTGTTTGGATTAGAGCAAAGTAGGCTGTTAAATGGTCTTAGTTGTCCCGCCTTCTTCTTCTCCTCTTCCTCCTACGTCCTTCTTACTCAATTCTCCTTCTCCTTCTCGTTTCCCTCTTCCTCTTTCTTGCCTCTCCTTCTTTCCTTACTCACTTCTCCTTCTCTTCTTCTCTTCGTTCTCTATCCCTCCTTCTTTCCATACTCAATTCTTCTCTTCTCCCCCTCTTCTAATTTCCTACTCTCAACCCTCTTCTCTCAGTCCATATCTTTTATTCCATCTCATCCTCCCTATTTATTCTTCCTCCACTCCCTCTCTCCCTACCTCTCCTCCCTCTCGCCCTCCCATCTCCCTCTCTCTCTCCTCCTCCTGCCTCCCTCTCTCTCTCTCTCTCCTACTCCCTCTCTCTCTCCCTCAGCCTCACCCCTCTCTCTCTCTCTCTCTCATCTCTCTCTCTCTCTCCGTCTCTCTCTCTCTCTCTCTCTCTCTCTCTCTCTCTCGCTCTCTCTCTCTCTCTCTCTCTCTCCTCTCTCTCTCCTCTCTCTCTCTCTCTCTCTCTCTTCTCTCTCTCTCTCTTTCTCTCTCTCTCTCTCTCTCTCTCTCTCCTCTCTCTCCTCTCTCTCTCTCTCTCTTCTCTC
>JACEEZ010011964.1:92500-95000 GCA_016584305.1 Chionoecetes opilio | reverse complement strand
TGTCTTGTCTGTTTTGGGTAGCCGAAACTGTAAATTCAATTTTGATGAGAGTAGGCTAAAAAAATCGCAAATGAATCGTAGGTGGTAAGCGGCTTTTTAACTTGTCGATTGAATAATTTTGAAGGGGGGTTTTGGGCTAAAAACACTTTAGGAGTATTAGTTTACAGGAAAAACTGCGGTAACGTCTTGCCGCATTCCACAAACTTAGTAGACTCATGGACGTTTGTGTGCGTGTGTGAGTGTGTGTGTTGGAATCACATGGAACACAAAGGGTTGGAATCACACGGAACACACTGGGTTGGAATCACATGGAACACAAAGGGTTGGAATCACACGGAACACAAAGGGTTGGAATCACATGGAACACAAAGGGTTGGAATCACACGGAACGTGGTCTACCCCGAGGCACTTTGACCAGTGACCAACGACAGCAACAACACGATTGGAGTTTGCAATCACATTTTGTCTATTATATACTACTACTACAAACATCAATACATGGGTCCGAAGGGGCCACAAGCACTTGTGTGATCTATAGGTGAAGATTCGGTTTTATGTCTGTTTTCGAATCCTGACAGGATTTGAACTCGGGACATCGAGCTCACCACTCCAAGACGCTAACCACTCGGCCACCGCCTACCCGATAGATGGCAAGTATTTAATCTCACTTGATATGCTGATCCTGAAACCGTGTCCACAGGTACTAAAGTCAATAATGATAAGATTTTGTTTGTTTTTTGTTTGAGGCTATTACGCATGTAGGCTTTTTTTTATTATTGACAGCGAGCTTCGCTCGCTGTCGCTTACCATAAGACCCGTGGAACCAAGTTTCCGCCTAAAAGTGTATAACTACTCCTAATTATTGTCGGATTGAGCTGAAATTTGACATGCAAGTAGTGCTGTCAAAATCAATGGGGGTCGTCGGAAGAATTTTTTTGCGTAAAACAAGCCCTTAATGAGTAATTAGCGTAAACTACTCCTAATTATTGTCGGGTTGAGTTGACATTCGACATCCAAGTAGTGCTGTCAAAATCAATGGGGGTCTGTAAAACAAACTTTTTGCATAGAACAAGCCCTTAATGAGTAATTCACGTAATGAGTTAATTGGCTGGAACGTGGCTCGCTGTCACGTTCCAGCCGCAAGAACTGAGCCAAAAGCAAAGGGGCCAGAGGCTGGACGTCTATACTTGATTATATTTTTTTACAACAATCAACGAAAAGAAAGTCCTATAGTGTTCCATAAGCCTCCATACCCTTTACTTATTATACACTGAAAACAAAGTACTCAAGTCAACCAAAACTGACTCCTTGCCATTCACTACCAAGAAAGAAATAGTCGAAGGAAATAATATCAATAAATACAGTGAGTCGAATTGAACCAACAAGCAAAGAGATAAATATTGAACCGGAAGTAGCATGGTGAGGGGAGGTAGGTGAGGGTAAGGGAGGGGGGGGAAACAGGTGACCCCTGAGGGGGGGGGGGGGCCGATGCATCTCCTACTTGGGGCTTCATTAATAGCCGTAACAGTCATGGGAGATTATACCTGTCCTCCCTAATGAGCTTCCGTCCGGCATAATGTCTCCTCCGTCTCAATGC
Organism: Chionoecetes opilio; assembly: GCA_016584305.1. NCBI lineage: Eukaryota > Metazoa > Arthropoda > Malacostraca > Decapoda > Majidae > Chionoecetes > Chionoecetes opilio. Next base: position 93,403 of record JACEEZ010011964.1, on the reverse strand, counting down.
CGAGAGAGGGAATGGAGGAGGAGGAGGAGGAGGAGGAGGAGGAGGAGGAGGAGGAGGAGGAGGAGGAGGAGGAGGAGGAGGAGGAGGAGGGGGGAGGAGGAGGGGGGGGAAGGAGGAGGAGAAGGAGGAGGAGGAGGAGGAGGAGGGGGAAGGAAGGAGGAGGAGGAGGAGGAGGGGGGAAGGAAGGAGGAGGAGGAGGAGGAGGAGGAGGAGGAGGAGGAGGAGGAGGAGGAGGAGGAGGAGGGGGGAAGGAAGGAGGAGGAGGAGGAGGAGGGGGGAAGGAAGGAGGAGGAGGAGGAGGAGGGTAGAGAGAGAGGTGAGATGAAGATGCATACTGTTAAGAGTAGAGAGAGAGAGAGAGAGAGAGAGAGAGAGAGAGAGAGAGAGAGAGAGAGAGATATGATGCATGGTTAAGTATCTAAAAAAAATATTTACTTCAGCCCAATAATTATGAGCATGTCACACCACAGCACACCAAACAAAATGCAATAAAATGGGAAATAGGAAGAAAATTACAATGATTGTGCACTAAAATGTTATAAATCCATGTTCCAAAAAAGCATAAATGACTAAAATTATAGAATCATGCGGTGAAAAAATAATTAAAACATGCGAAATAAATGGCCTATTGCTTGAAAGAAGAAAATCACATAAGCCTACTCTGAAAAGTAACGAATTCATTGAAAAAAAGGGCATGGTAAAAAGAATTGCAAAAACCTGTTTAGAAAAATATAGAATGCATGTCAAAGAAAAAACGGTTGTCATGAAAAAAAAGAAGTTGCAAAATACCTATTGAGAAAAATATAGAATGCATGTAAAAGAGCATGAAAAAAAGCATGAAAAAAAGAGCATGAAAAAAAAGCATGAAAAAATAGCATGAAAAAAAGCATGAAAAAAAGAGCA
>JACEEZ010011964.1:85000-87500 GCA_016584305.1 Chionoecetes opilio | reverse complement strand
TATATAGCAAAGGAAAAATCTGGGCGTGAAGGGGTTAAACGGGTGTTGGGACCAAACAAAATGGTTATAGTCTATTTTTTTTAACGAGGCGAAAATTCCATTCTATCTTAAGGTCTCATGCTTAAAATGATGCCTATGTTTACCTAATAATATGGTTAACTATGATAAAATACAGCTGAAATTTAGAAGAATCGCAGTATTCCCTTCTCTTGGCATCAAATATCAGTCAGTCAGCAGCAAGGGGTCAGGATTTTTCACCTTGTTAAAAAAAATAGACTCTAGTGTGTGTTTGGGTGAATGCATGTATATGGATATTTGTATGTATGTATGTATGTCAGTATGAGTATCTTCCACTATAATTGCTGTGTTCTCCGCCCCTCAAATCCCTTGTGTATATTCTTGTGTAATCCTCCATCGCTTCATTCTTTCTCATGTAAACCATTTTATTTCATTTTATTTGATGTCTCTTGTTCCACAGATTCCTTTGATATTTGCACAAATTTTTAATGATACTATTGTGAATCTTTTTCCCTTCGTCTATCTGATTGTTTCTCTCTCTCTCTCTCTCTCTCTCTCTCTCTCTCTCTCTCTCTCTCTCTCTCTCTCTCTCTCTCTCTCTCTCTCTCTCTCTCTCTCTCTCATACTTTTCATACCACTAAGATTATCTCCTCCTTCTCCTTCTTCTTTCCATATTCCCTTATTTATTCATTCCACTCTCGTTTTCTTACCACAAATATTTTCCTTTTCTTTTCATCTCATTCTCCTTCTCTTCCCACAAATATTCAGAATCCTTCTCATATCACACATAAGTTCCACACCATACACATAGGAAGGAAGGGATTGAGGTTGAGAGGCAAGGGGAAGGAAGGGGTTAGGTTGAGAAGCAAGGGGGAAGGAAGGGGTTGAGGTTGAAAGGCAGGGGGAAGGAAGGGGTTAGGTTGAGAAGCAAGGGGGAATAAAGGGGGGAGGTTGAAAGGCAGGGGGAAGGAAGAGGTTGAGGTTGAGAGGCAGGGGGAAGGAAGGGGTTGAGGTTGAGAAGCAAGGGGGAATAAAGGGGGGAGGCTGAAAGGCAGGGGGAAGAAAGGGGTTGAGGTTGAAAGGCAAGGGGAAGGAAAGGGGTGAAGTTGAGAGGTAGGGGGAAAGAAGGGGTTGAGGTTGGGAGGCAGGGGGAAGGAAGGGATTGAGGTTGAAAGGCAGGGGGAAGGAAGGGTTTAGGTTGAGAAGCAAGGGGAATAAAGGGGGGAGGTTGAAAGGCAGGGGGAAGAAAGGGGTTGAGGTTGAAAGGCAAGGGGAAGGAAAAGGGTGAAGTTGAGAGGTAGGGGGAAAGAAGGGGTTGAGGTTGGGAGGCAGGGGGAAGAAAGGGGTGAAGTTGAGAGGTAGAGGGAAGAAAGGGGTGAAGTTGAGAGGTAGGGGGAAGGAAGGGGTTGAGGTTGAGAGGCAAGGGGAAGGAAAAGGGTGAGGTTTAAATCCGAGAATCCAGACTTTCAACCTCTTCAACCACTAATATATTTTTCCTTTTGTTCTTTCTTCCTCCTTTCCCTCGACGCTGATTTCAACTATCACTCGCCTTTCCCCTCGTTTCTTGTATCCCTTTACATCCTCCCCTCTTTCTCCCCTCTTTTTGTCCCTCCACACCACTCATAATACTTTCTCCACCAATCCTCTTGTCTACTTCCCCTCTTATCCTCTTTTCTACCTCTCATTCTCCCCTCGCTTTCCATCCTTCCCCTTCTATTTTTCCCTTTTTCTGCCTACCTCTCTCGACCGATAGTGGGGTGAAAACGCGCTATTTCTACAATATTGATAAGTCTGCCCCCCAAGGAGTCGTCAGTACCTTTAAATCAATACCAGTAATTCCTTCTCCCCAGGTACTCTTGTAAGTAAATTTGGCTTCTCTTTCTTACCGTTTAGTAAAGTTAGAGAACCTTTTTTAGTACCTTTCGAGCACCTTAACCCCTTGAGGCCCATAACGTAATTTCCATTGTAATTTTGGGTACGATTTGATGATTTTCAATGCATATAAGCAATATTTTATAGATAGGACCTGTTTAATATCCTTGTCTTTTAGCTAATTTGCTATATTTAGTTACTTTTTCGTAGTTTTATGGCAAATAACAGACGAGGACGGTATCCTCCTTATTTCTAAAGTTAATTTTAAAGAGGAAGTTTATTTTTATTACTTTGGTTGCCGGAATTTGAAACTTTTGATTAGTTTTTAAGATGTATACAATTTTCGAAGAACATAAAAAAAAAAAAAAAGTCATTTAATTAAGACTTTATTTTTTCATATGTCAATATTTTGGCAAGATTAATCCGTCTTTATATCATACTGATCAAAACAAACTTGGAAAATTCCAAATTAGTTAAAAATTGAGCAAGTAGAGAGTTATAGAAATATTGGAAACCAGTCAAAAAGTAATTATGAGAAAACGGTCCTCAAAGACTGGCTACAAATTACTCCTTAACAATCCATTTAACAGAAATTTCTACTTCGTAAGTT
>JACEEZ010011964.1:40000-82500 GCA_016584305.1 Chionoecetes opilio | reverse complement strand
AAAAAGACTAGAGAAATTGAGAAGACAGGAGAGAGAGAGAGAGAGAGAGAGAGAGAGAGAGAGAGAGAGAGAGAGAGAGAGAGAGAGAAGAGAGAGAGAGATAGAGAGAGAGAGAAAAGAGAGAAGAGAAATAGAGAAAGACAGTAGAGAAATTGAGAAAGACAGTAGAGAAATTGAGAAAGACAGTAGAGAAATTGAGAAAGACGAGAGAGAGAGAGAGAGAGAGAGAGAGAGAGAGAGAGAGAGAGAGAGAGAAGGAGAGAGAGAGAGAGAGAGAGAGAGAGAGAGAGAGAGACCAGTAGAGAAATTTAGAAAGACAGTAGGAGAGAGAGAGAGAGAGAAGAGAGAGAGAGAGAGAGAGAGCGAGAGAGAGAGAGAGAGAGAGAGAGGAGAGAGTAAACAATAGAGACCGTAGAGAAATAGAGAAGAGTAGACAATTGAGAAAGACAGTAGAGAGAGAGCGAGAGAGAGAGGAGAGAGAGAGAGAGAGAGAGGAGAGAGAGAAGGAGTCAAACAGACAGACAGACAGATCGAAACACAGAAAAAGCACAAACACAAACAGACAGAAAACAGAAAGTCCAATTTGAAGAGTTTTGTTTATCCTCTGCTTGGAAAAGTTTCACAGACAAAGAAAGAAAGATGGGTAAGCATCGCAGAACACGGGCATTGCTGGCTGTGGCGGGGTTGAGGGTGAGGTTGAGAGGCAGGGGTGAGGTTGAGAGGCAGGGGGTGAGGTTGAGAGGCAAAGGGAAGTAAGGGGGTGAGGTTGAGAGGGAAAGGGAAGGAAGGGGTGAGGTTCAAAGGCAAGGGAAAGGAAGGAGTGAGGTTGAGAGGCAGGGAGAAGGAAGGGGTGAGGTTGAGAGGCAGGGAGAAGGGGGGGGTGAGGTTGAGGGGCAAAGGGAAGGAAGGGGTGAGGTTCAAAGGAAAGGGGAAGGAAGGGGGTGAGGTTGAGAGGCAAAGGGAAGGAAGGGGGTGAGGTTGAGAGGCAAGGGGAAGGAGGGGGTGAGGTTGAGAGGCAAGGGGAAGGAAGGGGGTGAGGTTGAGAGGCAAGGGGAAGAAGGGGTGAGGTTGAGAGGCAGGGAGAAGGAAGGGGTGAGGTTGAGAGGCAGGGAGAAGGAAGGGGTGAGGTTAAGAGGCAGGGAGAAGGAAGGGGTGAGGTTGAGAGGCAGGGAGAAGGAAGGGGTGAGGTTGAGAGGCAGGGGGAAGGAAGGGGTTGAGGTTGGGAGGCAGGGGGTGAGGTTGAAAGGCAAAGGGAAGGAAGGGGTGAGGTTGAGAGGCAAGGGAAGGAAGGGCAAGGAACGAAGGTAATGAATAAGATGAAACCGTGAAAGATGAAAGAAAAAGCGATGCTATGATGTTAATGTGTGTGTTTGTGTTGATATACGCATGGATATTTAAGGAGTAAAGTGCATATTGTTAAGTAGTTGTCCTTTTTATGATGACTGTACATTATCTACTTATAATATTTACTTATATTATCTACTACTAACTTTTTACTTACTACTAATTAAGTACTTATACGACTGCTTGTTAATGTAGTTTCGCCAGAGTCGGAGTAAAAAAATTAGCGCTCATTGAAACATACACACACAAAAATATGGCTTATTTCGGTAACTAATACGGGTACATATGCCTGGGTTTTGCCTGTTCTTTAAAGTAAGAACGAATGTGAACAGGAACACACACACACACACACACACACACACACACACACACACACACACACACACACACACACACACACCATACACAGACAGACACAGACACAGAAACACAGACACAGACACACACACAACACACACAACACACACACACACACAACACACACCCACACACACCACACAGACACACAGACACACACACAGACACAGACACAGACACACATACACACAGACACAGACACACAGACACAGACACACAGACACACACACACAGACACACACACACATACACATACACACAGACACAGACACAGACACAGACACAGACACAGACACACACACACACACACATACACAGACACAGACACACAGACACAGACACAGACACAGACACAGACACACACACACACACACAGACACACACACAGACAGACACAGACACACAGACACACACACACCACACACACACACAGACACAGACACACATACACACAGACACAGACACACACAGACACAGACACAGACACAGACACAGACACACAAAACAAAAATATATAGTTTCACTGGAAGATAATTAACCAACCTCCGCCGTCATCAGGTAGCCACGTAGCGTTACAGGTGAGGTCTTGGCTAATGAGCAGAGCAAAGTAATAATGGTACCGAGGAAACAGAGCTCTGTAATACGAGGAGGAGGAGGAGGAGGGGGAGGAGGAGCGCCTAATTAGTGTAGTCATGTGGAGGAGGTAGGAGTAAGATAATGGTAGTGAAGATACGACCTATATCAGTATTTTTGATTTAGTATTTAACCCCTTCACGCCCTGATCTTTCCTTTCATATATTAAAGCATCTATTGTTAGCCATGAAATAACGAAAAGAACTGAATATAGGTACCAAATTAACTATAGTTTATTCACTTTGGCTGGATTCTTGGGAGCTGCTCGCTGCCTAGCCGAGTTTGTAAGGACGTCGCTGATTGGCTGATAGACTCGGGCTGGGTGGTGATTGTGGTGGTACTTGCCTCGCCGCAACCCAAAACCCTTGCGTTGCCTCAGAAAAATATTCATAGCTCTTGGCTTTACTCATCTCTTACACAAGATAGGCCTATTTTGTTTGCAGCAGTGAATCAGGCAGTGATTGTTCAACAACAACACGCCATTCATAACTCAATAGGGTAAAAAATAAAGTCATGACTGACTATCACAAGAGTAGGCGGACTTTTAGGTTTTCAGTGCATTGAAATGTTGTACTCCTACCCGATATTACCAAGCTACCAGATGATATTTATGAAAGCTGAGCCTACCATCGTGTTCATAATACATTGCTGCATATCATGAGCATAAAAAAATTACACTAAGACTACAGTAATATTAAGATAATTGAAGGAAAGTAAAAGAGTGTATAAACATTCTTTCTTGCTTATTTTGCTTCAACTCGATGTAACTCCATCAGTTTTGGTTGCATTAAATTTTCAAGCACTGTTTCAAAATCCATATACTTTTCCGCTTCCTGTGGTATGTAGCACATACCAATAAGGAAAAGAGTAGGTGGTCAAAATGGCTAAGAAAGTTAAACTGTTTCAAACTGGCACAGTGACGGGTGAGCATTGCTCCCTCCCTATTGTACAGTAGAGACTTCTCGGGAAAGCTTTCAGAGGCTCCACCCGTCACGGCACCAGTTTGAAACAGTTTAACTTTCTTAGCTATTTTGACCACCTACTCTTTTCCTTATTGGTACGTGCTACATACCACATGAAGCGTAAAAGTATAAGGATTTTGAAACAGTGCTTGAAAATTGAATGCAACCAAAACTGATGGAGTTACAGCGAGTTGAAGCAAAATAAGCAAGAAAGAATGTTTATACATTCTTTTACTTTCCTTCAATTATCTTAATATTACTGTAGTCTTAGTGTAATTTTTTTATGCTCATGATATGCAGCAATGTATTATGAACACGATGGTAGGCTCAGCTTTCATAAATATCATCTGGTAGCTTGGTAATATCGGGTAGGAGTACAACATTTCAATGCACTGAAAACCTAAAAGTCCGCCTACTCTTGTGATAGTCAGTCATGACTTTATTTTTTACCCTATTGAGTTATGAATGGCGTGTTGTTGTTGAACAATCACTGCCTGATTCACTGCTGCAAACAAAATAGGCCTATCTTGTGTAAGAGATGAGTAAAGCCAAGAAATATGAATATTTTTCTGAGGCAACGCAAGGGTTTTGGGTTGCAAGTACCACCACCATCGCCACCCAGCCCGAGTCTATCAGCCAATCAGCGACGTCCTTACAAACTCGGCTAGGCAGCGAGCAGCTCCCAGCCAGGAATCCAGCTTAAGTGAATAGACTATACTACTACTACTACTACTACTACTACTACTACTACTACTACTACACTACTACTACTACAACTACAACTACAGCAACAGCAATAACAACAACAACAATAGCAATAACAACAACAACAACAGCAGCAACAACAACAACAACAACAACAACAACAACAAATATTCCCCTTTCCAATACCTATCATATAATTTTCCTGTTTTTTTATTTCACTTTTTCCTACTCTTAATTTTCCTTTTGACTTTTATTTCATCTCTCTCTCTCTCTCTCTCTCTCTCTCTCTCTCTCTCTCTCTCTCTCTCTCTCTCTCTCTCTCTCTCTCTCTCTCTCTCTCTCTCTCTCTCTCTCTCTCTCTCTCTCTCTCTGTTTGATTGAAATTGAAACTATTTTTCTTTCGGCTCATACCCTGTATATTCATTTATTATTAATTTTCTTTTAAATGTCGCTTCATATTTACCGTTATTTTTNAAGTTAACTAAATTTTTAAAAAAAAAACCAAAAAAAATTATTTTTTAATTTTTCGCCCCCAAAAAGCATTTACCTAAACAGGTCAAAAAAATTAATTATAAAAAAAATTTTTTTGCTGGTTTTCCCAAAAAAAACCCCGTCGTTGGTACATGCAAAGGGGTTCAGATAGGCCAAAGATCTTATCTGGGTTCACTAAAAATAGTTAATGGTACCAAATTTTTCAATGGAAATTACGCGTGGGTCTAAAGGGGGTTTAATGTGCAAATGAAAAAATTATATTGGAGGTAGAACAGTTGTAGCGGGGTTTTTAAAGTTGTAAAAAAGTTTTTTTTCAACATTTGCCGAAGGAAATTTGCGCTAAACCCCAGGGAAAAGACGCAAATGAAAATCCTCAATACGAGTAAAATAAAAATTGGGGCAATATTCAGGAACGAAGCAAATTTTTTGGATACGTTTAAAGAATTCCCCCCAACCCCTTTCCAGCCCAAAATTTTCCCTTTGCTATAAAAAATGTCTGTTGGGGCCATAAATAAAAAGAAAAGTAAATTAATATCCCCAAATTAGCTAGTGGAAAAGGAACAAAACCCAAAGGGTTTCCCCATAAAAAATTCCCCCCAAGAAAATTCCCCAACGAAAATTCCACCAAAAAAAATTCCCCCAAAAAAAATTTTACCATGTAATTTTCCCCCCCAAGGGAAAGTTCCCCCAAAACAATGGGGAAAATTTAGAAAGGGGGGGTTTACTTGCTTTGTGTGTGTTCTTTTTTTTTTTTTTATGTTACGGGGGCCCACTTTGGGTTTTAAGGGGGAAAGGGGGGCGAACGACGACGAAAGAGTAAAAACCTCTTTTCCCCATTGAAGGGGGAAAACGTACAGAGCGTACTCTGAAGGGACCAACCAAAGAATTAAAAGTGCTAGAATTTTTTCCCACAGTGCATTTAAGGCGTCTATAACAAGTTTTGCACCCAAAATTTGGGGGAAGCTTTGTGATGCACTACAAAAAAAAAGAAGCCCTCACACAAAAAAAAGGATCCCACGCCCGAAGGGAAAGAGAGAGTAAAAAAACAAAAAAAAAATACAAGACTAAACAAAAAGACTGAAAAAACCCCCGTGGAGAACTATCGTTTGGGGAACCCTGGGAGTTTTGAAAAGGGGTTGCACATAACCCTTTATTAAAATAACCTTAAATAAAAATACAATGAAAAAAATAGGTTTTTGCTGCTTAATTTTTTAAAAACCCCGTTTTTTAACCTGGTTTTTAACCCCGGGCCCTTTTGGTTTTTCTGGAAAGAAAGCAATAAAAAGAAAGTTTTTAAAACTGTTGGGAGCATTATTACCATTTTTTTATTTTGGGGGGAACTTTTTTGGGCCCGGGAAATTTTAAGGGTGAAATTTTTTTGGGTTGGAATTTTTGGGTGGAACTTTTGTTTGGGGGGAATTTTTTTGGGGGAAATTTTCTGAAAAACCCCTACTACACTACTAAACGAATAATCTATTAAAAACTAATAGTACTACTACTATACACTTTTTCTACTTTCTACTACTAAAAACTACTAAATACACACTACTACTAATTCTACAGAATACTATTTCTACTAAATACTACTAAAACTACTACTACTAATACTATAATAAAAAAATACTTACTATACTACTACTACTACAATCTACTACTACTACTAATTTCTACTAAAACTAAAAAATACTAAATACTAATTTCTACATACTAATACTACTACTATATACTTACCTTCCCCCCCCGGCAGCCCAAAATGCTGCGCTCCCCCCCTTTTCCCCCGAATTTAAAAAATGGGCATTGTCCCCGATTACACCAAAGGGGCCCCCATCCCGGGGAAAAGGGCCCCCTGTCACCCGTTTAAAACCCCCGGGGACAATCTACAACAATAACAAAAAGCAATATTAGGATGCCCCGTTTTGGGCAGGGGTAAAGTGGTTTATTGGGGGATTCGATGCGGTATATTAGGTAATTAAGTATTGTTTTAATGACAGCTATTAAGAAACACACGAGTAACGTAAATACTAATCTTTTAAATTTTAAAAGTAATTAAATTTTTTTTTTTTTAGAATGCAAGTGTTTTTTAATTTTTTTAAACCCCCTTTATTTTAAATATTTTTAAATTTTAGCGTCCCGGTTTTTGTTATATATTTACAGTAGATCTCGTTTCCTTTTTTGCCTTTTTTTGAAATTTTAAACGTTCCTTTTTAAAGTGAACCCTTTTATACCCCTTGTCGCTGGTTTAAAACCCCCCTTTTAGGTAGCGAGAGGGAGAAAAAGGGCGCTTTAAAATTACAAAAATAAATTTGGGATGATCAGTTTAAAAAAACCACGCTGTTATAGTCTAGCAAGAACGATTTGACCCTAACAAAAGAGCAGGGGAATAAGGGTTTTAACAAAAAGAAAAGATTGGTCAGATTCGGAAAAAAAAAAGTTTTTGGGAAAAAGCAAAAACCCAAAAAAGGGATGTCAGAAATTAAAGAGACATTGGTACGAAAAATGGGAAAGGAAAACTTGAGCCCCACCAATGGTAAGGCGGGCGTTTTGGGGAATTTACAGGTCGAAAAAAAGCATTTAAAAGGTTTTTTGGCAGGAACATAATTTTCAAACATAGTTAAATGGCGAAAGAAGAAAACTTTAAAAAAAAACAAACATTGCCAGTCCTCGTATAGCATATCGAGAAAGACTTAAAAAAAAGAGTATGGGAAAGAAATTTTAAAAAAAAAGAGTATGAGAGAAAAAACTTTAAAAAAATAGATTTAGAGAGAATTATTTAAAAAAAGTATCTAGAGCAAGACTAAAAAAAAACCAGTATTGAGAGAAAGACTTTAAAAAAAGAAATATTTAGAGAAAGGGAAAAAAAAAAGAAATATGGGGAGAAAGGGCTTAAAAAAAAGATATTGAAGAAAGACTTTAAAAAAAAGAGTATTGAGAAAAGGGCTTAAAAAAAAATTTTTGAGAGAAAGACTTAAAAAAAAGAGTATTGAGGAAAGACTTAAAAAAAAAGTAGGGGAGAAAGAATTAAAAAAAAAAATTTGAGAGAAAGACTTAAAAAAAAGAGTATTTTAGAGATAGACTTTAAAAAAAGGGGATTTAGAGAAGACTTAAAAAAAAGATATTGAGAATAGACTTAAAAAAAGAGTATTTAGAGATAGACTTAAAAAAACGAGTATTTAGAGAAAAAGACTTAAAAAAGAGTATTGAGAGTGACTTAAAAAAAAAGGAAATATTTAGAGAAGACTTTAAAAAACGAGGGATTGAGAGATGACTTAAAAAAAAGAGATTTAGAGATAGACTTAAAAAAAGGTATTGAGAGAAAGACTTAAAAAAAAGGGTATTGGGGAGAAGACTTAAAAAAAGAGTTAATTTAGAGAAAACTTAAAAACGAAATAGAGAGATTTGACTTTTTAAAAAAGAGTATTGGAGGGAAAACTTAAAAAAAAGGGGATGAGAGAAAAAAACTTTAAAAACCCAGTTTTAGGGGATAGAATTAAAAAACGAGTAGGGGAGAAAAGGGCTTAAAAAAACGAGTATTGAGAGGGAAAACTTAAAAAAAGGATGGGGAAAAAGACTTAAAAAAAGGTATTGAGAGATTTGACTAAAAAAAAAAATATTGAGAGATAGACTAAAAAACGAGTAATTTTAGAGATAGACTTAAAAAACGAGTAATTTGGGGCAAAACTTAAAAAAAAGAGTTTGGAGAAAGACTTAAAAACGAGTATTTAGAGAAAGACTTAAAAAAAGAGTTGAGAGAAGACCTTTTAAAAAAAAAAATATTTAGAGCAAAACTTAAAAAAACGAGTATTGAGAGCAAGACTTAAAAAACGAGTATTGAGAGAAAGACTTAAAAAACGAGTATTGAGAGAAAGACTTTAAAAACGAGTATTGAGAGAAAGACTTAAAAAACGAGTATTGAGAGCAAGACTTAAAAAACGAGTATTGAGAGCAAGACTTAAAAAACGAGTATTGAGAGAAAGACTTAAAAAACGAGTATTGAGAGAAAGACTTAAAAAACGAGTATTGAGAGAAAGACTTAAAAAACGAGTATTGAGAGAAAGACTTAAAAAACGAGTATTGAGAGAAAGACTTAAAAAACGAGTATTGAGAGAAAGACTTAAAAAACTAGTATTTAGAGAGACTTATAAAATGAGTATCTAGAGCAAGACTTAAGAAAACCAGTATAGAGAGAAAGACAAAAAACGAGTATTTAGATAAAGACTTACAAAAAAAAGTATTGAGAGAAAGACAAAACAAACGAGTATTAAGAGAAAGACTTAAAAAAACGAGTATTTAGATAAAGACTTACAAAAAAAAGTATTGAGAGAGAGACAAAACAAACGAGTATTAAGAGAAAGACTTAAAAAAACGAGTATTTAGAGATAGACAATAAAACGAACATTGGCTTGTGTAGGAGAATGCTTCAAGTATGTGTCTCCTAAACCATTGATTACTGTCAAGGGCAAATAGAGCACTGGAGGGGAATATGAAGCCTTGAGAAGTGCCGCCATGAAACATCCAGGCCAGCCTTGGACGCGCCTTTGATCACAGGCCAAGGAGGTTAAGGGTACGCAGGTTCCTATCCGTAAATAAAATAAATCGAAAAAAATATGGATACTACTACTACTACTACTACTACTACTATATACTACTACACTACACTACTATACTACTATTTACCACACACTACACACTACTACTACACAAATACAACTACTACTAATACTACTACTACTATACTACTAATACTACTATATACAATAACTACTACTACTATACTACTACTACTACTACACTACATACTACTACTATATACTATACTACTACTACTACACTACACTACTAAACTACTACCATACCACCACTACCACTACTACTACTACCACTACTACTACTACTACTACTACTACTACTACTACTACTACTACTACTATTCGTCGCGCTGAAGACTTTGCATATTTTTCAACTTAAGTCACATTCGTAAATACATGAATTAATATAACGGTTCAATCTTCCACTGAGACATAAATTGTGTTTGAATATTATGCAAAATTTGTATAAAAGAAACGAAGAAGACACAAAAAAAACTCAGAAATAAAACTAAATTGGAAAACTGGCGTGTCTGAAATCATCCTCTTGTTTGACCGAGACACACGGCAGACACACGGCAGCTTTAGGATGCGTCACTGATCAAACACACACACACACACACACACACACTGTCGCTCTGCTAATCATCCTGTGTATCCCTCCCTCACCCCCTTCCCCCGAAGAACATGGGTGATAACGTGCCGATCCCCCTCTCTGTACCCACCCGCCCCTCCGCCCTAGTAGCGAGCCGCCTCTACCGTGGTACGTACTACAAGAACGATGCCCCAAGCTTCACGAAGAGTTGTGGGACCGTTGAGAATCTGGCGATATTGCTTCATAACATATTGTGCAACGCAACGAGAAAAGTTTATGTGCCATTTTCCTCTCCAATGAATTACAATTAGTCTCGCACCGGAAGTTATTATGAAAAGGACGGAACTATCATTAAATTTATCGTGTTGTCATCGTATATGATGATTATGGAGATGATATAAATAATGACAGGTTTCTGATATATTTTCCCTCTTCAATTTATTTTTTGTTTTCTTAATACAAAGGTTTCAAGTTATGTTATCATTGAACAAAAAAAACTACAGGGCCGAAAGTAAAAAAACCCAAGAAAAGTAAAAAAAGAAATGTATAAAGCAAGGCAATGTAAAGCAGAATAAAAAGATAAGTAAAAACACTCGCGACTCTCTTTCAGCAAAGTATATACGCGATAAGCTCACTGCAGTATTCGTATCTTCTTCAAGCACTGTCCTCTTAGCCTTATCGTCTCTCTCTCTGCTACAACACACAACACACCCACACACCACACACACCCACCACATCCCATCACACACACACACCAACACACACGACACACACCGACACACACACACGACACAGACACAGACACGACCAGACACACACGACAGACACAGACACACACAGACCAGACATACACACAGACACACACCACACACACACACACAATTTGACACACACACACACACACCACACAACACACACACACACACACCACACACACACACACACACACACANCACACCCTCCCTCTTCATTATTCCCCGGGAGAGCATAGCATCGCATCGCTTCCACACTTTCCCCACAAATCACCAGGCACTTTAGCGTTACTCATCCTTGCAAACACTCGCTTTCTGTCTCTATTCCAAGCCAGCATTCTCCTTCCACTTAAGGATCCACCCTATAATACGTCCAATACCTGCTTCCTACCCTTTCCTCAACACTCGCTCTCCTCCTCCTCTTCCTCATCCCTGTACGCATACTCGAGAAGATGACGCCAGTTTATCATGATTTCAGCCTCGCATGTAATAATAAGTTTCACTCGCGTGTGTGTGAGAAAGCGGCAGCGTCCCATGGCATGTGTAGTGTGTACGTAGTATGAGGAAATAGTTGTGAGAGAAGGTGTATGTATGTATGTAGTTGTCGTATAGATAGCAACGCTGTGTGTATGGGGGGGTCAGAGAGAGAGAATATAGAGAGAGAGAGAGAGAGAGAGAGAGAGAGAGAGAGAGAGAGAGAGAGAGAGAGAGAGAAAGAAAAAAAATATTTGAGGTGCCTTGTACTCTTGCCATGAGAATTTCCACCCCACAAAACTGCCTAGGCGTTGGTCATTAATAAAGCAGGAAGAGAAGGATGAAAGGTAGAAGAGGAACTAGCAGAATAAACAGAGAGAGGAGAAGAGAGATAGCGAGAGAGAGAGAGAGAGAGCGAGAGAGAGAGAGAGAGAGAGAGAGAGGAGAGAGAGAGAGATAGAGAGAAGAGAGAAGAGAGAGAGAGAGAGAGGATAGAGAGAGAGAGAGAGAGAGAGAGAGAAGAAGAGAGAGAGAGAGAGAGAGCGAGAGAGAGAGAGGCGGACGAAGCGGAGAAATAGGAGGAAGAAGAGGACAAAGAGAACTTATGATAATACATGTAAAGTGAGGGAGAATCAGCTGTGTCCACATAAATTGCATCAAAGAGAAAAAGAAGAACAAAATCTAGGTAATAAATATTTCTATGCGAGGAAGATATTGTGAAAGTAAATTGGTGGTTTGTGTTAAAATTAAAGTATAGTAATGACTTGAGAAATCTATGTATAGGTAGTAAACATAGTAATTGACAAGGATACCGAGGCAGTCCCTCTCCGTCCCCGAGGATGACAATGGATCCGAGGGTGGGTTACCTCTCCCACCACCCGAGGATGACAAGGGATACCGAGGGCGAGTCCTCGCCGTCCCGAGGAGACAAGGGACCGAGGGTGATGTACCTCTCCGTCCCCGAGGATGACAAGGATACCGAGGGTGGAGTCCCTCTCCGCCCCCGGGATGACAGGGTACCGAGGCGAGTCCCTCTCCTCCCCGAGATGACAAGTATGACCGAGGCGAGTACTCTCTCCGTCCCCGAGGATGACAAGGATACCGAGGGTGGAGTACCTCTCACGCCGCCGAGGATGAAAAGGGTACCGAGGGCGAGTCCCCTCTCCCGTCCCCAGGATGACAAGGATACCGAGGCGAGTACCTCTCACGTCCCGAGGATGACAAGGAATACCGGGGTGAGTACCTTCTCCGCCCCGAGGATGACAAGGGTACCGAGGGCGAGTCCCTCCTCCGTCCCCGAGGATTACAAGGGTACCGAGGCGAGTCCCTCTCCGGTCCCCCGAGGATGAACAGGATACCGAGGGCGAGTCCCTCTCCGTCCGAGGTTACAAGGTCCGGGGCGAGTCACCCTTCTCCGTCCCGATGATGACAAGGGATACCGAGGGTGAGTACCTCTCGTCGCCCCCGAGGATGAACAAGGGTAACCGAGGGTGAGTTCCCTCATCCGCCCCCCGAGGATGCAGGTACCGGGTGAGTACCATCTCCGCCCGAGGTATGACAAGGGTACCGGGGTGAGTCCCTCCGTCCCCGAGGATGACCAGGATACCGGGGTGATACCTTCTCCGCCCCCGAGGGTGACAAGGATCCGAGGGCGAGTCCCTCTCCGTCCCCCGAGATGACAAGGATACCGAGGTGAGTACCTCTCCGCCCCCGAGGATGACAAGGGTCACCGAGGTGAGTCTCTCCGTCCCCAAGGATGACAGGATACCGAGGGTGAGTACCTCTCCGCCCCCGAGGATGACAGGGTACCGAGGGCGAGTCCCTCTCCGTCCCCGAGGATGACAAGGATACCGAGGGTGGAGTACCTCTCCGCCCCGAGGATTGACGAAGGGTACCGAGGCCGAGTACCTCTCCGCCCCCCGAGGATGACAGGATACCGAGGGTGAGTACCTCTCCGCCCCCGAGGATGACAAGAGTACGAGGCGAGTACCTCTCCGCCCCCGAGGATGACAAGGATACCGAGGCCGGGGAGTACCTCCTCCGTCCCCGAGGATGACACGTAACCGAGGGCGAGTCCCTCTCCTTCCCCGAGGATGACAATTGATACCGATGCCGAGTACCTCTCCGTCCCCAGGATGACAAGGATTCTGTCCCGACTGACCTCTCCCAAGTCTACCATTCTCCTCTCTTATTTCTTACGCTCTCACTTTCTTACACCTTCCACTCATTCCTCTAGCACTCACGTCTACACTGACCGGTTCTAATCCCTCCTGGATCTGTTTTGCCTATCCTCTATTTCCCTCTCTTCACTATCAATTCCACTACCTAATAATCCAGTGTTCTTACGACGGAATTGTACTCCATCCTCTTCGCCTAAAACGCATACTTTTCTACCCATCCTGTTCCTTCACTATCTTCACCTGATTCCCAGCAATTCCCTTTCTCTATACAATCCCTTCGCTCACCTTCCCTCTTGTTCGGGAGATCCAAGACTGGTTATTCCGCATCCTGTGCGCGCAAACAATATACTTCTGACTGGTGCCGAGTCCGTGTGTATCTCGGGCAACACGCGTTGATTCTTTTAGCGCGCTCGGACCCCTGTGTCCCAATGCCCCCGTTTCTCACACTTGCCAGCCTCCGACTACTACCTTGCCTTTAATCTTTCATTTCGACCGTTTGCATCCTTTTGGAACCCCTTTTTCTGCCAATAAACTTCGCCTGATCAAACCCTCTATTCTCCATGGTCAAATCCTTACAGACCTAATGAGACGTTGGGAGACTGCTCTCAGCCGCTTACTCATAGGCCATACGCACCCTCACACACTCCTACCCCTCCCTGTCAAACGCTCCTCCCCAACCCTCTGCATACCCTGGTCCCAAGCTCCTCTCCGTCCAACATGTCCTAATATCCTGTCCCTATCTTACTCCTGCCCTTTCCATTCCCTTCCTTCCTTCGTTTCTTCCTCATTTGTCCCTCCCTTTCCCGACTCCTGTCGGCGGACATTCTCTGGAATCCCTCCTTCTCCCTGTAAAATATAACTCCTTCCTCCAACAATCCACATTCTGCATCTGATATAATCCATCCTGCTGTAACATTCCGTTCTTTCCCCTTCCCTCACCGTTTTCGCTATTTTTCTATAACCCCTCCCTTTTATGCTTTGTCATAGTGCCCATATGACCTTTGATGTCTGGCCATTCACCTTTTTGGCATTAATAAATATCTCTCTCTCTCTCTCTCGTTCTTCTCTCTCTCCTCATCTCATCTCTCTCGTCTCTCTCTCATTCTCTCTCCTCTCTCTCTCTCTTCTCTCTCTCTCTCTCTCTCTTTCTCACGATCGCTCTCTCTCTCTCGTCTCATCTCTCTCTCTCTCTCTCTCTCTCGATCTCTCCTCTCTCTCTTCTCCTCTCTCTCTGCTCTCTCGTCTCTCTCTCTCTCTCCATCATCTCATCTCTCTCTCCTCTCTCTCTCCTCTCTCTCTCTCTCTCTCTCTCTCTCTCTCCTCTCTCTCTGCTCCCTCAGCTCTCTCTCCTCTCGTCATCTCCCTCTCTCTCTCTCCTCTCTCTCTCTTCTCTCTCTCTCTCTCTCTCTCTCTCTCTCCTCTCTCTCCTCTCCTCTCTCTCTCTCTCTCTCTTCTCTCTTCCTCCTCTCTCTCTATCTCTTCTTCTCTCTCTCTCTCTCTTTCTCTCTCTCCTCTCCTCTCTCTCTCTCTCTCTCATTCTCTTCTCTCTCTCTCTCTCTCTCGTCTCTCTCTCCTCCTCTCTCTCTTCCATCGTCCCTATGGAACATCTACGATTTTCAGCTGTTACACAAAATCGGCTTTAACAAGAGGAACACAACCTATTCCCCCCATTCAACAGAGAGGAGAAGAAGAGGACGGGAATACGAGGGTAAATGCAGGAATTTAGAACGGAGAGAGGAAGCTGTAGCATGGAATAAATGGTAGGGAATGAAGGAAGGAGGGGAAGAAATGAGAATGGAGAGAGAGAGAGGAGAGAGAGCGAGATGAGAGAGAGAGAGAGAGAGAGAGAAGAGAGAGAGAGAAGAGAGAGAGAAGAGAGAGAGAGAGCGAGGAGAGAGAGGGATAGATTAATAATAATTATATTGGACGTTCATGTTACAGAAATTCAGTATAATGAAATACATGTAAGGGAAAGGAAAATACAATAAGTAAGAGATGAGAAGAGAGAGATAGAGAGAGTATAATAGAGAGTAGAGATGAGAGAGGGAGATATATATAGAGAGAGAATGAGGAAGAGAGAGAGAAGGAAGAGAGAGATATACAAACAAACGGGGCCGGTTAGTGCCATGTGGGATGTGTAAAAAAGCTTCTACTTCTATTTTAACTTTTCCACTCATTATAACTAGCTTCCGTTCACTACTTGTTTTGACTAACTTCTTACTTTCCCCACTAAACTACAATCTCCTTCCTAAAACAATGTAGTTTTTCATTAACACCGTGTTCTCTGTGTGGTTTAGGGTGAAACGTACTTTACTTATTTCCCTTTGAACTGACTGCTCCCGACAAACCAAACCTAGAGTTTTCCCCCACCCCTTCCTTTGAAGGAGTTAGAAGAGAGAGAGAGAGCGAGCGTAGAGGAGAGAGAGAGAGAGAGGAGGAGAGAGAGAGAGAGAGGAAGAAGAGAGGAGAAGAGAGAGGAGTGAGGAGAGATAGAGAGAGGAGAGAGAGGATGAGTATAATATTGGACAACAAAGATGTGTTTCGCAATATATGTCTTGCCTCACCCCGGGGTACTCCGAGCTTCAAACTAATATTTTAAGTTGTTGGAGAGGACGGGTTGAACCAGGACAACAACAACAACAACAACAACAACAACAACAACACACCAAGCAACAACAACAACAACAACAAAAAAAAAACGACGACGCATACATTTACTTGCACGGTAAAACTAACTAGACATAATTATAGTGGCAGATAAATAGATAGATACATGAACAGAGATACAGGTAAAGTAATGGATAGATAGATAAAAGTAGAAAGATACACACACTCCAGCGCGCGGCGCACCACACACACACACACTACCACACAAAACACACACACTACACCACACACACGACACACACACACACACACACCACACAAACACACACACACACACACACACACACACACACACACACACACACACAGGAAGAAAAAGATAAAATAATGTGGGGCAGTAATTTTTCTCCTATAACGAGCAACGAACTAATAAACAAAGGGATGAGTAAAGGAGAGAAAGAAAGAAGGGAGGAAGGAAGGAAGGAAGCCATAAGTCAAAATTCTCATTCCTTCATGATGTATGTTTTTGCATCAACGATTCTGTTCTGACTTCCATGCAACTTTTATTTTAGTTTTCATAGTCAAGACCTTGTTTTGTTTTCCCCTCTCCTGATGTTGACTCTGAAATTAACCTTTATATCTCTATCTCTATCTGTACTTCACTCTTTCTGACCCAGTGCGTGTGAGTCTAAGGCTATTTCATCAGTTTTCCTTCCTTACTTTAATGTTTTCAGGCCCTTCAAAGTATACCATTATTGTTTCTTTCTTTCATTTCACACAATCCGCTGTACGGGGCTGGGAATTTTGTGTTGATTATTTCTGCCCTAGACCAGACACACCTATTATGTAAGAAATATGTATGTACGTATGTTTTTTTTTTGCATCACTACCTCCTTCCTCTTAAGCTTGACAACATAATAACTTTCCTCTCATTTTCTTCATATTTTTTCGTTGTTTCCTATGTCATCAGTAACTAGTGTGTTCATTTATTAATTCTTCCTTTAATGCTTTCTTCTTCAGCTTATTAGTTTTCATTTCGTTTCCTCACTTTCTAAAACTCAAATCTTCCTCAGTCAGAAAGCCAGTATTAAGACACGTTTGGAGCCATGTTTGTTGTTCTGTATTTAGGAATTCTTTTCTTTTGTTTTTTAAGACAAAGGAAAAGTCACGGATTATTTTTTATTTTTTTTCTCCTAAATTTTCATCAGTTGGGTGTTGGTCGTAAAAGCTCATTTCTCCTCAAGATCTATGAAATGTTTTGATGTATAGTCTATTTTTTTTAACGAGGCAAAAAATCCTGACCCCTTGCTGCTTATAGACTGATATTTGATGCCAAGATAAGGGAATACTACGGTTCTTCTAAATTTCAGCTGTATTTTATCATAGTTAACCATATCATCAGGTAAACATAGGCATCATTTTAAGCATGAGACCTTAAGATAGAATGGATTTTTTGCCTTGTTAAAAAAAATAGACTATAGTATGTGTGACTTCTTATTGTTTGGTTGGCTGCTAACTTGCTAGGTCATTGTGCTCTAGTTATAGTACTAATTTTGACACAAATAACATCTTATACTCGCTGGAATATTGCTTGATAAAACTAGGATAATTATGGATGCAATGAATGCAAGAAATGTATAGTTTGCAGAGTCAAAAACTATTTTTATGTTTGATTTTTACTCGTCTGGCAACACTGTTTTGATCTTTTCTTTTTCTACAATCTGCATAAAAATAATATATTTTATATCTTCCCTTTTGTTATATATTTTACACTGACACTTCCATTAAACCTTTTGAAGGTGCCACATGACATATTTTTTTATATCTATTTTTCTATCTTTTTGCTTTAGGTATAGTAGGTCAGAAGGAAAAGAAGCTGAAAACATAAACAAGGAAAAAAACATCAATAAAACAATGAATAACGACACACACACACAACACACACAAACACAACACCCACACACACACACACCACACACACACACACACACACACACTCACCACTCACACTCACACACACACCACACACACAAACACACACACACACTCACTCACACACAACAACACAACACACACACACACACACACACACACACACACACCCCACACACACACACACACACACACACACACACACTCACACTCACACACACATACAACACACACACACACACACACACACACACACACACACACACACACACACACACACACACACACACACACACACACACACACACACACACATGTATAGCCTTTGTCCTGTGGTCTTAATTAAATATCTTACACCCCACCTACTATTATCCTCTGCACTGCCATGCCCTTAATCTCTTCCTCCATCCTCAGAATATCGGTTTTGGCTGAACGGTTCGTATTAAACAGAAAATTAAATCAAGGTAGAGATATTACATTAAACTAGAAGTGCATTTACTTTCCCTGGGTGTTCGAATACTTCTATCCTGAAAGGGTTTTTAAGCCTTACCTTCTTTTCTTTCAAAACAAACTATATATACTACATATCTTTTTTATTTTTCATCAATATATATTTTTCATCCCCTTTTCCTATCCTTTCTCTCTCATTCTCTCACCTACTCAAAAGTCACCAATTTCACTAAACCACACATACATACACATATAAACCTTCTCTCTCTCTCTCTCTCTCTCTCTCTCTCTCTCTCTCTCTCTCTTCTCTCTCTCTACTCTCTCCTCTCTCTCTCTCTCTCTCTCTCTCTCTCCCCTCTCTTCTCTCTCTCTCTCTCTCTCTCTCTCTCTCTCCTTCTCTCTCTCTCTCTCTCTCTTCTCTCTCTCTCTCCTCTCTCCCTCTCTCTCTCTCCTCTCTCTTTCTCTCTCTCTCTCTCTCTGTAGTAAGTATATTATAGGAAGACAAAAATAAAGCAGTGTTGCGTTCTTAAGGTTTATCAGTTTTTGAGGTAAAATAGGGAAGGTATCTCACACGTAAAGTATCTTCTGTCAGGTTTTTAAGAGTGTTACCATATTCTTCTGCACATTATCTTTTTAACACCTTGAGGCCCAGAACGTAATTTCCATTGTAATCGGGTACCATTAGACGATTTTAATAAATATAAGACATATTTTATAGATATGACCTGGTTAGTATCCTTGTCCACTAGGTACTTCGGTATATTAAGTTCCTTTTCGTAAATATATGGCTAACAACAGACGATTTTCTATAGCAAAGGAAAGATCTGGGCTTGAAGGGGTTAAGCTTCTGACACTCAAACACACTCAGAAAATTATGTAAATCTTATAAACACACTGAAAAAGATAAGAAGGCAGAAGTTATCCTCCTGGAAGATTAGCTTGTGTTAGTAATCTTGCACTATTAGCTTATTTTTGTTACTCTGTTATCTTTATTATCTGTGTTATCTTTTTGTTACCCTGTTATCTTTGTTATCTGTGTTATCTTTTTGTTACCCTGTTATCTTTGTTATCTCTGTTATTTTTTTGTTACCCTGTTATCTTTGTTATATTTTTTGTTATCCTGTTATCTTTGTTATCTTGTTATCTTTTTGTTACCCTGTTATCTTTATATTATTTGTTTGTTACCCTGTTATCTCTGTTATCTTTTTGTTACCCTGTTATCTTTGTTATCTTTTTGCTACCCTGTTATATGTGTTATCTTTTTGTTACCCTGTTATCTTTGTTATCTTTTTGTTACCCTGTTATCTTTGTTATATTTTTGTTACCCTGTTATCTTTGTTATCTGTTTTATCTTTTTGTTATTTTTCCCTTGTCTTGCGTTACGAGAGTTTAATCTTAATCTTTAAAAGACAGCAAAAGTTATAATTCTCTTGTTAGATTAGCCTTTATTTAGTGGTCTCCCTTATCTTACGTTCATTTTTACTCTTTACCTTCACTTTTTTTTTACCTCACATTACGTTCATTTTTACTCACCTTACCTTTGTGATGTACATTTTTTAATGCCTGAACAGCGATGGTGATATATCATAAACACCTTAGCTCACAATGGCTATTATATTATTGTTCATTTCCATGCACTGATATTCAGCGGAGAGGGTTTGATCCTGCCAACAATTGTTCACCCCCGCCATAGCGTTGTAGGGCATCCAACACCGTATTCCAATCAAGGCTTATCCTAACTTCTCTTTGAAGGTCCATCAATTTGTCGTAGTTGTTTTTCTATCGTAACGTGTTTCATATTCTGTCATTTTTTATATATATCGTCGGTCGATGGTATATTGTTTTTTGGTATCTACACTAAGAAAGTAAACAAATCTCAGGAAAAATGCACAAAAAATTATTGTTTTAATTTTTTTTACTATATTCATTCAACAACAATACCCATGTCAAGATGCGAGTAAATAGTCTCTGCCTCCAGCCTCCCCCATTCCTTCTTATCCCTCTATCGTTACAATAATAGTGATAATTATAATAATATATCAATATTATCATTTATTTATAAACTATGAAAATAATAATTATATAAATATTAATTGTAATGGTAATGATACTATATACCATGATATTAATAACAGTAATAGTAATAATAATAGCGATGCTTATTATAGTTATAATAATAGTAGTAATGATAAGATAATACTTATAATCGATAATAGTAATTATACTAATAATGATAATCTTAATAATTATAGCAGTAATAATAATGATATTAAAAAGAATAATATAATGATAACTATAATAACATTAATAATGATAAAGATAATCATCATCATAGTAATAAAACAATAATAAAGCATACAGATCTACGGAGTTAGTGAACTGTGGCAAGGCGTCACCGCAGAGTTTTCCCGTCATCCTTGTTTCGCGGTACCGATCTTCCCAGCCATCACTTATAAAAACTGATATGCGCTCTCGGAGTGCTCTTGTTATTCATTGCTTATTATTATTATTATTATTATTATTGTTATTGTTATTATGGTTCTATAATTTTCATTATTTTTATTATTACAAATTTTACTTCTATTATATTCCTATCATTAATTGACGCTAATAAGATTCTACAACTTGCAAAACACTTGTAAAACACACTCCTATACTGCCTGCGTGGTTATGGCCATGCAACTGATCGCCACACGACCAGCATAGTTGCGAGGTGATCAGTTGCACACAACCGCAGTTTCAGTCGCCTCGATGTGAGGGGTTCTAAAGAAACCAATGTGTCAGCCGCAATGCAACTGGCTGCGGCGTCGTAAGCAACTGGTTTCATGCAATTGGTTGCGTCAGCGTGCAGGCTGCCTAAAAGTATGGAATAATGTTCTTCCAAAATTTCGTGTTTCAAGGTCTATATCACCTGTCATCAGGAAAACCTCCGTCATTGTGTCGTTATGATAATTGGTGCATAATATACGTACGTAATGTATGTATATACGCGTCTACTCAAGTATACATACTATGACGCAGCTCTTTCTTCATTATATATAGTGCTTTTCTTTCAGAATTAGCAACATTATATTCATTACCTATTCATCCACCTATTATATTGCTCGAGGTTTTTTTTACTCTTTTTTTTCTTTTCTTTTTCTTTTTTAGAAGCGTACTGTCGTATCTTAAACTATCTAAAACTACCAAATTATGTGGTTAGGTCAATGTAGGAGACTTATTGATGTCACCTTCTTGCCCATTGATCATCTCGCACTTCAATGATTGTAAGAAAATTATCAGATCTGCTGTTAAGGTGAAACGTGAACACAGTGTTGTTTCGTCTACTTTTGAAGTTCTCACTCACTCACAGTTATGGCAGAAGAATATTATCAGGAAGAACGTTATTTAGTACTTGTATTATTGACGTAGAGTCGTAGAGAGTATGTTTAGAGCGATTTTGTATATGCAGAAAAGAAAAACTAAGCACAGGGTAAACAATTATTGGAAAACGAGTTGAGGCAATGTGCAGGGGAATTCAATGGTGAGGGAGGAAGAAGCGAGGAATTCTTTCTGTTTAGGTTCGAGTCTTCCTTAGTGGTTTAGTTACGGCTGATTAATTGTTTATAGTTCACTCTATAAGAAGATGATCATCTAAGAAGATGTGGAGGAGGAGGGAATAAAGTAAAAAAAGGGGTATATACTTCCATTTTCAATAAAACTACATTTCATCGAAAACTAGCTCAAATCCTTGAAAAAACGCCGTACATGAAAACAAGGATGGTTGGTGGTGGCGGCAGCAGCAACAATTACGTATTTTGTGTGTTTTTATAATGCCTAAGGAAGGAAGATAAAAAGGCTACAGGCGCTATAGGCTCCAACGTAAAAAAAGAAAAAAGAATATGTATACATGATGTAACATTGTAGTCAGCGAAGGAAGTGAACGAAAAAATGCAAAAATAAGAAACAATTTATCTTTATCTGCTCGCTTCGTTTTCATTGGCCATTTTCACAAGTTTTCCTTCGATTTGTTCATATTTGTTAGGTTTGTTTTTTATTACCAATAGTCCACAACAACTTTTGGTTCATTCGGGGCGCAGATCGCTAAATGTTTCCCAAGTGGAAGGAAAGAAACTGGAATGAATGGAGTTATTCTGTTTATTTGCATAGATTTATTTTAATAATAAGGAATAATGGTTCTCGAAGCTCATTAGGCGAAGAATAAGATACACGTACTACCTACCTACTCTCTCTCTCTCTCTCTCTCTCTCTCTCTCTCTCTCTCTCTCTCTCTCTCTCTTCTCTCTTCTCTTCTCTCTCTCTCTCTCTCTCTCTCTCTCTCTCTCTCTCTCTCTCTCTCTCTCTCTCCTCTCTCTCTCTCTCTCTCTCTCTCTCTCTCTCTCTCTCTCTCTCTCTCTCTCTCTCTCTCTCTCTCTCTCTCTCTCTCTCTCTCTCTCTCTCTCTCTCTCTCTCTCTCTCTCTCAACTGCCACTTCGTTGTGTCGAGTTTCATTTCAGAGCTATGATTTTAGAAACAATTACCACCATTACCAACAACTACACTACTGCCGGAAGCAACGCAACTTAATGAGAGTCGAGGCAATTTTAGGGTTATCTAAAGTCATGTTATAAAAACACCAGAAATAAGATCAACATGAAAAATAAATACAATGATAATAATGTGAAGTGAACTAAAACTAAGAATAGATTGTTCTTTAAGAATGTTACGGAAAAACGTTTTGGAGAGAGAGAGAGAGAGAGAGATAAGATAATATACTTTGATCCTATCTAGACACTTTGCAAGTACCAACGACAAGGTTATTGACTATACAAAGCGCCACCACACCAGGACGAATTTGGTGGACTCGAACCGCTGACCGAATGGCGCAGGGACTCTGCAACACCAGTCCGTGATTCTACCAACCGCGCCACCCTGGCGGGTAGAGAGAGAGAGAGAGACAGGAAAGGTACAATAATAACCAGGAAAGTAAAGGAACGCTGAAGAAAAAACAAGAAAAAACGACAGGATATTGAAACACACACACACACACACACACACACACACACACACACACACACACACACACACACACACACACACACACACACACACACACACACACACACACACACACACACACACACAAGTAACGTTCACGTGATCCTGACTTCGATGCGCCGCCGAACGACCCATTTTGTTTATCTTTGCTTCTTTGTTGAATGTTCACCGGAGAAAAGACTTTAAAAATCTTACTACTACTACTACTACTACTACTACTACTACTACTACTACTACTACTACTACTACTACTACTACTACTACAACTACTACTACAACTACAACACTACTACTACTACTACTACTACTACTACTACTACTACTACTACTACTACTACTACTACTACAACTACTACTACTACTACTACAACTACAACAACTACTACTACTACTACTACTACTACTACTACTACTACTACTACAACTACAACAACTACTACTACTACTACTACTACTACTACTACTACTACTACTACTACTACTACTACTACTACAACTACAACAACTACTACTACTACTACTACTACTACTACTACTACTACTACTACTACTACTACTACTGCTACTGCTACTGCTACTGCTGCTACTACTACTACTACAAATACTGTTTTTACTGCTACTACTTCTACTGGCACTATGATAATCCTGCTTCCACTACTACTACAACTAATAATAAAAATAATAATGATATTACTACTACTATACTACACTTAATACTACTACTACTACTACAACTACAGTATGCTCCTACTACTATTACTCCTACTGCTACTACTGCCACAACTTTGATACTCTTGCTTCTACTACTTACTACTACTACTACTACTACTACTACTTATTATTACATTAGTCGCCAGAGGTCTTTCCTTATACATAAATCTGCATAATCTGTATTGAATCGAGAATTATGATGACTGCAAAATGTAATAATATCATGTGCAAGTAATATAGTGCGATTTTTACTATAAATTTTAGGTGTTGGATAGTTATATCATTACGGTGTATGAGGTGTATATGTATTCCTTTCTTTCCTTCAGATTGTATATTCCTTATTACACTCTTAAGTTTTTTTTTTCTCTCTCTCTCTCTCTCTCTCTCTCTCTCTCTCTCTCTCTCTCTCTCTCTCTCTCTCTCTCTCTCTCTCTCTCTCTCTCTCTCTCTCTCTCTCTCTCTCTCTCTCTCTCTCTCTCTCTCTCTCTCTCTCTCTGCCACTTAGTTGGGTCGTTTTTCATTTCAGAGCTACGATTTTAGAAACTTTATTCCCTCACAAATTCTTAAGACTCAAAGTTTCTCCGTCGAAGCGAGTGTCTGACCCGCCTGTGGGAAGTGAGGCCAAAGATCCGTCTGCTCATGTCAATACTAACTTTTCTATTTTTCTTTCACAACAGGAAAAGTGGTAAAGTTCCGGATCAAGTCTGGCAACGAGGCGGGACACTTCTGCTTGGAGGACACGGGCGGCCTCCTCACCCTCACCCGCCCGCTGGACTACGAGACGCAAACACAGGTAAGCTAGCTGAATAAGGCGCGAATTTCACCTGTTGGATGTGAGGCAACAGGGAGCATTGGTCTTCACTCGGCAGGATGAAAGTCGGGAGTTAGATTATTGAAAACAGATTCAGTGTAAATTCAGATATTACTTTCAACTCCTTTTTCCTTTTCCTTTTTTATTTCCCCTTTTTCTCCTTTGAAGATGATTCGCCGTTCGAGAAAATAGAACGGATGGCGTCTTCATAAGTAGCTGCTTCAAGGAGTAAGGTTCTTTTTATCGCTGTTTAATTTAAGATGGAACACTTTACGCGAAAATGTGTGAAAAAAAAGTGTCGTGCAGCGGAAACAAGGCGTGGAAGCACCCTTGTTTCCTTGTCAAAGAAAATTTTAATGATAAACGTCTTGACCTCGATAGCGAAAGGAGCTTGTTCTTGTTTACCGCATGCGTATATGAGAATAATTTGTGCTCGTTTCCAGCCTTTGAGTTCAGTGTAGAATTATTGGTTTGGGCGACAACTACCATTCCCTTCTTGCCATGGATGATTAGTGTTTCAGAGTCCCCAAGTTGAAGAAGTGTTTTGGTCGTTTTATAAAGCCAATTAACCAGAATTTCCAAGATCGGCTGTACGACCATTAATTTTCTGCAGTATCATCAAGTTACTATTAGGAGGAAACTTTTAATAACACCAAACATTAATTTTGTGAAGTGAATTGCCAGAAAGTAATTTTAAACTACAGCCAGAGGAAGGCAGTGAGGCGCCCGGCTGTATGAGAAGAAAAGATAGATGCAGACGAAGAACTGACAAACATGCATCTGAGTAGTCGAGTCAAAGAAAAAATGACTTATTTGCTAACGTTAGTTTGAGTCCTGGTTGCTTGAACTAAAGATATTCGATTCATATTAAGTGGATTATATTCGTAAAGAAACACACACACACACACACACACACACACACAACACACACACACACACACACACACACACACACACACACACACACACACACACACACACACACACACACACAAAAAAAAAAAATCATTAAAATAAAGTATGAAATTCAGCAAGGTGACATGGAGAAGCGAGCGAAAATTCCCAGAGCATGAATCTGGGGGAAAAAAATATTCCTCTTTTCATGGTAATATTTCCGTTGATACCTTCAAATATTAAAGAGATATTAGACGGAGCGCAACTTTCCACTCTATGGCCGTGGTATTAAATTTTCCAGTGGTGTGGGTTCGGAACATGGCTGCGAGGACTGCTGTGAAAAAATTTACAGTTTTTGTTAGGCGGCCAAATACCTGGTTGTTTCCATATGACACATGTGGCGGTGACCTTACCTGACGCCTGACACCTTACCTGACGCCTGACACCTTACCTGACGCCTGACACCTTACCTGACGCTATTTACCTGACGCTATTTACCTGACGCTATTTACCTGACGCACTAGTTTTTCAGAGGTGAGGTCAAGGGGGTAAAAAATAAAACTAGTGATTGCCAAGAAAAGCAAACATCATATTCTTTCAAAATACAGCAAAATCTATCAGAAAAATATAGTTTCATCTGAAAAAGGAGAGGGTAGATAAAACGAATCTTTATCTTATCCATTTCACTACTTGTCATGGAACAGCCGTGTCTCGATTGAAATTTGAGTTCGTCCTTTATAAGTTCTTTCAAAGTGCTTATAGAGTGTTTGGATGTGACATGCTTTCATTTGTTTAGTGTGGAAACAATTTTTGAATTCAATATGAGGCTTTTTTCTTCTTATATAGTACGTGTGTGTGTGTGTTGTGTGTGTGTGTGTGTGTGTGACCTCCAATTACTTGAACACACACACACTCGCGTCACCTGTGCGTTGAGGACGCACTCAGTTGTTGTCAAATATTGCATTAGTCAGTAATTCATAATGCTTATTGAATTATACGTTGATTGCATTTCAAGATTACGCAATGCCGTAGATGTGTCATTTTCAGGCATCATTCAAAACACTTCATAAAACCAAACATCAACAAGATTAATTTTGCTTAAGCGTGAACAAGATGAATAAGCAAAATATTGTATGTAATGAAATGTGTACACCAGCGGTTCTTAACATGGGGAGGGGGGGGGTTGAGGGGTCGTGCGTAATTACCAAAGGGAGGCGTGAACACAAAGGGGAAAAGGAGGAGCTCCTCTTAAGGTATAAACACTTGGGTATAGATGGAATTCTCTGAACGTGTGCGTGTCGTGTAGAACTAAAAATCTTGTCGCTAATATTTCCTTTTCTGTTCTCTGTCGGAGGTCCGTCAATGAAGACTTAACAGATATTTGTCAGTCATTCCTTTTGTTTCGGAGGATTTCCAAGTATTTGTCTTGACTTGGTAGTCGGTGTGGCAGTGAAGTATCTGTATTGTAGCAAATTTTCTAATACACATCAATGCAACTTTTTTTTCTGCAACGCTGGGATCACGCAAACTGACCGCTGATGGACTGACTGATGATTATTTCTCCATTTTTTTCGACAAAAATTATAAATAATGAATATTTGACATTTAAAAAAAAAAATCGACAAATCACAATCACAAAGCCACAATCATATCACATAACTGCCTAACTATAAGGCCAACTCCTCTAAAAGCACCTCCAGACGTGTATGGTAGATGATCATCCAGATCAAATGATAGCCTGAGTTTCAGTAGGGTGTGCACAGAACTCATAACAATCATAACAACAGACTTAATCCGCCGCCTTTCTTACCACAGTGGCGAGACATTGGGAAGGATGTTGATGGTATCTCAGTACAGCCTCAGCTAAGTGTTCATCCCACTGTACCCTGTGTTTCACCGCCCACCACATGTAATCACTCACCTACAGCCGGCCCGGACACTGCCACGGGTGTAGCCACCACCTTCACACACGGTCCATGAATTCTGACACACTAGTGTTGATATTATTAGTGATTGCCCGGCGTAGTCTAAGGTTGTCCTCTGCGGGTCTGACAGAATGTTGTTGTCGCTCCTCCCCCACACTGATTGGTGGCCTTGAGAGATAATGGGAAGAGGGACTGGCAGGACTCCTATATAAATGATCAGTTGTGTTCGCTGTGTTAATGATATTATAATGCATGTTGCTCGAGCTAATGTTCATTTCTTTCTTTATCCAACGATATGTACTGCAGTGCCCAGAGCGCTCCTCCATGCATCTCGTGATGTAGCATGCAGTGGAGTAGCGAGTGACTACCGCCACTACCGAATCAACGCCAGGGCTGCGTTCAGTAAGGTTCCCTCGCACAATATGTAACGTCTCCCCCCCTACTGAACGATTCACAATACATATTGCTACCAAGATAGCAGTTGTCGAAATGTATCGCTGTGGCTATTCTTATTCTCGCAGAATAACTTGTTGCTGCCCCTGTATTTGATGCAGCAGAAATTATAGCAGCAGGAAATTAAATAGTAAGGAGGTAAGAAGAGGAGAGATAGAAGAGGAAAAGCCTTCTTTGTCCTTTGTTTACATACCCTTATTGTGGCGCGAGCTGGCAACCCAGCGGCAAACCACCTCCTCGAGTAGTATTGTGGGAGAGCAATACGTACGGTAATACGTACGGTGACGTCACAATACGTGCCGTAGTATTGCCCTGCTGAATGCATGGGCTGTGCTGTGGTCACTGGCACGCCTGCCATCCAAGTTCCAACACTGGGCCTCGCCTCGTGCATGGAATCGGGATAATCAATTAATGATACATAACAGTCGCAACCCTAACGAGGCTTTCATCCTATGTTACGAGTTTTATGGAGGAGCGGGATGTGGTAGCGTAGCTTGGAACGGTAGCCTACTGATTAGGCGGTGCAGACTCATTTGCTTCATCATAAGTAGGAAGTAGTCGCGATTGCGTGGCAGTCTTGGCAAGAGAAAGGGGAATCCTTTTCAACACAACCGCATGAATCACTTCAGTAGCATGATTGCCATGATCAAGTATTTTGAATAAGTGGCCATGGAGCTTGAGAATGGTGAAAGCCCCTAGGAATTTAGATGAGAGTTTAGAGTAACGCTCTTTAGTAACTTCATCTCCACGTCCCCTACGTAAACGCAGTATAACTAGGAAATAGACGTCCACACTAAAGATGTGGAACGTGTCCAAGCTCGCACAGGCTAAAGTCAACTTTTTAAATACCCTCACCTTAAAATACTTCTATTACAACCTGACCTAACCCAACCTAACCTTCACCATCCCCTTCTTTGATTTTCTTTACTTTTTACAAAGAAAAGAAAAGTGCTAAATTGTTCTTGAAAAAAGTTCTAAAAAAAATGGTGTGGTGATGGCGGTGGTGGTGGGTGGTGGTGTGGTGATGGTGGCTGCTGTGGTGATGGTGGTGGTTGTGGTGATGGTGGTGATAGTGATGGTGATGGTGGTAGTGGTGGTGTGGTGGTGTGGTGGTAGTGGTGGTGGTGGTGGTGATGGTGGTGTGGTGGTGGTGGTGGTTTGGTGGTGGTGGTGGTGGTGGTGGTGGTGTGGTGGTGGTGGTGGTGGTGGTGGTGGTGTGGTGGTGGTGGTACAAAGGAATACAAAGGAATACAAAGGAATACAAAGGAAACACAAACAGCAACAGACCGATAGGTCCTTACAAGACTGTTTGCTTTAACTACACTACACTAACTAGATAATAAGAGAGAAAGGATAGGAAGTAGAAGGCTCCTCCCCACCCACCCATCCCTCCAGCCGAAGCTGGCCGGAAATGAAGTGATACCATGCAATATAGAAAAACTGCATGGAATTTGTGAGGAAAGTTGAAAGCTGTAATCTATGGCTAACTACTACTAGTTTGTGGGGGTAGGTTTAATGCTTGATAGATAGGTCATGTTATGTGTGTTTTGTAATGGTGTGAACACAGTGTGGAGGTTCTAGGGTGGTGCGGCAGCCTTGCCTGGCGCTTTCTTGGGAGGCAGCAGTCAATCAGGCCCCAGCTCCGTTCAATCCACTGCGGATTTTATACTTTCCATGTAGGACGCCGTACACTTCAATGCCTCCTGCAGCAGTGACCCCTGGTACCTTAAATCGATGGTGGTGGGGGTGGTGTGGTGGTGGTGGTGGTGGTGATGGTGGGGGTGGTGGTGATGGTGGGGGTGGTGGTGATGGTGGTGGTGGTGGTGGTGGTGGTGTGGTGGTGGTGGTGGTGGTGGTATTTCATAATTGTTATATGCGAATCAAGCTCCAAGCTCCCTTCGCTCGCTTGGACAACTCCTCTCTGTACCCACGGCTGAAATGGCATATTTAACACCTCACACACACCCTACCACGTATATAACACCACGCTAACCCTAAATAACACCTATAACGGCATTAGAAACACGAGTTATAGTGGTTATATGAGGCCTAACACAAGCAGCCTGCCTCCTCGGCTCAGACACTGTTATTGTCAGGGCTACGAGTCGAATTTTTTTTATTTCCACTACACTAATGCACTACTTTCGCCATTGCACTAATGTCGCCAGGCACAATATATTACGAATTTTAGCATAAATGCTAAAAACTCGCTTCGCTCGCTTGGGCAATGAGTTAAGAGACGAAATATAACCTTTTGTGCCAAATTTCTTCCTTTACGCCTGTATACCCGTTGCCTACAAAAGTCACAAGAAGAAGAAGAAGAAGAATTCGTGGAAACATTTTACAAGCCTATATGACACCTGATTTCGGCTGCAATAGGTGTCCAAGCTCGCTTCACTCGCTTGGACAATAAGAACATAAGAAAATAAGGAAACTACAAGAGGCCGCGAGACCTACACTTGGTAGTTCCTGTGAAATATATGACTACAGGCACAGAGTGGTGGTTCATAGGTATCTGAGACGGAGCTTGATCCTTTCTATCTAAATACATGAACTACCTCCTGTAGGTCTCACGGCCTCTTGTAGCTTCCTTATTTTCCTATGTTCTTATGTTCTTATGACAGCAATCAAGAGTGAGGGCGTTTCGGGCGAGGCAAGAGAGCGGGGAGGTAATGATCTCGATATTCCTGTGAAGAAGTGAACTGCCTCAATCTGAGCAATTTGAGGGCGTCCTTGACAGCTCACTTGGTATCTGGCGGCTTGTTTGTACGGCGTCTTGAGTCGCCACTGAAACGCCTGAGTCTTGAGGTCTCTGTTGGTACTATAGGCCCCCTGATTCTTACGGGGTGGCACTTGAGCCGATGCGTTGAGGAAGACGCGATGTGAAGGAGCGATGGGCAGGTTGAGGAAGGCGAGAAGGTCTTGGAGGGAGTGAGGTATGTCCTGTAGGAACTCTTCGTACAGGACCATCTTTATCCTGCCAGAGAGAGAGAGAGGGAGAGAAAGAATAATAGTAATAATAATAATGATTCTTACTATAATAATAATAATAATGATAATAAGATAATAATAGGCTACTTATAATAATGATGATATTAATAATGATAACAGTAGTAATAATACTAATAATGATAATAGTAATGATAATAATTATGACATCATTAATGATAATAGTAATAAAAAAGATCATAAGTAATAATAAAAATAATAAAGCATAAAGATCTACGGAGTAAGTGAAACGCGACAAGATGTCACCGCAGAGATTTTCCACCACTCCCGCTTCTCGGCAGCGACCTTCCCAGCCATCACTCATAAAAACTGGTATGCATTTTCGGAGTGCTTTAGTTATCATTGTTATTGTTATCATTGTTGTTATTATTATTATCATTATTATCATTTTCATTAATATTATCATTATTACAAATTTTACTTTGATCATATTTCTATTTTTATTGATGATAATAAGATTCTAGCACTTGTAAAACACTTGTAAAACACACTCCTATACTGCCCGCGTGGTTATGGCCATGCAACTGATCGCCACACGACCAGCATAGTCAGTTGCGCAGTGATCAGCTGCACACAACCGCAGTTTCAGTCGCCTCGATGTGAGGGGTGCTAAAGAAACCAATGTGTCAGCCGCAATGCAACTGCCTGGGGCGTCGTAAGCAACTTTTTTCGTCGGTGTGCAAGCTGCCTTAGTCGATCAAGCAAGAATCTTGGGTTTCAGTTGCATATCGAAACAGCTTAAAAATAATAATGCAGTGAGGAATAACTAATGCTATCTTTCCGAAGAGCTGCGAGCAATACATTCCTATAGTCACTTTAAGGGCCACTACATTTACAAGACATGCGTTTTTAAATTCTCGTCTCTCACTCAAGAAATATACAGCAGACTTCAAGAGACAAATCAGGAAAACGACTTGACCCACACTGGATCACGAGTATGTTGACAAGAATTATTCAAATGAGACTCAGGAGCCTTAATTCACTCTCAAAATTGATGGAAAAATGTCCCGAAATAGCCATACAAAGTAAAGCAAACACATGTCACTACTCCGGTGTATTTGCTATCATTCGTTTCCTTACCTGTTTGGGAAGCGGCGAAGCAGTTGCGGCAGGAGAAGTAGTCCCGCTGCAGGTTGGAGCAGACGGTGTAGGGGTCACGGCAAGCTGGGGTACCGCACCACGGAAGGCGGGACCGGGAACTGACGGAGGAGGAGGAGGAGGAAAGAGATGTGGTGAAGGTGCGTGTGTGCATGTATATCTACCATTTAAATTGCCCCGTAACTTTTTTGGGTGTCTCCTTATAACATAATGCATGCATATATATATTTCTCTCTCTCCCTCTCTCTCTCTCTCTCATCTCTCTCCCTCTCTCTCTCTCATCGTCTCTCTCTTCTCTCTCCTCTCTCTCTCTCCTCTCTCATCTCTCTCTCTCTCTCTCTCTCTCTCCTCTCTCTCTCTCTCCTCCTCTCTCCTCCTCTCTCTCTCCTCTCTCTCTCTCTCTCTCTCTCTCTCTCTCCTTCTCTCTCTCTCTCTCTCTCTCTCTCTCTCTCTCTCTCTCTCTCTCTCTCTCTCTCTCTCTCTCTCTCTCTCTCTCTCTTCTCTCTCTCTCTCTCCTCTTCTCTCTCTCTCTCTCCTCTCTCTCTCTCTCTCTCTCTCCTCTCTCTCTCTCTCTCTCTCTCTCTCTCCTCTCTCTCTCTCTCTCTCTCTCTCTCTCTCTCTCTCTCTCTCTTTCTCGTGAAAAGTAGCTGTGCCTTGCCCTTGTAGTAAAGTAGTAAGGGCAGTTTTCGCATTCCATTTGCTCTTTTTTTCTCTTCTCTCAATTTCTCTGTAAAAAAAATACATATGTATTTATATATGTTTGTATGTGTGTCCTATGCATGTAAAAGCAGATCTTAGTATTTGCCTCCCCTCCCTCCCTCCTCGTAGTACAAGGGATCGGTTCACCTAAAGCATCTAGTTTCCCTTGGTGGAAAGAGAAGGTAAAGGGTTCTTTACCTCCCTCCATCTCAGTGCATCGAGCAACGGGGTCAATAATCGTGGTACATAAGCACATAAGAACATAGAAAATAAGGAAGCTACAAGAGGCCGCGGGACCTACACGAGGTAGTTCCTGTGTAGTTCCTAGTTAGTGGTGATGGTGGTGGTGGTGGCGTCCAAAGAGGCGAGTGCGTGTGTCGCCAGGTTGATCCAGATGATGAAGGTTGAGCCGCGGTGGTAGTGGTGGGGGTGCTGTCAGTGAGGGTGTTGGTGGTGGTGGTGCTGTCAGTGAGAGTTGTGTTGACGTGGACACATGTTGTCACGTTGGTGGTGGTGGTGATGGTGGTGGCAATGGGAAGGTGATGGGATGGGTATTGGTACAGATATTCTTGGGTGATAGAGGTGATTGGGGGGGGGTTAATGAATGGTGGTATTGGTGGTGACATGCGACGGTGATGGAGGTGATGATGGGTGGTGGCGGTGGTGGTGGTAAGTAGGCTCGTGTAATCCATATGTTGGCTGCGTTATTACGTAAGACTGTGTGAGTCCCTTCCGTTCCTATAATACCTTAACACTGCTATATGAAGTGCCTTGGCAGTATTGGCTTATCAGGACCGAATCTAAGTGTTCAAATCGAGAGGGTAGCTAGCTACACTTAGAACGGCTGGGATCTCGGGAGATAGTTATCATAGCCCTCAAGTAAACTTCCAGGCCCTACCATCCAAGCCCTGGAGGTGATACTGCTTGCAGGCGCTATTGGCTATATGTAATGAAAAAAGAGCCATAAATATTTCTTTGCTAACATCGAGAAGGTATAGTGAAGGTCCCAAGATATGTCATTGTCCCAAGATAGATAAGATATAGGACCAAGATACATAGGACCAAGATAGTCCCAAAGATATGTCGTGGGTAAGTATTAAGTGGGAAGGAGTTAATCAAAGCCTTTAGAATAATTATTAGGCCTTAGAATTTAGAAGCCTAATTTTCAAGGCATTGGAATGAGTAAGCTACCTGAGGACGGCGCGAGGGTCCCTGACGAGGTACACTATCTGGAGAGGAAGACGCTCATCCTCCAGGAACGGCACTACCCATCGCAGGCTCAGCCGAACCACCTGTGGGAGAGTTCAGTGAGCGAAAGGGTTGCTTGTTCCCCCCTCACTATCATTAGATTATTTTATTTTTTTAGATTTTTTTCCTATTAATTTTTTTGGATTTTTGTTTCTTCTCCTGCTTCCTCTTCTTTTCAAAACAAGTAGCCACAGGAAGTCTTCTTTAACTATATTCAAATTGATGGCAGCAATTTTTTCCCCAGTTTTTTTTTTTTTTTTTTTTATTCCACATTCTTTCCCATACCACACCATTCATTTACATTATCCATTCCTGTCTTTTAACTCGGTACTTTTTTTACTTCATCCGTCCGTTACCTTCTCCTCTACTCTACACTGCTTCATAGGTACTCTTTTCCATAATTTCATCGCTCTAACTTATCAGAACTCATAAATCTCGAAATAAACTTTTAAATTCTTAGTCATAAAATCAATGCACTCCTTCAAATTCAATATAGTATTAATGTAATATAATCTACAGGAGCCTATATAGCAACCCAACCCAATCTAGCTAACCATATAACCTAATATACTGCAGTATAGTCTATCATTATCACCTCACCTTAGCTACGTGGAGGGAGGAACCGCGACACAAATCACTCACGAAGGAGGCGTTGGCACAAGAGGGCCGACTACTCCTCTTTGCGTTCTGTCGTTGATCATGCTTCTCCCTGGGTGGTACCTTGCACTGGGAGGCTAGACGGGTGTTCGCGTTGAGATACCAGGGCTTGCTTGCCATATATGCGACCTCTTTCGCGTGGGTCTCCATACGGCATTGAAACAGATCCTTCAGCAATGCCAGGGCGCGCCGGGTGCTCGTGTCATCCTGGTCAAGTATCTGAATATTCCACGGGTGCAGCGGCTCGTAGCTATGACGGAGTAGTACAAGGAAAGGAGAAGAATAGATACTTAATGGTGAGACTTAGAACATGAATTAGAGAATCACTTATGTGTATATGAGTCATTAGGGAGCTTTAAAAGAAGGCTAGATCATTTCATGGATGGGGATGAAATGTAGATGTAGGTAGTATTAAGTAACAGGAACTACCACGTGTAGGTCTCGCGGCCTCTTGTAACTTCCTTATTTTATTATGTTATTATCTACGGTGTGTGTGTGTGTGTGTGTGTGTGTGTGTGTACAGGACTTGCTGGACAACGAGGTGGATGACGTACATATTGCTATTTCGGACTTAAAACAGAGATTGTCAAACTCAGTATCAGCCAGAATTCAACTTTATTGTTCCCTAAATCCAAATTTTATAACACATGAAAATATATATAATATAAGTTGAAGACAGATGTGAGAGAAGTAGAACGAGTATCATGGTCTAGATTCCGTGTGAGCGCTCACTCCCTTGTCGTGGAGACAGGGCGTTGGAATAGGCGGGGGAGAGGCAGGTTACCATTGGAGGAGTGTCTTTGTTCGTATGGAGAGATTCAGACCGACAAACTTTTTTTTTTTTTTTTTTTTTTTAACATCTCAAAGGACTGGCCAAAGTCACACAAAAAATGGGTAACACAAAGCCCGCTTAGTTGCCAGTCCCTATAAAGAAGACAGTAAGAGAATGAAATAAAAAAGAGGGGTGAGCCAATTGGTTACAGTTAGAGATTTAGTTCGGGAGGTGTCTTGTTCCTCTTCTCTTGAAAATATTTAAGTCGTAGGAAGGTGGAAAAATCGAAACAGGAAGAGAGTTCTAGAGTTTACCAGTGAAAGGGATGAAAGAGTAAAGATACTGATTAACTCTTGCATTAGGAAGATGGACAGAATAGGGATGAGAATGAGTAGAAAGTCTTGTGCAGCGAGACCGCGGGAGGGGGGAGCATGCAGTTAACAAGTTCAGAAGAGCAGTGAGCATGAAAATAACGGTAGAAGAGAGCAAGAGAAGCAACATTGCGGCGGTGATTTAAAGATTGAAGACAGTCAGTCAAAGGAGGGGAGTTGATGAGACGAAAAGCTTTTGACTCAACCCTGTTTAGGAGAGCTGTATGAGTGGATCCTCCCCAAACATGTGAGACATACTCCATACATGGGCGGATAAGGCCCCTGTAGAGAGCAAGCAATTGGGAGGAAGAAAAAAAAAGGACGCAGACGCCACAGGACACCTAACTTCATAGAAGCTGTTTTAGCAAGATATGAGATGTGAGATTTCCAGTTCAGATTTTTAGTAAAAGATAGTCCTAGAATGTTCATTGTAGAAGAAGGAGACAGTTGAGTGTCATTGAAGAAGAGGGGATAGTTATCTGGTAGGTTTTGTCGAGTAGATAGGTGAAGAAATTGGGTTTTTGAGGCATTGAACAAAACAAGGGTTGCTTTGCCCCAATCAGAAATTATAGAAAGATCAGAAGTTAGGCGCTCGGTGGCATCTCTCCGTTAATCACTTAGTTCCTGTTGAGTTGGACGTCTAATAAACGACGTTGAAAAATGCAGGGTAGAATCATCAGCGTAGGAGTGGATAGGGCTTTGAGTTAGACTTAGAAGATCATTAATGAATAATAGAAAGAGAGTGGGTGATAGGACAGAACCCTGGGGAACACCACTATTGATAGATTTAGGAGAAGAACAATATCCGTCTACAGTAGCTACAATAGAATGGTTTGAAAGGAAACTTAAGATGAAGGTACAGAGAGAAGGATAGAAACTGAATGAGGGCAGTTTGGAAATCAAAGATTTGTGCCAGATTCTATCAAAAGCTTTTGATATGTCAAGGGCAACAGCAAAAGTTTCACCGAAACCCCTAAAGGAGGATGACCAAGATTCAGTTAGGAAAGCTAGAAGATCGCCAGTAGATCGCCCTTTACGGTAACCGTACTGACGATCAGATGGAAGATTGTGAGCAGATAGATGCTTAAGAATCTTCTTATTAAGTATAGATTAAAAAACTTTAGAAAGGCAGGAAGTCAAAGCAGTCAGGACGGTAGTTTGAAGGATTAGAACGGTCACCCTTCTTAGGAACAGGTTGGATGTGAGCAAACTTCCAGCAAGAAGGAAAGGTGGAAGTAGATAGACAAAGACGGAAAAGTTTGACCAGACAGGGTGCAAGCACAGAAGCACAGTTTTTGAGAACAATAGGAGGGACTCCGTCAGGACCGTAAGCCTTCCGAGGATCTAGGCCAGAAAGGGCCTACATGTTTTCGAACAGTGCGTAAGATCCACCCAGTTAAGACAGCAGTTTGGTATTATTACCCAGGAAAACATGTTGGTGGATAGGATGGATCATAAAACTGTATGTCATGTTATCCATAAAATGTTGAACCTATATGCTTTGTATGTCAGAATATGCCAGTCTATATTTCTCGTTGTCTATTGACCATATAGAGTTTAAGGATTTATAGTTTTTTAAGTGTTTTTATTATTTTGGTGATATGTGATATATATCATGTGATTCTGGAGTCAAGCAATCTGTCCTAATCTAACCTGTGGATCAAGTGTGGAAGGTCTCTCTCTCTCTCTCTCTCTCTCTCTCTCTCTCTCTCTCTCTCTTCTCTCTCTCTCTCTCCTCTCTCTCTCTCTCTCTCTCTCTCTCTCTCTCTCTCTCTCTCTCTCTCTCTCTCTTCTCTCTCTCTCTCTCTCTCTCTCTCTCTCTCCTCTCTCTCTCTCTCTCTCTCTCTCTCTCTCTCTTCTCTTCTCTCTCTCTCCTCTCTCTCTCTCTCTCCTCTCTCTCTCTCTCTCTCTCTCTCTCTCTCTCTCTCTCTCTCTCTCTCTCTCTCTCTCTCTCCTCTCTCTCTCTCTCTCTCTCTCTCTCTCCTCTCTCTCTCTCTCTCTCTCTCCTCATCGTTTCCTCTCTCTGTTTCTCTCTCTCCTCTCTCTCTCGTCTCTCTCCTCCCTATCTCCTTTCCTGGTCTCACAGCTTCGACCTCTTCCCCATACATAGCGTTGATCTCCTTCTCCTCTCTGTCCGTCTCAATCATGATCCGGTCGGTTGATCTTCTCTTGATTCCTCTTGCTCTTCTCACCATACGTGAACGTTTCCTTCTTACCTCCCCGTAGATCAGTCACAATTTTATAGTCTCGATTTACTTTCCTGTTCCCCACCTTTCATCTTCATTACCGGTAGATCTTGCGTTTGTGACTAGTCTCTTTCTTTTGTTGAGCATACTTGAAGGTTTTATTATGCCTGTATTCGTCCAGCCATCGTGAAGACTATCAGTCCGGTTTAATTCTGGGTTGATTTGCACACTGCCTGCTTTCCGCACATTATCACTCTTGTCACCCTGAGATCTTGCGTAGTGTGAACCTTGAAAGTTGCGCGAGTAAGAAGCTTGGACAGGATCCCCGGTCTCATGGTAGGTGTGAAACGTAAGAAGTGTCGAGTACCCGCACAAGGCCAGGCCAGCGCCGCCACACCCCATGGCCACCACCACCCTTGACCAATGCCACTTCCATAACCGCCAATTACATCGTCGCCAGTGCATTGTTACCCACCTTATGACAACCATCTACCTCGACATCGATTCAGGATTCACTTCTTCATCCCAGTGGTTCCGTGTTTCAATAACTCACTGATATGAGGGCTCACGCGACCCGGCTGTATGTCTCTGCACAAGAACTGATATGCGCCTCTGCATTCAAGCTGCAACGTTGAGAGAGTGAGAGAGAGAGAGAGAGACAGACTAGATACACGCACACAGATTAGATTAGAAAGATAAATAAATTTGACCACAGAATCACATGATATGTTATCAGTTTTATCACATATCACACTTGAAACATGTAGCAGATCGTTTGCAGCCTATACACTTGAATAATTCGTATCCAGTCATAGCATCCACAATATCCACGTCAGCTCTACATGTGAGGCGGACTGAACCCTTAAATTTAAGTTGATGGACTGTCTAATTTTCCTGTCTACTTCTGTCTTTTCACTGTCGATGACCACTATTAAATGTTATATAATGTCATCAAAAGGCATTATACATATATCAGTATACTTTCCTTGCCCTAAAAAACTATTCACTTGACGTTTTAGCACAATTCATCACTCTAATATTTTAACTAATGGGTCTCCTAGTGTACGTTAGCACGCTTGGGTCAACCGGAATCCCGGGACGTTTTTTCCCTTTTCTGAAAGAGTATGTGGCGTTACTCTTAAACACTCATTTGGGGTTACTTAGGTTACGGTGGGGTGGGTAAAACCAATCCGCTAGAGATGGGGGAATTTTCGCCCCGGGGTCGACCCTCGGGCGGAGCGGAGACAGACAGGCGGGTTTCTTTAAGCCCGAGCCCTTGTCCACCCAGCAGTGAATGGGTAACGGGTGTTAGCCGAGGATTTGTGACCCGCCTCCCGGGGTGGTGGCTTCGGCCAACACTAAGCACTAAGGAAGAATGATAAAATGTAGTTATGGAGACGGGGCCATACGAGCGTAGCTCAGGCCCTGTAAAATACTAGATGAATAACTCCTACCACTACTTTTCTCCTTCACGACACACGCGCAGATCCCACCAAAATATATATGATTGACCTCGTCTGCCGTATTAAATGATTCATACATATATATTTTCATGAATAGAGTTTGAGTTAGAGTGAATATTTGTAATTGGTAAGAGGACTGGCATGGAGTTACACTTAATTATGTCTATATTGAGTATAATATTTATAAGTTCATCCTGTTTTCTACCTGGACCGTTCAACAGATTCTTAAGTAATGCCGGAAGGTCCAAAGTTTCTCAATCCTTTTATCTATTTACTTTTTTCGATATATTCATTTACTATTTAAATCAAACAGGACTGAGGAGAACTTCGTCGCCCCGACAAGGTTTTCCTTTATAATCCGCCAGAAAACACTTCCAATAAGGTTAAGACAAAGACTACTGTATATTGGACTTGCTACTCAGTTTGGGCTATTTTCAGTGGAGGCCAATGCTGCGATTCCTGACATTTTCGAACATCACTCCCATTTATCTTCCTATGGTTTATCAGTATATATGATATACTGTTATCTTCGTAAATGTTTGTTCTATAATAATACTAAAAAAAAAAACAGTAAAAAACACTAAAAAATCCCTTTATGAACTTTGAAGAATATGCTGAACTTAAACTTAAGTAATCGCCAGACCCATTTTTTTTTCCCTAATTATTTTTGAATGTACATTCAAAACACCTAATCCACCAAAAAATTGATTTCCAGGTTTTTCCCTAAAAACCGAATTTTTTCAAAAAAGGGGCGAAAATTTTTTTTCTTTCCCCCCAACAGGGGTTCGAAAGTTATTGATGACGTCAGAAGAGTAAGTCCTTCTCTCTCACCTCCTTCCTTTCCTTTTCCCCTTTTCTCTCTTCTCTCTCCCCCCCTCTCTCCTCCTCTCTCTCTTCCTCTTCTCTCCTCTCTCTTTTCTCCTCTCGTCTCTCCTCTCTCTCTCTCTCTTCTCTCTCTCTCCTTCTCTCTCTCTCTCTCTCCTCTCTTCTCTCTCTCTCTCTCTCTCTCTTTTCTCTCGTCCAGATAGAAAAAATGAAATTTGTGCAATAGTAAACCCATCCAGTGGGGATGACAGAAAGATTGAGGAAAAGAAACAAATTATGACTCGGATTTTTAAAGAGAAGAGAGAGAGGAGAGAGAGAGAAAGAGAGAGAGAGAGAGAGAGAGAGAAAAAGAAGAGGAGAGGAGAGAGGAGAAGAGAGGATGAGAGAGAGATCCCCTTCAAACGATCTCCCATTTTCATTTATGCACTTCCTATCTCTATCCTTCTCTCTCCTTCTCTCTCCTCCTCTCTCTCTCTCTCTTCCCCTCTCTCTCTCTCTCCTCTCTCTCCCTCTCTTCTCCTTTCCCCCTTCTCTCTCTCTCCTCTCTCTCCTCTCTCCTCCTCACCCTAAATCACCTCTTTTAGTCCCTTTTTAATTCCCCACACCCCCATTTTCTTCTTTAGTTTTTTTAAAACTCCTCATCCACATCTTCTCTAACACCCTCTTAACCTCTCCACACAGCACGCGTTGGTGGTGGAGGCGCTGGTGGCTCAGGGAGGAGCGGGAAAAGGGGGGTGTGGTGGTGAGTGAGTGGCCACGCCCCTGCCTTCCCCAGGTCTTCCCTCTCCATGCAGCTGACGGAGGGGGACGGTCGACACTTCCCCAAGACTGTTCTTAAGGACTTTTTTAGGTGTAAAGGGGGGGGGGGGGGTTGTGGGGAAGGAGGGAGGGGGGGTGAAAATTTGGTGGAAAAAAGGGGGGGGCGGGGGGGAAGTGAAAGGAAAGGGGGGGGGGAAATAAAAAAGAGGGTGGAAGTGGAAAAAAAAGGGGAAGAGAGAGTGGGAAGTAAGGGAAAAAAGAGGGAGGAAAAGGAAGAAGTATAAGTAGGGGGGGGAAGTAAAAAGGAAAGAAAAAGAAAAGGGGGGGAAAAAGAAAGTGAGGGGGGGGGGAAAAAAGGAAAAAAAAAAAAAAAAAAGAAATAACTGAAGTCTTAACTATTTGGTGAGAGATCAATTATCCTTTTCTTTTTGTACATCTGTATTTTGCCTCAGTACCATGACAGCCAGATGCGAGGTGTTGTGAAGCAGTTATCTTATCTTATCGCTCTCA
This sequence comes from Chionoecetes opilio, assembly GCA_016584305.1. Taxonomy (NCBI): domain Eukaryota; kingdom Metazoa; phylum Arthropoda; class Malacostraca; order Decapoda; family Majidae; genus Chionoecetes; species Chionoecetes opilio. The sequence goes on along the minus strand of JACEEZ010011964.1, from coordinate 41,006 downwards.
GGATGATTCATGTCCATGGTATTCCTATGTAGTATGTAAGTTCCACAATGGACGTCATTTATGCAACTGCAGGTAGGATTAGTAATAGAGGGAACTAGAATAACATTGCACACCTAGCAAATCAACAGCCGTCATTTTTGCATAACAGCCTATGATGTAATTTGGGATATGTGGAATACAGGAAAAAAAAGCAACAAGGAAATGAAGTATCGGGAATAAGGTAATAAAATAACCTAAACAAAGCCTACTTAAAACAGCTGTCGTAAATCCATCTCCAAGATCCATGTGTATTGAATGTTACCAATAAAATAATGAAAAGAATGACAGTCTACGTACAGCAAACTAGGAAATATAAAACTGAAATGAAACATCGACGTATACTTTTCTTTAGCTTTTAGAAAGCTTAATTAAAATTGACGCAGCGCAGAGACCCCAGCCACCACCATTGAGCCAGGAGCTCCCGTGCCTGCCAGGCAGTAGTGGCATGGAGGGCCTTGGAGGCCCATGTCCTCCCATGCCTGCAGGTCCTCAGACCGAGACCACCGAGAGACAAGGCCTGGTACATCGCCCGTGACGTCACACCATAAGGATACCACCCGCTCCCCCTCCCCGTACAAGTTACCTACCCCAATATAATGTTTTCAGTATAAAAAATATACTGTTATCTTCGGAAATGTTTGTTCTATAATATTATGAAATAAAAAAACCGTAAAACACACAAAAGAAATGCCATTATGAGACTTTCAAGATATATGCATTAACTTACTCTTCACTATTTAATATTTTGAGAGAAAACATTTTACATGGAGAATATCAAAAGAAGGGGAGTTTAAATTAGCTTTCCATTGATATATTTCGTTTAGTGATAAATGAATTAGCGGCATGCATAAATTAGCGTTAACTAAATATAAAAAATCTTGAAATCGGGTAATTTCCTACCTAATATATGTTTATTAGTATAACATATATACTGTTATCTTCGGAAATGTTTGTTCTATAATATTAC
>JACEEZ010011964.1:25000-35000 GCA_016584305.1 Chionoecetes opilio | reverse complement strand
ATGTTGATTAGTTGAGCGTGTCAGGATTCAAGTCACCCAAAGTACGGCTGACAACCTCCATGTCAGCACGTGGATCCATGTACAGCAGGTGCTTCAATAGAAAATAGTTGGGTTAACTTTTAACAACTTAACTTTAACTTGGGTTAACTTTTTTTGTTACTTTTTTTCCTCATGAGACTTTTTCCCCCGACAACAAATGGGCATCCCCTCTCAACACCACTAAGCATGAAAGTGATACAATCTTCTAATTAATTATTTTCTTTACTCCAGCACCACTCCAACACCATCTAAACACCGCCTAAACACCACTCAAACACTACCAAAACACCACCCAAACACCACTTAAACACCCCCAAAATACCACCCAACAGCCCCTGGACCGCGACCCTCCAGAAGGCCGAGCGGTGTGGCATCTGTGGGTGACGGCGACGGACGGGGAGCTTCAGGCGTCCATGAGCGTCACCATCAACCTGAAGGACGTGAATGACAACGCGCCACACTTCCCTGAGAGCCACGTCGTCGTTGCCATTTCAGAGGACGCCCCGCAGAGTAAGTATCCATTGAAAACCTTCCCTCAGCATCATACTTATTACGGGTAAATTTTGCTACCGTCAACAACACTATAGTCGCCACTGCACTAATGTCGCCAGGCGCCATATATTACGAATTTTAGCATCACTACAGATTTGTATGTGCCACTGAAGACAGGTATATAATGTGCATGCCTCTTTAGTGGCACATACAAATATGTAGTGATGCTAAAATTCGTAATATATGGCACCTGGCGACATTAGCGCAGTGGAGACTATAGTGTTATTGAGGGTAGTATATTCTAATAGCAGAAATCGAACAGTGTGTGAAAAAAACTAATATTCAATAATCTAAATAAGAAACCTCTCCTCCTCCTCCTCCTCCTCCTCCTCCTCGTTATGTTGTATGAAGTGAGTCTCTTTAAGCTTTCAAGGTTAAGGTTTTTCGACGGTGCACTAATCTAAAAAGAAAGTTCGTGTCTGTTTTCATTGTGGTTTGTTTTTCTTGTATTACGTTTGTGTCATGCTGGTATATATTGGTACGGAATTATGACACGTTAATCTGTTTCTTGTTTGTTTTTTCTTAATGAAGTTTGTAATTTATAACAACAGGGTCGATATTCGTGATTATGTTTCCAATTTATTCTAATTTGATAAGATGTTTTCTTGTGGAGTTTATCGCCCAGACGTTATTTTCTTCCTGCTCGTGCTTAGGATTCAAAGTCCTTCGGAAGATGACAAATTTTCCTCCTCAAAAATTACCAGCTATAGGAAAATTTCCCTTTTTGAAATATATATTTATCTTTACATATTTATGGCAAACTACTCCGATGAAATTAAATATCTGTTTGCCCTACAGCAAAGTTTCTAACATTAGCCGGCATCCGAAATACTGCCAATTAATAATATTTTATTACATCATAAGGGACTGGCTAAAGGCAAAACATAGACTAACAAAAAGCCTCCAAGCTGCCAGTCCCAAGTCCCCATGGAATTGAAAGTAGGAGACTTCCAAAAAGGGGATGGGTCAATTTAGTTCGGGAGGTGTTTGGACAGTTGGACATAATTCACAGCACATGTAATTTCTAAGTCCTTTTGTTTAACACTTACCTCTCGATGCATCAGTTTTATCCCAGCGGCAACTTTTCTCTAAAAGTCTCGGACTTTTGTTTGAACAACTTTTATTTGAGCATTTTGAAAACTTCCTCAGTGTATTTACTCTCGTATTCGAGTCCCAGGTGATACTTGCACCATTTCTGGACTTCTAACCAACGAAATGATGGGAACTAGCCAGGCTTGACCCTGCCCCCCCTCCTACCCATACGCGGTGCCTTCGGTGTGCCACTCCCTGAACGACACTGTAGCACGCTCGTACATACTTATACTTGCATATACACCCTAAACATCGGTAAATCAACGCATCAACAAAATCAGCTCTTGAGTAGTAACCGAAGTGTTTTAAGAAGCATTATATTTCCCTCCGACCCTACCATTTGTTACATATGGAGGGAGAGGTAAGAACCTTGTTCAGTGATTCTACGATGCTCTACGTCATCGACGTCAGTCGCCGATGTAGTTGGCATGGTACACGCTCCACCACCGCCACTTACCGTGCTCGAACTCACTGCAGAGGGATTGAAGAAGTTGCAGCTCGAATGAGAGGACTACTTAGAGGGACCAAAGCTCACAAAGAAATCGGCGAGAGTCAAGCCTGGCTATTTCCTATCGCTTCGCTGGTCAACAATACACTGAGAACATTTTCGAGACGCTCAAATATACATAAGTTGCTCCTGGGATGAAAGTGATGCATCGAGAGGTGTGTCAAACATTAGTGCGCAGAAGCAGCCCGTATGCACACAACTTGTTACTGGCCCTTGACAGCTGTAAAGACCAAGAAATTCCTCTTAACTCTAATATTTCATCGTTAAGCGCTAAAAGTGTGTGCACAAAACTTGTTGAGGTCCTTAAAAGTACTGTTGAGTCTTTCAAGGCGCCAGGGAGCCTTAAACGCTTGGCAAACAGATGTGAAGGTAGTCGAAAGATGGCGGCAGCCCAAAGACAACATCGTCAGCAACGCATCGATAAACAAAGATGAGACATGTACGGTATACAGTTAGTTTAGTTAGATTATTATGGTGTGACAAAAAAAAATATCCATACAATCATAATAACGTTAAAATTGAGACGATATTGTCCAAACACCCTTGAAACTTTCGACATTCCGTTACATTTACCCCTTCTGAGCGGAATGTCAGATAAATAAGATAGTTCCTACCTTTGTGTATCGCCGTTAACCCCTTCCTGCTACCTGACGTAAGTTATTGGTGCTGAAAAAGAACGTTGTATACGGCCTCAGAATGATAAAAGTAGTGGCATTGGGATAACAGAATAATAATTAGACACCATTTTTATCATTTTATCATCACCTAATTCAAGAGCCACACCTTAGCGCTGTAATCAGTCTTTTTAGCATAGCTTCCTTTTTTTTTCTTTTCTTTTTACATTCGTGCCTATAGCGTCTGTAAGCAGTGACCTCCTGGGGTGGGATGGTAGGCCCAGGAGGTTCACTTGAGGGCTGTGATGGATGGCCCTCGCCCGTGGTGGCGCAGGCAGGATTTTTATAGTGGCGCCTGTGATTAGAGGCTCATGCCGTCCCCCTGTGTCCTCCGATGCACTCGCCGTTGAAGGTACAGTTAATGGGCGGCATGTGGGTGTTCTTAGCCCTATCGACGGTGCAGAAATATTTTAAGTGGATTTTGGTTCTCAACGGGGATCTAACTCGTGTTACCAAGAACGCCACTCGGAGACGCTAAGCATTCTGGTACCGCCTCCCTACCTGCAACCTGCAACAACTTCTCATAGTCTTTCTCACTTCTTAAGTTATCTTCTAGTTTTTGCTCGTTAGTGTTATGCTGAGGGTGTATTGTTCGGCCTTAATCCTTGGAGCGCACGGCTGAAGAGAGAGGGAAGAAGGAGGAAGAGAAGGAGAAGAAAGAGGGAAGAAGTAGGGAGAGGGAGGGAAGGAGAAGAAAGAGGGAGGGAAGGAGAAGAGAATGGGAAGAAGGAGGGAGGGAAGGAGAAGAGAAACTGAAGAGGAAAGGGGAGTGAAGGACCGAGTGGGTTCGTAAACAAACTGCACCGTCCGTCTGTGTCAGCCCAACATGGCGTCAGCTGCTGCCAATACCCCTTTCCCATCAGAGTTTAATTCCTGTGGTAATATTTTTGTTTCGAGTTTCGTTCCTGGAGAGAGAGAGAATCAGTCATTGATATCACCAGCTGTTTTGTTTGCACCGCCTTTCGTTTTGAATACGTCTACACTAGTGACCTTCGTTGATCTTCTATTATTACGTACTACTACTACTACTACTACTACTACTACTACTACTACTACTACTACTACTACTACTTGCTACTGCTACTGCTACTACTACAAGTATTACTACACACACACACGCGCACACACATAAGCGCGCGCACATACAGGAAATATATTTTCTCTGTGTCACGAGCTTATGACTAGCAGCCTGCCTGTTACTTCTCTCTCTCTCTCTCTCTCTCTACTCTCGTTCTCCCTCCCGTCCTCCTCATCTCGCGTCTCCTCATCTCTCTTTCTCTGTCCTTTCTACCTCTGCTCTTCTCTCTCTCTCTCTCTCTCTCTCTCTCTCCGTCTCTCTCCTCTCTCTCTCTCTCTCTCTCTCTCTCTCCTCTCTCTCTCTCTCTCTCTCTCCTCTCTCTCTCTCTCTCTCTCTCTCTCTCTCTCTCTCGTCTCTCTCTCTCTCTCTCTCTCTCTCTCTCTTCTCTCTCTCTCTCTCTCTCTCTCTCTCTCTCTCTCTCTCCTCTCTCTCTCTCTCTCTCTCTCATCTCTCTCTCTCTCTCTCCTCTCTCTCTCTTCTCTCTCTCTCTCTCTCCTCTCTCTCCTCTCTCTCTCTCTCTCTCTCTCTCTCTCTCTCTCTCTCCTCTCTCTCTCTCTCTCTTCTCTCTCTCTCTCTCTCTCTCTCTCTCTCTCTCTCTCTCTCTCTCATATCTTAAGTTATGCTGGTAGTTCAACGTCACGTGCAGAAATTTATTTCTTCAAAATGACTCTCCATATTTAAAAAAAACTTTCGTCGCTTTTTTTCCTCAATCATTCTTTCTCATGCAGCTTGACGCACCAATAATAACTCAAGAATTTCTTACGTTTACCCCCCTTTTTCCACCTCACATTTTCTTCCCCTACACTCGACCATTTCAAACTCTTTTTAAACTACCTTTCCTCTCCATTCGACTTGATGTAAAATATGTGCTTTTCACTCCCTCTCCCATTAAAACTAACTCTCAATTATTATCCCTTTCCCCATTTACCTTCTCCTTCAGGTACCTCCGTCGTGCAGGTCTCCGCCGTGGACCTGGACGACCCGTTGGAGGGCTACAACGCACGCCTCACTTACTCCCTGGAAAGGAATGTGATCGAGGCGGCTTCGGGGACTCCAATCTTCGAAGTGGATCGTCAGTACGGCCTCGTCACCACCGCGATATGTTGCCTGGACCGTGAGAAGACCCAGAGATACGTGCTGCATGTGGTGGCGACGGATGGAGGGGGACTGAAAGGTAGACTTGTTCTGTTTAGTAGTGTCATGATGAGTTGTTGTTTTTTTCTATACCTCCTTTTTTTTATCAGGTTTACTTTGTATTCCTTTGTTTTTTCCGCTTTTTTCTTGTAGTGTTCGTTAATCGTTTGTTGTTATGCATTGTTTTGTTTTGCTTTGTTTAGTTCGGTGTCATGAGTTTTTGTTTTTTCTTCCTCCTTTTCTTAATTCAGGCCCTTATTGTATTCTTTTATTTCTTCTTTATTTTTCCTATCTTTCCTCATTTTCTTAGTGGTCGTGGGGGTCCTCTTTTTCCTCCTCCTCCTCCTCCTCCTCCGCCTCCTCCTCCTCCCTCCTCCTCCTCCTCCTCCTCCTCCTCCTCCTCCTCCTCCTCCTCTGGTTATCTTCCTTCTTCCCGTCATCACAGTGTATCCTCAGCCATGTTTGCTTATTGTCGTTGCTTTATCCAAACTCTTTATTTTTCTCCCAAGCGTCTGATCTTGCCGGAGTTTCAAACAAGAGAAAGATTTACGAACCCCGGATCTTTTAGGCATCCAAGACTTATAATAGATAGAAAATATATTGCTTTCCTTTATCTATTTCATTCTTAGTTTTGAATAGAAGGAGGAATAAACCAAATATAAAAAACCCGTTGACGAAATACAATAATAACAACAGTAAAAATTCATATATACGTGAATAATACATGATTGATTGGCTCTCTTTGTCACCCTTCCTACTTTCCTATATATAATTCCTTGTTTTAAATAGAAGGATGAAAAAAACAATATATAAAAGACACGTTGACGAAACACAATAATAACAAACAATAACAATTCATAAATACTTGAAGAATACATGATTGACCTCGCGTCTTCCTCTCTACTTTCCTTTATCTATAGTTCCTTGTTTTAAATAGAAAGATGAATAGACGAGAAAAAAAAGACCCGTTTACGAACTACAGTACGAGTAAATCCAATAAAAATTCATGAATACATAAGAACATAAGAACATAAGAAAATAAGGAAGCTACAAGAGGCCGTGAGACCTACACGAGGTAGTTCCTGTTACTTAACTCTACCTATATCCACCTCTCTTCCCCATCCATGAATTTATCCAGACTCCTTTTAAAGACCCCAATAGACTCCGCATTGACCACCTGACGAGTCCATTCCAATCATTCACCACCCTATTTGTGAAATACGTGAAGTGATTAGTTCTCTCTCGTCTTTCTTCGCCGCTGCCACCAATGTGTAGGAACCAGCACGGTGGAGGTGGAGGTGAGTGACATCAACGACGAGGCGCCCCGGTTCTCCATGGCCGAGTGGTTCCTGGACGTGAGGGAAGGACACCCACCAGAGCAATCCCTCGCCTCCCTCACCGTCATCGACCCGGACACTTTCAACGACTTCGCCTTCAGGGTCAGTATCCTTCGCTGTTCTGTATTAATCACCTGAAGTATATGATTAACAAGATATTTCCCCTATTACGGTCACAGAACACAGGTGGGCAAAGATGATTAGTGGAGGTAAAAGTGAAAGCATTGTGAAGGTAAAACGTGATATCCTTTCGATGTTCTCTGTGTTTATCACCTGAAATATAGTTAAATGGTTATTCCTCCCATTACGGTTACAGAACGTTTCGTGGGAGGTTTGAGGTTTGCATGTAAAGGAGGAGTCAAGGAGGTAATATAAGAACATAAGAAGAACATAAGAAAATAAGGAAGCTACAAGAGGCCGCGAGGCCTACACGTGGTAGTTCCTGTCACCTAACACTACCTACATCCACCTTTCATCCCCCATCCATGAACCTATCCAGTCCCCTTTAAAGCTCCCTAATGACTCCGCACTAACTACCTGTCTACTGAGACCATTCCACTCATTCACCACCCTATTTGTGAGCCAGTTTTTTCCCTATTTCCTTTCTAAATCTACGCTTTTCCAGCTTGAATCCGTTACTTCTTGTTCATACCTGGTTTAAAAGCCGTAAGAACTTTTCTACCTCTCCTTTATTAAATCCCTTTATCCACTTAAAAACTCTATCAGATCGCCCCTTACTCTGCGTCTCTCGAGTGAGTGAATTTTAATAACTCAATCTCCNCCGGGGGGCCCGGCAATTTTTATAGTCCCTTTTTAAACTTTTCCCCCCCCCTTTTTTGGCCCGGTTAAGGTCTTTAAATCGGAGGGGGTTTTTAAGGGGGGAGAAAAAAGGGGGAAACGGGGAAAAATTTTTAAAGAAACCGGAAAAAGAAGTTTGGGGAAAAAAAAAAATAAAAAAGGATTTTAATTTTTTTAAAGGGGGAGGTTTAGGAGGGTGGGGGGGAAGGGGGGGAAAAAGGGGGGGGAAAGGGAGGGGGAAAAGGGAAAAGAAAGGGAAAGAGGAAAAGGGGGGAAAAAAAGGGGAAAGAGGGAAAAAGGAGAAAAAAGGGAAAAGGGGAGGGGGAGGGGGGAAAAAAAAACAAAGGGGGGGGGGGGGGGTTTTGTCCTTTGACCTCCGCTTGTCCCCCATGGCGTCAGCTGCTGCCAATACCCCTTTCCCATCAGAGTTTAAACCCGTGGAATATTTTGTTTCGAGTTTCGTTTCCCGAGAGAGGAGAATCATATTGTATCACCCCTGTTTTGTTTGACCGCTTCGTTTTTAAACGTCCACTATGACCTTCGTTGATCTTCATTATTACTTACTACTATACTAAAAACTTATACTCTACTACTCTACTTACTACTACTACTGCTCTGCTCGCTCTACTACAAATTTACACACACACACACGCGCACCCACATAAGCGGCGCACAAAACAGGAAAAATATTTTCTTGTGGGCACGAGCTTTTTGCTACAGCCCGCCCGTTCTTCTCTCCTCTCTTCCTTTCCCCCTCTCCCCTTCTCTCTCTCTTTTCTCTCTCTCTCCCCTCTCTTTTCCTCTCTCTTCCTTTTCTCTCTCTCTCTCTCTCTCCTCTCTCCTTCTCCCCTTCTCTTCTTCTCTCTCTCCCCTCCTCTCCTCTCTCTCTCCCCCTCTCTCTTCTTCTTCTCTTTTCTCTCTCTCCTCCTCTCTCTCTTCTCCTCTCTCTCTCTCTCTCTCTTCTCCCCTCTCTTCTCTCCTTTTTCCCCCTCTCTCTCTCCTTCCCCCTCTCTCTCTCTCTCTCTCTCTCTCTCTCTCTCTCTCTCTCTCTCTCTCTCTTTTCTCTCTCTCTCTCCTCTCTCTCTCTCTCTTCTCCCTCTCTCTCTCTCTCTCTCCTCTCTCTCTCCCCTCTCTCTCTCTCTCTTCTCTCTCTCTCTCTCTCTCTCTCTCTCCCCTCTCTCTCTCTCTCTCTCCCCTCTCTCTCTCTCCTCTCTCTCTCCTCTCTCTCTCTCTCTCCCCTCTCTCTCTCTCTCTCTTCCCTCTCTCTCTCTCTCTCATATCTTAAGTTATGCTGGTAGTTCAACGTCACGTGCAGAAATTTATTTTTTCAAAATGACTCTCCATATTTAAAAAAAACTTTCGTCGCTTTTTTCCTCAATCATTTTTTCTCATGCAGCTTGACGCACCAATAATAACTAAAGAATTTCTACGTTTACCCCCTTTTTCCACCTCACATTTTCTTCCCCTACACTCGACCATTTCAAACTCTTTTTTAAAATACCTTTCCTCTCCATTCCTTGGTTAAAATTGGGTTTTCACTCCCTTCCCATTAAAAAACTCTCAATTATTATCCCCTTTCCCCCTTTCTTCTCCTTCAGGGACCTCCTCGTGCAGGTCTCCGCCCGGGGCCGGACGCCCCCTTGGGGCTACAACGCCCCCTTACTCCCTGGAAAAGGGAAAGTGATGGGGGGCTTCGGGGCCCAATCTTCAAGTGGGTCGTCACGGCCTCGTCACCACCGCGATTGTTCCTGGCCGTGGAAAAAAAAGGGTCTGCTGCATGTGGTGGGGAGGATGGAGGGGGAAAGGGAACTTTTTTGTTTTAATGTATGATGAGTTTTGTTTTTTTTTATACCTCCTTTTTTTTTCGGTTTATTTGTATTTTGCCTTTGTTTTTTTCCGCTTTTTTCTGTAGTGTTCGTTAATCGTTTGTTGTAGGGCAGTTTTGTTTTGCTTTGTTTAGTTCGGTGTTCATGAGTTTTTGTTTTTTCTTCCTCCTTTTCTTAATTCGGGCCCCTTTATTGTATTCTTTATTTCTTCTTTATTTTTCCTATCTTTCCTCATTTTCTTAGTGGTCGTGGGGTCCTCTTTTTCCTCCTCCTCCTCCTCCTCCTCTCCTCCTCCTCTCCCCTCTCCTCCTCCTCCTCCTCCTCCTCCTCCTCCTCCCCCCTCCCCTTCCTCCTCTGGTTATCTTCCTTCTTCCCGTCATCACAGTGTATCCTCAGCCATGTTTGCTTAGGTCGTTGCTTTATCCAAACTCTTTATTTTTCTCCCAAGCGTCTGATCTTGCCGGAGTTTCAAACAAGAGAAAGATTTACAAACCCCCGGGATCTTTTAGGCATCCAAGACTTATAATAGATAGAAAATATATTGCTTTCCTTTATCTATTTATTCTTATTTTTGAATAAAAGGAGGAAATAAATCAAATATAAAAAACCCTTTGACGAAATACAATAATAACAACAGTAAAAATTCATATATACGTGAATAATACATAATTGATTGGCTCTCTTTGTCATCCTTCCTACTTTCCTATATATAATTCCTTGTTTTAAATAGAAGGATGAAAAAAACAATATATAAAAGACACGTTGACGAAACACAATAATAACAAACAATAACAATTCATAAATACGTGAAGAATACATGATTGACCTCGCGTCTTCCTCTCTACTTTCCTTTATCTATAGTTCCTTGTTTTAAATAGAAAGATGAATAGACTAGATATAAAAGACCCGTTTACGAACTACAGTACGAGTAAATCCAATAAAAATTCATGAATACATAAGAA
>JACEEZ010011964.1:15000-17500 GCA_016584305.1 Chionoecetes opilio | reverse complement strand
CTTCTCCCTGCTCCGGTCTGCCCTCCTGTGTCTCAGGGGTACGAGATACTCCACTCCCTCTAACACGGACATAAGTGACCTCGATTGCGAGGCCACATTGGTAGAGAGTGGGATAAGGGTGGATAGGTTAGGAATAGAGTAGGTTTATAAATTTAGGGGTAGTTAGTTAGTAAATGTATGTAATTTTAGGGGTAGTTGTAAGGTTGGATGCCACAGTCAATAGCGAGGTGGGGCTATGGCGTACCCGCCGCAAATAAAGAGGCGGTGGAGGTATATTGTAGTAGTGAAAGTAGTAGTAGTAGTAGTAGTAGTAGAAGTAGTAGTAGTAGTAGTAGTAGTAGTAGTAGTAGTAGTAGTAGTAGTAGTAGTAGTAGTAGTAGTAGTAGTAGTAGTAGTAGTAGTAGTAGAAGTAGTAGTAGAAGTAGTAGTAGTAGTAGTAGTAGTAGTAGTAGTAGGAGTAGTAGTAGTAGTAGGAGGAGCTATTGTGGTAGTCAGCAGGGGAGTAACTTACGTAGTTCTGTCGTCCTCCAAAGTAAAGGCAGGCTGTAGCTGATTGGGGCAAGGCAGTGGCGAGCAAAGCCAACCAATTTGTCGTGGGCGATATTGTGTATGTGTAGGTGTGTGTGTGTGTGTGTGTGTGTGTGTGTGTGTGTGTGTGTGTGTGTGTGTAGATGTGTGTGTGTGTGTGTGTGTGTGTGTGTGTGTGTGTGTGTGTGTGTGTGTGTGTGTGTAGATGTGTGTGTGTTAGAGTGTAGATGTGTGGGTGGTTGCAATGGTTGTGGGTCTGAGAGATATCTAGAATCTTTCGTTTCAGGCAAGCCATTTGTTAGCGAAAAGAAACTGTACAACTCCCGAAAAATGTTCCAGTGTGCGTGTGTGCGTGTGGGTGTGCGTGTGCTATCAGACAAGCCATTTATAAACGAAAGAAATGATAAAACTCCAGTGAACCGATTCAAAGTTACAACGAATATAAATTTTGGTGGCGGGCGCCAGAGGTTTTCCCGCGAGTCTTGGCGCTCAGACGATAGTGTGGGAACGGCCCCTCGTAAAGGTTGTTATTAATTTATTTATTATCACTTTACCATTAACGTCCATTGTGATGAAGATGTACCCCATACTTCATTACAATACTCATGGTTTTTTTTCATTCCTATAGATGTTTTAGAATCTATTTTCCGTACTTGCTTATAAACTGTATTACTTCTGTTTGTTATAAAATGGGTCTTGGCATGAACACGGTATAGCAGTGTTTCGGAAATAGGATTCTCTTAACATTCCGGTCCTTAATTGAAATATAGTTGATGACATTCCCTTTTTAACTGATGTTCTCATACAATCATAGACGTGATTGGATCCCTGACATGATGATAATGATAGCGACGCTTATGATCTATGATGTGAGATCATATTTTTTACCGCTGTATAGATAAAGAAAAATGAAATACCATCTGTGATCTAATATAGCAGAAAGATTGGAAATAGGCTAAAAACCGTGTAAAATACATACATACATACACCAATAGTTGCACCACTCTGTCACTTTCTTGATCGTGCAGTTATAGGAGGCATTCCAGCAACTCTGGAACTTCCTGCTGTTACTATTTTCCATCTTCCTACAACAATTTTTTTTTCAAGAGAGGAGTGTTAAGACGTCTCCCGAACTTAATTGGCCCACCCACCTTTTCGGCAATCTCTTACTGTCTTCTTTATAGGAACTGGCAGCTAACGGCTTTTTGTTACTTTTTTTTCGTGTTTTTTTCCCTTGGCCAGCCTTTTGAGATGTTAAAAAAAATGTGGTGTGATGCGGTAAGAAATGAAATGCCGTGCCAGAGGGTAACACGAACCCTTGTCTCTCCTTCTTCAGGCAGGTCTTGGCGTCATCCACTTCGCCATCGCCCCTGACAGCGACCCCGGCGGCTTGTTTACTTTGGATGGGACGGGCGCGGTACGGGTGGCGGGCGGGCTGGACAGGGAGAGCAGCCCCGCCCACACTCTCCTGATATGGGCGTCAGACGATGGTGTGCCGCCCAGGACCGCCACGGCCACACTCACTGTGAGTAGTATGGATCATCGTCAGATTGTTAATAGTGAAGTAAATCATTAGTTTGTGAAGTAGGACGTAAAATGACGTGCGTAAGGGCCCTAAGGGGAAAGCAAATAATGCTGACAGATTATATATTTTTTTTCGTAACGAGGTCGTGCGGAGGAATCTTTACTACTTTTACTGTTGTGTCATGGGATGTTATCACGTTAATTACTAATACTCTTTTCACAGTAACATCCTCGTTGTTTGTACTACCATAAATCCTGCTGGGTGTACTTTTAACAGAGGTTTTTTTTATACTTTCTTTTTGAGCTGCGATACTTTTACGAGAGCTGTTACATACTTTTCCCTTTTTGGTGTACTCTAACAGGCTTTTTTTAGACATTCTCCTCTCGATCTTTCTCTTTTTCAATCACTCAACAACATTGCCAAAACCTTCAAACCCTTAGATAACGA
>JACEEZ010011964.1:5000-10000 GCA_016584305.1 Chionoecetes opilio | reverse complement strand
TATAATCTGACGATGTCTTTCAAAACGGAAGTTAGAATGCATCGCACATTTAGCATCGCCAAGCTGGTCTGTGTGAGCTGCGTCCTGGCCGCGGCCTGGTGGCTCTCCGCCGCGTGGCTCGAGGGCGTCGCCGAGGACCTGGAGGCGAAGGTGGAGGCGAGAAGACCGCCGCTCTCGCTGTTTGCGACGTGCGTGCAGTGGCTGTGGCCGCCGCCACCTCCACCACCCACGCGTGTCCCGCCCTTCTACGCACGACATGTGGAGGCCGCCAGGAAGATCCTTCGCCTGAGAGAAGAGCTGAGGCAGCCGATGCCCAGACCCTCGTGGGTTCTGCTTCGATACCTGCTGGGCATCGTGCTGCCGGCGGGGCTGATGGTGTGGCTGATTCAGTGCCGCACGACAGGTCTCCGACCACCGGCTGATGCCTCGAACACTGCCCAGCAGGCTCAACATGAGGCTGCAGTGTTGCGTCCCTCGCTGCAAGAGAGCGACGAAGAAACATTCGGCGGCCCGTCCTTCCCCAAGAGTGGCCGCCGTCACCCTTGTAACGGACCGTCTTCGCACGAGGGAACCGAGCAATCTGAGGTTAAGCTCTCTATCCAGGAAGACAGCCTTGTGGGGACCCTGCCTTCCAGCGCGGTCACTCCAATCCCAGACGATGGGTTGGTCGTCAACGAGAACACTTCACAGCGCGACGAGGGATTCTCCCTCACCGAGAGTGAGTCTCAGCCCGATGCTGAATTGTCCCTCTGCAAGACAAGCCCTCACGTGAGCCTCACTCAGGATCTCTCGACGCGCCTTGACTCTGCCGTCGCCTTTGATGTCCCGTCCTCCCAAGACTCTTCTCTTCAAGACGGGAGTCAGGAGCTTGATGACTCCTATTTTATTGATGAGCCAGAGTTGAGCATTTTCTAGTTTTCACCCTTTCTTCTGCCTCGCCTTCGCAGCCCTGACAGACGGGACATCCTTGGGCGAGCCTGGCTGTCAGACGACGTGATGGACTTGGCGCAGCAGATCCTGCAGAGGCGTTTCCCACAGACTCGTGGCCTATACGCCTGCGGGGCGGCCTTCACCTTGCCGCCCCTGCAGCCCGGCGCCTCGTGTCTGTTCCTGCAGGTGGTGAACCGCTCCACGCCGCAGTATCTTGCCTCTATGGCGGAATACGGCCGCCAGGGGGGGGACCACTGGCTGCTGCTGTCCTCTTACGGTGCGTCGCGCAGCGGCCAGCTGGTGCTGTACGATTCTTTGTACAGCACTGTGTCCACCCCCACGGCTGCACTGGTGGAGCAGCTGCAGGAGCTGTACTCTCCCCCGCCGGGCGCCGTGATGAGGCCTGTGCAGCAGCAGAACGATGCCTACAGCTGCGGTCTGTTCGCCGTGGCCTTTGCCTTTAGCATAGCCCTGGGACAGGACCCGTGCGCCGTGCGCTACGACCGGGCCAGCATGGCGCTGCATCTGGTGCGATGCCTCGAGGAGGGCGTCGTGCTTCCCTTCCCCTCCGTGCCCGTGGGAGGAGGTCGCTGAGAAGGTCCCGGTCAATGAACACTTTGATTCAAAACACAGGATTCTCAACGCGTGAACGAATATGCGTCTCGTCATAAAGATGTTTTACAGACGATTACTTCAGGAAACACTACGTGGATGATAGGAAGCATATCCTCTTCGGATTACTAATCAACTTGCGTTTTCATAAATCCGTATGAATATGTTCCTCTCATCCGTAAACTTATCATATGTTCTTATATGTTATCATATAAATAGTCCGTATTATCACGCGTCTCAGGACGGTGGACGGTGAGCAGCGAGGAGCAGCGAGGAGCGCCGCGACAACTGTTCTTCACACTCCTTGACCAAGAGAAAGGCTGTTGAAAAACATCATTCCAATATTTATAACCATGCATTGCAAAGTGCATCTCTGTTGTTTTGCTGTTTCGTGTAGGAACAATATCTTTATGACGGTATCTTTAATATCAATAACTTTACCTTTTTTTATTATTGTCACCACCATTATTATCTTTCATATAATATTATAGCTTCCACTCTTCAACTTTATTTTATTATTATTTTGATATGTATACTTTCAACTCAACGCTGCAAAGCTTAATAACCCGTTTATTATTATTACAATTAATATCATCTACCTGATGGTATTGATACAAACCTCAGTGATGGGGAGAACTCTAAAGTGTTCAGTGTTCAAAAGTTTTTTCTGTTCAAAGACCTCGTGTCTAATGTTCTAGCGGTTTGGTATTCTATCAACGCGGTGTTCTAAAGGCGCAGTATTCTACAGGCGTAATTCTATAGGCGAAGTGTCAATATTAACGTGTTGTTCTAATGACGTGGTTCTCAAGGAACGCCAGGTTCAAAAGGTGGGTGTTGTGAGGTCTCGCCGTTGTAATGGCGCGTCAGGACGAGCACCTTAACAAGCTCACTGTTATTTCCAAGGTTAATTGACTACTAGTAACTGACATTGGGCCGATTTTTTAAACATGGACTCGGGAGAGTCTAACGTGGAGCTTCCATGTTAGACTCAAGACTCAAGTGGTACCAATGCCAAGAACGCGTTTTTTAGATACCAACATTGAGAGCTAACATGGTCTTATGTTGATCCACGGCTAATACCACTGCGCCTGGGTTGGCAGCCCTGAACCAGGGAGATATTTTGTTGGGGAGACGAGAGTGAGAGAAAGAACAACATTATCTGGGTCACTTTGGCCTCTCGAGACTTGTCAGTAAGTTAGTGAATCCTAAGAGTGTGTGTGTGTGTGATGTGCTTGTGTGTGTTCAACAGTTTATTCAGCCTTGTCTTTCCTTTCTCCTTCAGATATAACCTGCAGTTTGAGGTCAACGTGCCCAGCCAAGGGGAGTTCGGGGTCGCCGCCAACGTGAGCGTGCAGGTGGATCACGTCACCACCCAGGACCTCGTCAACGCCGTGCCCCTCACCGTGCCTGTCCCCGCCACCCACATGGTGAGACACACTCTGTTTTGTGTTTTGTTGTCATGCTCATAGTAAGGAATAAGTATAGTTTAGTATATATATATATATATATATATATATATATATAATATATATATATATATATATATATATATATATATATATATATATATATGAACAAGGATGTGCAGGGGATTAATAGAGTATATACGGATAAATATAGAGGATGAATAAGGTACAGGATGGTGAGGCAAACTCTTGTTCTGTGTTTTGGTGTCATACTTAGGGCCGATTTCACCGTCGTTCACTTTCGTTGGGATCCTTACCAGGGTGGGGAGCTCCTGGTTCACGAAAACAACGATTGTGAAATCGAATCTCTTTGTTAGTAAAGACTGTTACCAGGTTGATAAGGCTTTTGGTTAGGGAGCTTACCAAAGGACTGTGAAATCGGCCCTTAGTGAACAAGGACGAGCATGGGATTATTAGAGGATACACAGATAAATATAGAAGATGAATAAGGTGCACAGTATCGTCTATGTATAAGGGGGTGACGCACTGTTGAAATCTGGTGCATTTTATGCAGTATGCAGCAGCTCAGGTAAACCGCTGCCAATGGGTTCTGGTTGTAGAAAGATCTTACATCGTATATGGTTTGGAAAGAATCCGCATTTTTTCATGTGCCACCTCACTTGTTTGGGAGAAGATCAGTTGTATATATACACACACACACACACACACACACACACACACACACCACACACACACACACACACACACACACACACACGAACGTCCCTATTGTTACTTTTTATGCAAAAAAACATATATTTTTGGATGTCAATGAGGAGTTCCAAGCTGGCCATCGTCAAGACAAACCAACTCACCGCTTACTTTTCCCTTACGAGTTGTTATTTATGTAAATTATTTTTGTTGTGTGTATGGTGAGTTGTGGTGTGTGTTGTGTGTGTTGTGTGTGTGTGTTTGTATGTGTGTGTGTGTGTGTGTGTGTGTGTGTGTGTGTGTTGTGTGTGTGTGTGTGTGTGTGTGTGTGTGTGTGTGTGTGTGTGTGTGTGTTGTGTGTGTGTGTGTGTGTGTGTGTGTGTGTGTGTGTGTGTGTGTGTGTAGTGTGTGTGTGTGTGTGTGTGTAGACTCACTTCCTAGTCCCAGCATGTCGTGACGGTATTTAGTTTCTATACAGTGAGGCACCGCCCCTAACATGAGCCACAACTTGAGTGTTAGGCGGGTCAATGCAACCATTCCCATGCGTACCTGGGTGAAAAAAATAATGCATTGGGTAGGTGTCCGGCTGAGCGAGGACGGGGATACCAGGAGAGTTTAGGACGTGTGCTTTATTCTTTAAGTGCTTTGGACGTCGCCTGTGTTATTAGAAAACTAAATTGCCTTTTGTGGCTTATACAGTGGGAACAGCTGATCTATTGTCGCCGCACGTTAAGGTGGCGAAAATGGGGCCCCTTCACTACCCCCTTCCGAACACACGGGATTAGCTGAGGTGTTGCGGGTGCTGCTGGGTGAGAATGCCTTACTCCAAGTTCCGCCCTAAAGCCCCAACACCCAACACCTCAGCCAATCCCGTGCGTTCGGAAGTGGGTAGTGAAGGGGCCCCATTTTTGCAATCTTAGCGTGTGGTGACTATAGTATCGCGGGAAGAACATAATATGACGTAGATCTTAGCAATTAAAACCTAAGTAGATGATAGAAAATAATCACTTGTTTGAGGACTCTGTTTCATTTAATGACAACAAAGTAAGAATCAGAACAACATAGGAGATTAGTGAGCTCACGTAGATATAACTATATTTATTGATTGAGATGCAATGCCCGCTATAACAGCCCACTGAGTTGATTTTTGGCACCTTAATAAAAGAAACAGTTAATGACTACCTGGAATGCACTCGACCTGCTTAGAAAATAACTAGGACTGACTGGCACATTATCGTAGTGACTGGAATGGACTGGAACTGCTATGAAATTTATTGGAATTGACTGGAACTGCTATGAAATTTATTGAAATTGACTGGAACCACTATGAAATGTATTGGA
>JACEEZ010011961.1:80000-93457 GCA_016584305.1 Chionoecetes opilio | reverse complement strand
CAATTTATCTATATGATTATTTGCACTAGCATATATTGATTATTTGCACTATAAGTATATTTTGATTATTGGCACTATATATAAGATTATTTGTACACTTATAAGATTTTGCCTAATATAGATATTGCACTATTTTAACATATATGTTTTCACTTATTATTTTTGACTATATTATGATTATTGCACTATATATATGATTATTGCACTATATATATTATTATTTGCATATATATATATTATTTGCACTATATATATGATATCACATTATAGAATGCACTATATATATGATTATTGCACTATATATATGATTATTTGCACTATATATATGATTATTTGCACTATATATATGATTATTTGCACTATATATATGATTATTGAACTATATATATGATTATTTGCACTATATATATGATTATTGCACTATATATATGATTATTGCACTATATATATGATTATTGCACTATATATATGATTATTTGCGCTATATATATGATTATTGCACTATATATATGATTATTGCACTATATATATGATTATTTGTGCACTGTATATAAGAATGCAACTATAGACACGCTTTCGGTAACATAAACAGTAGCATTACGGTGACATCCAATAGCTAATACCTCAAGGCATTAACCCCTTCACGCCCAGATCTTTCCTTTGCTATAAAAAAAAAATATTGTTAGCCATAGAATTACGAAAAGTAGCTTAATATACCAAATTAGCTAGTGCACAAGGGTATTAAACAGGTCGTATCTATAAAATATTGCTTATATTCACTAAAAATCGTCTTATGGTACCCAAATAACAAAGAAAATTACGTTCTGGGCCTCAAGGGGTTAAGACGCAGGTTTCTGGCGACTCACACACTACATTCACTCATTATATTACCGTAAAAGGAAACCAGAGCAAGTGGTCTCTCATTTCACCGGAACCTCACGACACAAGAGAAAGTGAATCCCGCCCAAGAACACAGCAAATTACGCGATTACTCTGGGGATTAGCTTTGTTATGCTATCTTAATACACAGGTAAGTAGTGTTAAGTCACCTGCCGAAACCCATGTGGTACTGTACTG
Organism: Chionoecetes opilio; assembly: GCA_016584305.1. Taxonomy (NCBI): domain Eukaryota; kingdom Metazoa; phylum Arthropoda; class Malacostraca; order Decapoda; family Majidae; genus Chionoecetes; species Chionoecetes opilio. The sequence goes on along the minus strand of JACEEZ010011961.1, from coordinate 92,380 downwards.
TGTCAAGGTGTTACCCGCGTATACAGATTAAATTCCGAGGGAGCGTGACGGGAAATGCTACTCTCTGGGTTCACAATGATAGAAATACTGAACTAGTATATATTGAAGTATTTCCTTCAAGTATAAATTATATAAATATGATGCCCTCTAAACGTTGGTGATTGTGGTGGTGATAAATATGATAGAAAATTAGGCCAAAGAATGAAGAAAAACGAGATATACAAGAAATATGCGAGAGAGAGAGAGAGAGAGAGAGAGAGAGAGAGAGAGAGAGAGAGAGAGAGAGAGAGAGAGAGAGAGAGAGAGAGAGAGAGAGAGAGAGAGAGAGAGAGAGAGTCAGTTAGTAGAGAGTGAGTCAGCCAGTCAGTCAGTCTAATCTATATAGAGGAGGAGGAATCGGCATCGAGGCAGTGAGGGCGTCGACGGTTCCTCCTCATGGCCTCCCAACGCCGCTACACGAGACTCAACATATTCGGGGAGAATCCGGCGGCGCTTTTTACGAGACGACCAAAACAAAGAGAGAAAGGGAAGCAGGATGGGAGAGAAGAGAGAAAGAGCAGCGAGTTATTGCCCGCTTTGGAAGGCGAGAAGGAAATCATTGTGAATTATGAATATTTAGCCTCTTTTTTTATCTTTTTTTTTAATACCATGGAAGAGTGTGAAGGCTAAGATTCAAGTATTTTTTTTTTTAGCTTTATTTTTCACCCCCTATTCGTTCAGCCGTTGTGGAGGCCCCGGTTTATGGGGGTTTGCAGGGAAGCCTCAATGGCGGGGCGAGGCAACGTCGGTTTAATTAAAAGTTGCATGTTTTTCCACCTTAAGGCCGGCAGAGTGAGGCTTGAGTGATGGGCGGAGTGCGGCGTAGGCTTCCCTCAACACACACACACACACACACACATACACACACTCACACACACACACACACAGACACACACACACACACACACACCCACACACACACACACACACGTACACACACACATACACACACACATACACACACAAACACATACACTGATTTTTTTTTCTCTGGCGACTGGATAATATGAGAAACTTTCCTTTTATCCATATTGACATGAACTGTGTAACCCTTTATGTATGTGAGTGTGATTCATCTATATGCTTATCAGTTAACTTGTATAACTACCGTAATCTTCTCTCTCTACCTAGCTAGCTGTGTGTTTGTCTATATATCTCTCCATCAATATATCAAATGGGAGAGAGAGAGAGAGAGAGAGAGAGAGAGAGAGAGAGGAGAGAGAGAGAGAGGAGAGAGTAGAGAGAGAGGATGAGAGAGAGAGAGAGAGAGAGAGAGAGATGAGAGAGAGAGACGGAGAGAGAGAGAGAGAGAGAGAGAGAAGAGAGAGCGGAGAGAGAGAGAGAGCGAGAGAGAGAGGAGAGAGAGAGAGAGAAGAGAGAGAGAGAGAGAGAGAGAGAGAGGAGAGAAGAGAGGAGAGAGAGAGAGAGAGAGAGAGAGAGAGAGAGAGAGAGAGAGACATAACTGTATCATAAACAACCAATCAATCAATACACCCAATCATTACAATTCATGAAAATAAATATGTCAGGTAAAAAAATACGTGAAGAAAACCAACTACAAGAAATCACTCATTTTAGCCTCACATCTGCGAGCTTCCATTCAGTCAATACATTTAGCAGTAAGTCGCATGGTTGAGTGAGTGACGTAACACCAGACAGCCACTCATCCCCTCACTCGTCCCCTCAGCCTGGCCACCACAGGGGTCTTCCAAGGGCACCATAGATAGAGGGCGTCGCCATATGTATAAACTCCACCATCTCTCTATGAAGAATCCGGTATCATATCTCCACTAACTCCGAGAAGCAGTAGTCAAGCAACCTTTTTCCCATTAATCATCGCCTCTCCATCCCCACCAGCAGCTTTACACCCAAGGGACATAAGGGCCAGACTCGTCCCCTCAGTCGTATTGCTGAGGAAACGAACTGTATATGAGGGAAATTAAATGGTGAGATGTGAGGAAATCAGTACAAGAGGAGGAGGAGGAGGAGGAGGAGGCAGGAGGAGGAGGAGGAGAGGAGGAGGAGATGAAAGAGGAGGAGGAGAGGAGGAGGAGGAGGAGGAGGAGGGGAGGAGGAGGAGGAGGAGGGAGGAGGAGGAGGAGGAGGAGGAGGAGGAGAGAGGAGAGGAGGAGGAGGAGAGGAGGAGGAGGAGGAGGGAGGAGGAGGTGTGAAGATCCGCGCTTTTTCTATCTGTCTAAAAGAGGGTGTTTCATTATTTTCCTCTCGCCGCCTTTCTCCCTCCCCTCTAGCTCTCACTCTATGTTTTTTCACACTCTTTTCTCCCCGCTAAACGCCCTATTAAGCTCTCTAGTCTCTGCCTCTGCCACATATCAGTCGTAAGTACTGTCGTGGTGGTGGTGGTTCCCGTATTCAGCTTCTCGACTTCCTGAGGTCTCCCTAAGTGGGGCAAAAATCACCTAAAAATACGTGAGAAAAGTGTGTGTTATTGTACTTCAAGAGTGACGCGCGAGGGAGATTGTTACGGAGCTCCCCTTGGGTGGGTGAGGGGGGGCAGGGAAGGGAAGGGACTGGATCGACTCTGGAAGGGAGGGGTGATGGGAGTAGGAGGGGCAGGGAAGGGAAGGAAGGGGACTGGATCGACTCTGGATGGGGTGAGGGGAGGAGGAGGGGAAATAAAGGAAGGAGGATAGTCGGCCAGTCCAACAGTACAGGGGAAGGGCGGAGTGAGGGGACGAAGAGGACGAGGGTGTTAGTGGTAGAGGGGAAGGGGAGGGAAGGGAGAGGGGAAGAGGGGAGGGTGTGGAGAATGAAGGGAGAGGAAACTCGGTGAGGGGAATTCTAGTGAGGGTTGGTGAGAGAGGAGGCCAAAGGGATATGTATGTGAGGGGAGGAAAATGAGAAGGTGAAGAGGGAACGAAGAGGGGAGATGGGCAAAACAGAGGATAAAGGGGCAAGGAACACAGTATAAAAAAGGGGACGGCGGGAAAACTGGAAAAAGAATGAAACAGATATACAGAAAAAAAAGTCTAGAGGTGAGTGAAAACGTGGAAAATAGAAAAAAAAGACAGTGTAGTGTAAAGGAACTTAGGGAAGGGGAAAAAATCTGAAAGTGAGACAGATGGCTGACTGAGGGAGAGGGAGGGAGAGGTAGGGAGAGAGGGAGAGAGGGAGAGGAGGTAAGGAGAGGGAGAAGAATATGTCACCGCTCTTCTTTTAACGTGTCATCACAAAGGCAATGCTATATGAACACGTGACAGAAGTGAATTTTTTGTAACATGAAAAAATGTAGGAAAATGTCACTGAAGATATAAAAAGAATGTAAGGATTTTTTTTTTAAACCTATATAGAAAAAAAACGAGAGAATTTCACATCAACTTATAGAAAATACATGAACTTGACACGAATTGAGATTGATTTATATAGCTAATACAAATGGAAATACAAAGAAAATGAGAAAAAATGGCGTTAGATTTATATAAAAAACAAAAAAAACACGAGAAATGAAAATACATATATTATAAACTATTACAAAATTGAACATGCGAATAAGAAGAGAAAGAAAACAAAAATAAAAATGTTGAATTTGATATCACAAGCACAAAAGTAACACGAAGCAAATCTAGCGTAATTGGGAAGAAGAAAAAACACTCCATTTTTTTTTTCTCTAACTGCAAAAAAATATACGGAAGTGAACGAAATGATAACAGGAATTAGAAAGGTTAAAAGAAAGTAGATAGAAAGAGTGAGATGAAGAAATATGGACGATGAGGGGAGTCTGGACCGAAATGAGGGAGGAGGAGGAGGAGGAGGAGGAGGGAGAGGAGGAGGAGGAGGAGGGAGGAGGAGGAGGAGGAGGAGGAGGAGGAGGAGGAGGAGGAGGAGGAGGAGAAGGAGAAACAAATACGGAAGGGAGGAAAGGAAAGGAGGACGGGACGAAATGGAGGAAAGGATGGGAGAGTGAGGGAGTCGGAGGAGAAAAGAGAGGAGAGAGGAGAGAAGGAGTCAAAGAGTGAAGGAAAGGAAAGAACGATAGAAGAATGGGAGAGAGGGAAGGGAAGGGGATGGGAGGGAGAGAATGAGGGAAGGAGGGCAGGGAGAGAAGAGGCAGGAAGTAGAGGGAAGGAGAGAGGAGGGGAAGGAGAAGAGTTAATGAGTGGATATAGGAAGTAAGGAAAGGGGTGGATGGGAGTAGAGGAGAAGGAAGGAGAGAAGGGGAAGAAGAAGGAGAGAGAGGAAGGGTGGGTAGAGAAGGGGAAGGAGTTAGGCAGAGGGGAGGGAGGGATGAGAAGGGGAAGCAGAGAGAAGGAGGGGAAGGAGAGAGGGGAGAGGGGGGAGAAGGCGGTTGCTTTATGAGAGTGACGAGGCTCTCAAGACCATAACCCATCAAGCCCCGACTCTGCTGATGATTGATAGAGCTGCGGCGGATCACACAACCCCTCCCTCTAACACTCCAACCCTCATACCCTCCAACCCCCTCTCAAACCCTCCCTCCACCTCTCCCTCCAACTCTCCTTCCAACCCCACCCAACCTTGCCCTCCAACCTCTCCCTCCAACCCCCTCTCCAACCCTCCCTCCACCTCTCCCTCCAACTCTCCCTCCAACCCCACCAACCTTGCCCTCCAACCTCTCCCTCCAACTCCCTCTACCTCCAACCCTCCCTCCACCTCTCCCTCCAACCCCACCCAACCTTGCCCTCCAACCTCTCCCTCCAACCCCCTCTACCTCCAACCCCACGCAACCTCTCCCTCCAACCCCACGCAACCTCTCCCTCCAACCCCACACAACCTCAATCTCTCTCTTCATCCTCCCCACACAACCTCTCCCTCCACCTCTCCCTCCGACTCCTCCTATCCTCCTGTATACCCTTCTTTACTTACTCACTCATACCTTTATTCATACCTATCCCTCTTTACCTATCCTACTCTGTCTCCTTCATCCCGTCTTTCATTTCCATCTTCCTTCCTCTATACCTATTCTTCTTCCTTATCTCATCTATTCATTCATTAACTTCCTTCCTTCTTTTCTTCCTATCTTATTTGATTGCTTATTTAATGTATTTAAAGTAATATATCGTAAGATTAATGGAGTTCATGATATCGAAGTTACGAAATATCAACCCAACTTAACTTATCTATTAACAACCTCAGTATCACTTATCACAAAAAATAGGGCAATACGATCTATTAGCAAATCCTTAAAACTTGTGATACGTTCTCATTCACTAAAAAATATTGTCGCCGTAGTTATCACTTATTAAAAAAAAAAAGAGAGCAACAACAAATCATGAAATCCTCAAAACCTGTGATAGTACATTTGCATTCATTAATATTTTCTGTCACCGTATATATATATATATATATATATATATATATATATATATATATATAGAGAGAGAGAGAGGAGGAGAGAGCGAGAGAGAGAGAGAGAGAGAGAGCAGAGAGGAGAGAGAGAGAGAGAGAGAGAGAGAGGAGAGAGAGGAGAGAGAGAGAGAGCGAGAGAGAGAGAGAGAGAGAGAGAGAGAGGAGAGAGAAGAGAGAGAGAGGAGAGGAGAGAGAGAGAGAGAGAGAGAGAGAAGAGAGAGAGAGGAGAGAGAGAGAGAGAGAGAGAGAGAGAGAGAGACGAGAGAAGAGAGAGAGGAGAAGAGAGAGGAGAGAGAGAGAGAGAGAGAGAGAGGAGAGAGAGAGAGAGAGAGGAGAGACGAGAGAGAGAGAGGAAGAGAGAGAGAGAAGAGAGAGAGGAGAGAGAGAGAGAGACGAGAGAGAGAGGATGAGAGAGGAGAGAGAGAGAGAGAGTAGAGAGAGAGAGAGAAGAGAGAGAGAGACGAGGAGAGAGAGGAGAGAGAGAGGAGAGGAGGAGAGCAGGAGATGAGAGAGAGAGAGAGAGAGAGATGAAGAGGAGAGAGAGAGAGAGAGAGAGAGATGAGAAGAGAGAGATGAGAGAGAGAGAGAGAGAGAGATGAGAGAGAGAGATGAGAGAGGAGAGAGAGAGAGAGAGAGAGAGAGAATGAGACGGAGAGAGAGAGAGAGAGATGAGAAGAGAGAGAGAGAGAGAGAGAGAGAGAGGAGAGAGAGAGAGAGAGAGAGAGAGAGAGAGAGAGAGAGAGAGAGAGAGAGGAGGAGAGAGAGAGAGAGGAGAGAGGAGAGAGAGAGAGAGAGAGAGAGAGAGAGAGAGAGAGAGAGGAGAGAGAGGAGGAGAGAGAGAGAGAGAGAGAGAGAGAGAGAGAGAGAGAGAGAGAGAGAGAGAGAGAGAGAGAGAGAGAGAGAGAGAGAGAGAGAGGAGAGAGAGAGAGAGAGAGAGAGAGAGAGAGAGAGAGAGAGTTCTTAGCTTTCATAGTGGACACAAACATCTCATTCGACAAAACCAAAATACATATGATAAAGAATTGTCCCATATATAAATGAGTCAGCCTTTCCCTGTCATGTGTACGTATATGAGAGGTTGCTCCAATATTATATCATATGTTTGTTATATTTCACTACATGTATAACAGTTTGGCTAAATAAATGTATAAACTGTAGCAACTGTATAAGGAACCCATGGAGGCACCCCTGCTTGCGTGTGTGGCTTCCCGGACCCTCGAGACTCACCCGCTAAACGTCCCCACACACGAAACGTTTCCCAGCTGATCCTCCTTCTTGAGAACGCTATGAGTCATTATGAAATCTGATGACCGTCACACGAACCTCGAACTGATATACATTTTTGTTTCAGTGCCGATTCACGTAAGGTAAAGGTGGGTAAAGAAAGGGTGATGGGGTTTTAGGTAGATATATAGGTGTTCCATGTGTGTGTGTGTGTGTGTGTGTGTATGTGTGTGTGTGTGTGTGTGTGATGTGTGTGTGTGTGTGTGTGTGTGTGTGTGTGTGTTGTGTGTGTGTGTGTGTGTGTATGTGTGGTGTGTGTGTGTGTGTTGTGTGTGTGTGTGTGTGTGTGTGTGTGTATCTGTGTGTGTTTGCGCTCTCTCTCTCTCTCTCTCTCACTCTCTCTCTCTCCTTTTCTCTCTCTCTATGTCTCTCCTTTTCTCTCTCACACACACACACTCACACACACACACACACACACACACACACACACACACACACACACACACACGCACACACACACACACACACACACAACATAATTTTCACGCACAAGCACACAAGGATGTTCGCTCTTGCACAAACAACATATTCTTTTCTTTGAATGCCTTCCTCCACACCACACACACACACACACACACACACACACACACACACACACACACACACACACACACACACACACACACACACACACAGTATTCATAAACAACTGGACGTATTCATACCAGGAGAGAGAAGGAAGAGAAGGGGAACCGAAGGGGCAGATGTAGGGGGTGTCCACTCCTTTATTTGTGGAGTTCCGGGGAATTTATAGCTGCCTCGTGTACAAAGGAAGGACATTAATTACAAAACTCCGGGATTATAAGAAGACAGCGCAGCCACAAATCAAAGCGGCCATCCCTCAGCGCCGAGAGAAAAATAAGGATGAAGCTGGAATATGGACGAAGATTCTTGACATTAGAGGAAGCAAGCGTCAAGGGGAGCCGTGTGTATGTGTGCGTGTGTGTGTGTGTGTGTGTGTGTGTGTGTGTGTGTGTGTGTGTGTGTGTGTGTGTGTGTGTGTGTGTGTGTGTGTGTGTGTGTGTGTGTGTGTGTGTGTGTGTGTGTGTGTGTGTACAGGTGGACTGTCTTGTAACTTCCCTTGTCTGAGAACCCACGTATAGTTTCTGATTTTCGATCCTTGAGGCGTTATCGAGACCTAAATACGTGACTGTTGGGTTTACCTGACGGGAGAGAGAGAGAGAGAGAGAGAGAGAGAGAGAGAGAGAGAGAGAGAGAGAGAGAGAGAGAGAGAGAGAGAGAGAGAGAGAGAGAGAGAGAGAGAGAGAGAGAGAGAGAGAGAGAGAGAGAGAGAGAGAGAGAGAGAGAGAGAGAGAGAGAGAGAGAGAGAGAGAGAGAGAGAGAGAGAGAGAGAGAGAGAGAGAGAGAGAGAGAGAGAGAGAGGAGAGAGAGAGAGAGAGAGAGAGAGAGAAGAGAGAGAGAGAGAGAGAGAGAGAGAGAGAGAGAGAGAGAGAGAGAGACGAGAGAGAGAGAGAGAGAGGAGAGAGAGAAGAGAGAGAGAGAGAGAGGACGAGAGAAAAGAGAGAGAGAGAGAGAGACGAGAGAGGAGAAGAGAGAGAGAGAGGGGAGAGAGAGGAGAGAAGGAGAGGAGAGAGAGAGAGAGAGAGAGACAAAGAGAGAGAGAGAGAGTGATAGAGACACAGAGAGAGAGAGGGAGACTCCTTAGTTTTCATAGTGGACACAAACATCTCATTCGACAAAACCAAAATACATATGATAAAGAATTGTCCCATATATAAATGAGTCAGCTTTTCCCTTTATTATTTTCCTCCTCTGCGCCTCGGACTCAGCGCTTTGATCTATAGGGACGATCAGGACGAGGAGACCAACACAAGATATTCCGCGGACACTAAAAAAAAAACGAAGACACATAAAACCCAGCCAGTTAGATCAAAAATTTACTCGACTTGTTATGATTTCATAGTTACATAAACCAAGATATGAGAAAAATAGGTGACAATAGGCAATCTGTTTTGTTTTTTACTTCCTGTTATACCATGTTCCATCGTTTATTTTCACACTATGCTATATATATAAAAGGACATAAAAACCAGCCAGTTAGATGGAAAATTTACTCCTACTTGTTATAATTGTGTACTGTCATGAAACAAAATAAGGGAAAAATAGGTGACTTTTTGTATTTTAATTTGTTTTGCTCCTTTTCATACAATGTCTTTATTGTATACACCCTCAGAAATAAGGGGTATATTAAGGGTAGAATTGTTACATCGCACCATCACTACCCTTTTTAAACCCTATGTCCAGGCTCGAGGGTACATGCTGCCGATTATACCCTTCCTCTACCCTTTATCTACCCTTTTTAGACGAGAGGATCGCAAAAGGGTATATTTGCGTCGATCCAAAAGGGTATGTTTGTAAGGGTAGAAAAAGGGTAGCAGTATTTCATCCCTACAAATACCCTTTTTCTACCTTTTCCTACCCTTCTTTTCTAAGAGTGTACGGCGTTTATTTTCACACTACAATATAACCCAGACAACGAAAGGGTCGCCGTTCTTCGCTGCAGCGTCGCCTTACTCAAGTGTCCCATCGACAAGCGCTTCCACTCAGGCACCTCGACAGGGGATTCGGCTAATCCTCGGCGGCACACGGTAAAAATCTGACAAATTAGCCAATCTGACCCGCGCTAATCCGACGACGACTTTGGATTTATGTGACGCTAACGGAGGCGCGAGAAATGTGACGCGGGGCAGCCACGGGACCTTCCTTTCATTTTATTTTTAGACCGGGGAAATTCTTGAGCCTTCCTATCATTTATTCTTGTACGGGGCCTTGAAAAGCAGCTGCAAGACGGTAAGATTAGATTCAAAAGTAATATTTATGTATATTATCTTAGTTACTTTTTATTTTATTTTTATACTGGGAACATTTTTGAGCTTTCCTATCATTCCTTTTTCCTGTACGAGGCCTTGAACAGTATCTGCAAGACGCTAAGATTAGATTCAGAAGTAGTATTTATGTATATCTTAGCTTGCTAGGGTCAAAAGTGCTATTTCTTGGGTCCTTTTTCTTTTCTTTTTATTCCTGGAACATTCTTGACCCTTCCTATCATTCCTTCTTCCTGTACGAGGCCTTGAAAAGTACCTGCAAGACGCTAAGATTAGATTCAAAAGTGGTATTTATGGATATCTTAGTTTTCAAGGGTCAAAAGTGCTGTTTCTTGGGTCCTTTTTCTTTTCTTTTTATTCCTGGAACATTCTTGACCCTTCCTATCATTCCTTCTTCCTGTACGAGGCCTTGAAAAGTACCTACAAGATGCTAAGATTAGATTCAGAAGTAGTATTTATGTATATCTTAGTTTGCTAGGGATAAAAGTGCTGTTTCTTGAGTCTCTATAGTATACAGCATCTCGCACGGTACCTTTCTTATTCTTTTATTTTAACTCCAGGAAAATTCATGAGCCTTCCTATCATTCCTTCTTCCTGTACGAGGCCTTGAAAAGTACCTGCAAGACGCTAATATTAGATTCAAAAGTAGTATTTATGGATATCTTAGTTTTCAAGGGTCAAAAGGGCTGTTTCTTGTGTCCTTTTTTTATATCTTTATTCTCGATTTTTGTTTGAGCCTTTCTATCATTCCTTCTTCCTGTACGAGGCCTTGAAAAGCAGCTGCAAGACGGTAAGATTATATTTAGAAGTTGTATTTATGTTTATTTTAGTTTGTTAGGGTCAAAAGTGCTGTTTCTTGCTGTATATCTTAGTTTTCAAGGGTCAAACGTGCTGTTTCTTGTGTTTTTAGGATACAGCATCTCGCACTATTGTTTCATTGATGCTATTACTCATTACTCATTACTGAAGACTCAAAGGCCAAGAACAGTACTATATATATTTCATCAGACTGATATCGTGAGTTGAAGCCGACAAAAAGTCGACGTGAAGGAATAAAAATGAGGTAAATTATCATGAAACGAATGAACGCACAATACGAAGAGAACACTTATAAGAGGCACTTCCTCAATATACATTCCGGTACGATAAGGAACATTAGACATCACTACCACCATTACCACCACCACCACCACCACCAACACCACCACCACACCACCAACACCACCACCACCATCACTACCACCACCACCATCACCACTGTCACCACAAAGACAAGCTAATCTCTATCACCACACATAAAAAAGAATGTATTTCAAAACAACCCATTCAGTCACACAAGAAATCTAACAGAAATGTACTCTCAGCGCCTACCACACACACACACACACACGCACACACACACACACACACACACACACACACACACACACACACACACACACACACACACACACTGACCCACCAACGCTGACCCTTGACCCCTGACGCAACACAACCTAGAATGGTGATGACTTTGCCCTTGTTTGGATCCGGAATGACCCGTCACTTGCCGGCGCCCCCCCGTAACCCTCCCTCTCCCCGCATGGCGAGTAATATGACTAATGACTCTGAATCTCGCGTCTTATCAGCCACCTGTAATGGAAAGCCGCTGTAGACGGTCTCTCTAATGAACGTCTAATTAAAAAGGGCAAAAATTCCCCCTTGCCATCCTCCCTCCCGTGTCCTCCCTGCGTATATTGGAGGCTGACATCCCGTTCCCAGAGATGCGGCCTAGATAACAGCTTAATAGTGGCCCGCCCCGCCCTCAGCCCCGCGTTCTCTGATTACCGTCCCTTCCAGACCCCATTGTCGCCAGTGACCCTGTTATGCTTAACCCGATGCTCAGATAACACCATAAGGCCTGCGTGCTACTCCCCTCTATTGTGGATGTGGACGCGATTATGGATTTCCTCTGGGTCCATTTCCCTTTTTTTGGTTCGTTGCTTCGAGGAAAATATATTGCAGAAGACTTTACAGCAACAATCATATATACAGTGTTGTCCGTGCGAGGTCGGACTGCTGGGAACACATTTACGCTGTGCTGTGGAAACCGGGGACAAACCTACGCTGTGCTGTGTAACCCGGGGACAAATCTACGCTGTGCTGTGTAACCCGGGGACAAACCTACGCTGTGCTGTGTAACCCGGGGACAAACCTACGCTGTGCTGTGGAACCCGGGGATAAACCTACACTGTGCTGTGTAACCCGGGGACAAACCTACGCTGTGCTGTGTAACCCGGGGACAAACCTACGCTGTACTGTGTAACCCGGGGACAAACCTATACGCTGTGCTGTGGGAACCCGGGAACACCAAGGGGTCTGGCACTCTGGAGGGAGATCGGCGGAGGCAATGAACACCCAAAGTGAGTGTCCGCGTGGCTTAGCCTATCACTGGTTATGTTACAGTTTAAGGCCGAGCTTAATTCCATGCCAGATGGCGTTGATGGGTTAGTTAATGCGCTTCTATGCTATACTTGTGTCCGGTAATACAGTAAAATATTGGGTGTGAGTCCTTGCGATGCTACCGTAGACGGAAATCGTAACATTGATCGGGAAACATTAATTATGGAGGCAATATTCGTATTTTTTTATTTTGTCCACACTGAGAGGCGCATTCTATGTTATACGTGTGTCCGGTGATAAATTAAAACATTAGATCCGGGTCCTTGCAATGCTACCGGAGACGGAAATCGTAATATTGATCTGGAAACGTTAATTCATGAAGCAATATTCGTACTTTTGTTCACAGTGAGCTTCTATGTTATTTTTGTGTCCAGTGATACATTAAAACATTAGATCTGGGTCCTTGCGATGCTACTGAAGACGGAAATCGTAATATTGATCGGGAAA
>JACEEZ010011961.1:62500-75000 GCA_016584305.1 Chionoecetes opilio | reverse complement strand
CCGCCGTGCAGTAATCAGGGTCAAGGTATTCTGCTAACAAGGCGAGGAGGCGGTCAGGGCAGGGCACACACACACACACACACACACACACACACACACACACACACACACACACACACACACACACACACACACACACACACACACACAAACACGCTTCATGAGAAATCCTATATAAAGTTAACTTGCATGACAGTGAAGTACCACGATTTAAGCTCGACCATCTACTCGCGCATACACAGACTTTATAAAGCTAAGGAGATTGAGCTTCTTCTTAGACAAGTGAATACGTAAACATACATACACAAAAACTAAACTAAACTACTAAACTAACTAATACTAATACTATTAAACGAACACTAAACATACATCACCGTCGCTTATCGAAAGACCACAACCAAAAGGAAATATATATTGGTTCGTATTTATTATGTATCATTGTTCAAATTAGTATAGTTAGACGTACTTGCATTAATTGTCATACCATGTGTAGATAAGTGGTTGTCAAAACATGATCTAAGCTAAAATAGATGTCAAGTAATTGTTATGGTGTAGTAAAAATAAAAGAATCAGCAACTTGATATCTTGCTACAGACACAGTGATACACAGTCCGCTTTGAGGCCCTGCAGACACCGGCCACGATCACAGGTCTTAGTTTGATTGCTGGACCTCAATTACATCGCTGATCGGCCGCTGGACACTAATATCTGTGTCGCCAGGTGTGTGTGGCGAAGCGGGAACGAGGCAAGGCAGCGGCCAGGCTCACGCACGTCTCTGATTGCCACCAGCTTGTGTGTCCCTCTAAGCGAACAGGCTTCCATTTATCCACCTTGTTCCACCTTCTTATTGTTCTAAAAATTCAACGGGCTTCAATTCTTCCACCTTGTTCCACCTTCTTATTGTCTTAAAAATTCAACAGCCTTCCATTTATCCACCTTGTTCCACCTTCTTATTGTCCTAAAGATCCAACAGGCTTCCATTTATCCACCTTGTTCCATCTTATTGTCTTAAAAATTCGACGGGCTTCAATTCTTCCACCTTGTTCCACCTTCTTATTGTCCTAAAGATCCAACAGGTTTCTATTTATCCACCTTGTTCCACCTTCTTATTGTCCTAAAGATCCAACAGGCTTCCATTTTTCCACCTTGTTCCACCTTCTTATTGTCTTAAAAATTCAACAGCCTTCCATTTATCCACCTTGTTCCACCTTCTTATTGTCCTAAAGATCCAACAGGCTTCCATTTCTCCACCTTGCTCCACCTTCTTATTGTCCTAAAGACCCAACAGGCTTCCATTTCTCCACCTTGCTCCACCTTCTTATTGTCCTAAAGATCCAACAGGCTTCCATTTATCCACCTTGTTCCACCTTCTTATTGTTCTAAAAATCCAACAGGTTTCCATTTCTCCACCTTGCTCTTCCTTCTTATTGTTCTAAAAATCCAACAGGCTTCCATTTTTCCACCTTGTTCCACCTTCTTATTGTCCTAAAGACCCAACAGGCTTCCATTTCTCCACCTTGCTCCACCTTCTTATTGTCCTAAAGATCCACTCGTAGCCTCCTCCTGTTATTGCCACGTTCTCAGTTCTAGGCTTTCTCGTTTTACCTCGAACTGTTTTTAGGATCAGTTTTATGGATTTGATTTGATTTTAAGGATTGTTTTTTAAGGATTATAACGATTTTGTAAGGATAGACACTGGTATTGCTGTAACATTGATATAGGTTTGTATTGCAACACTAATCGTAATAGCTAAGTATTGATGTCATTCATTGCAATAGTGATGAGGTAAACAAAATCTAGTCTTTTTTCTCATGCACACACACACACACACACACAGACACACACACACCCACACACACCCACACCCACACACACACCGGGAGGTCCGGAGCTAATGTGGACGAATCACGATACTATGATTGACATTGAGACACACACACCAGCATCAATTCTAACTCCCCCACCTACTGCGAGATTCCGGCCCTCCAAGTTATGGCAGAACTTATTAGAAGACTGTTAGAAAAGAACTATTAGAACTATAAGAAAATTGATTGATTGATTTAATGCCTAAAAAGGTGAATAAACTAAATGAAAAAGGAATAAACAGTAAAGAATTAACAGACAAATAATCATGAATAGTCGCCAATAGGTCCACAGGTAACACGTCAACATCATGCTCGCCGGGACAGTCAACAGAGAGTCATTCTAACAAGCGTGAGATGCCCTGCAGTCGTGTGTGTGTGTGTGAGGTGATGGACGACCCGTGTGTTATGGCACCTGTGACCGCCTCCCCGCTAGGTGCCGCCCAAAGGGAAGTACGGTGCGGTACGATGATAGATTTACAGACGAAGGGATCATAGCGAAGAGGGATGACGTGAAGAAGGTATGGTGAGGGAAGGAAACGCATGTATGTACACATTATTTAGTCATACTAGTCTACCTTTGCCCAAAAAGCGTTTGATTGTAAAGGGCTGTTTGCAACCCCATATCCTGTTATAATCATTATAAAATATTGTAAAATGGCAAATATAATAAAGTGTTAAGTGTTAAAGTGTTAAATTGTTAAAGTGTTACTGTCTTGTTTTAGTAAAATTTGGTACATGTATTCGCTTGTGAAACTAAGAATTATGTGTAAATATTATAAAACTGTGGTCAATAAACTATCTATTTATCTATCTATGAGATGGATACGGTTGACAGGTGGGAGGCGAGATATAATGTACGTATATTACTTCATTAAGGAAATGGTTGAATTTATTGTTATGTCTTGTAAATACGCAATAACATTTTAGAAACTTTAACAAACAGATAACGCATCTTAATGTAATACAATTTGCGTGATGGATAGTTTTTAATGATTGATGTTTTCATGTTTCTTAGGACACTCGCCTGATACACCGGAAAGTAACATTGATTTAGGGTTGTGACAAAAATCCGTCAATGGTTGTGTGGTTGTATCTAAGCGAATCAGGACGTAGATAAATGTGTCTTGTCAGGATACGTACCACTGACTGATCATTTTTAGAACAGAATATAAATGAACCCAATTTTTCTAGTTACATTATGGATGTTTTAGAAGGGAATAATCAGCGCTGCTCACTATCTTGGACACCATCAACGGCAGCGGAGCAGGAAATTCCAGCAACAGGCAGCGACAGAGCACAAATGAACGACTCCAGCTGTAGACGCAACCTGGGTAATTGTCGTGATTGAGGAAGGTAATCGAGGAGCTTAAGCCTACACAACACTGCAACGAGGGAGCGACACACTGATAATTACTTTCCTGACGATATTCGAGGTCAAAATATATTACCCTGTGGTGTCAAATGAAGCCTGAGAATGTCCTGACCTGAAGGTGACAAACTGAGAGTCGTTCAAATAGACAACAAATAGACAGGAGCAACGTAGACGGAAACCTGCGAGAGGAGGCAGAATACAGCGTGATGCCATGACACACCGATGAGACCGTGACGCTTCGCCGGGTCCGTGATCGTGACCTGAATGGCGTTTTGGCACCGAAAGGAAACGGCGGGGGAAGGCGGGAAACATCAGGCGGCAGGAGTCTCGGCGGCCCATCCAGGTCAGCGACGGGGGTCTTAAATCTGTGGCGGTACGTCTGACGCGGCGCCGTAACTCAGGACGTCGGTGATCCATGTGCGTGTCACCGTCGCGTCCTTAAGAGAGCGTGTCACTGCCGCGTCTATCCGTGTGCATGTCTAAGGCGCATTGGGCTGTGCTGCCAACCAGATCAAAGGTGAGGGCACATGACCGATGCACCGGCCAACACGCACCGGCAGCCTCGCCTCCGGTATAAGTCG
Organism: Chionoecetes opilio; assembly: GCA_016584305.1. Taxonomy (NCBI): domain Eukaryota; kingdom Metazoa; phylum Arthropoda; class Malacostraca; order Decapoda; family Majidae; genus Chionoecetes; species Chionoecetes opilio. The sequence goes on along the minus strand of JACEEZ010011961.1, from coordinate 71,182 downwards.
GATAACACACTCATTCCCCCGCTCGCTGACGACACTTCATGGACACGCACGGCAGTATATGGCAGCGAGGGACACCTGATATGCTCAATCCCTCATAATGCTGTGAATAATTCCCTCTAGTTCTAAGGAAATCACAAGGATAGAATGTTTCACCTGATACGTGACAGGGCGGGCGCGAGCGAGCGAGCGGCGGGAGGTTGGCAGGAGCGACCGCCGCGCACGTGGCTTTGGTGGTGGCGATGGTGTCTCCGCCGGGCGCCGCTCACCTGTCCACCGGCTGTTACAGATACGCTAAACACACCTCACGCCTTTCTTAACAACCTGTTTGACCATTTAATCATCCCCCATTAAGTTATGCCCAATATCCGTGCATCATGCGGGTCATCCTTTCAAAGAGCTGATTTCTAAGAGGTCACCGCCGCTGAAATATCCTGAGCGGCACTGCTGACCCTTCACTGTTGATTCCTGTGTTCATATCTTGCCTTCACGGACCAGGAATGCAACAGGAATGCCACAACAAGCAAGACATGAGCAGGTTGGCATTCCGAGTCCAGTAATTAGTTACTCTCAATATGACACACCCACGCGCACAAACTTACGCCCACACACACATGAATATACATGTATGCAAACACTGGCACACGCAAACACGCAAACACACACACACACACACACACACACACACACACACATACACACACACAACACACACTTCATATGATTCTTGAAACGTGAAAATCGGCTTGTTCTTTATGTAATCTGTAGATGATTATGTCAATTAACCACACGAGAAAGTTATCAAAGACAGAGAGAAAGAGAGAGAGAGAGAGAGAGAGAGAGAGAGAGAGAGAGAGAGAGAGAGAGAGAGAGAGAGAGAGAGAGAGAGAATCACTTTGGGATCTGCACGCGGCTGTCTGGCGGATCAAGACCCCAAGTCCTTTTAGAGCTCGGCTAAGGACTCACCTTGCTGGGGCGGCTTCCTCACCGTTTTCTTCTCCTTCATCCAGGGGTACTCGGGCATGCCCACACCTGGCGGCAGGGACTCCAGGTAGGAGGTCATGGCCGGGTGGGGGCCCATGTCCGGGGGCATTTGGACGTACTCGCTCATGGGCAAGGAGGTGGCCCCCGGGGTGACGTAATGCTGCTGGGATACACACGACTCCATGCCGCCCTCTACCCTCGACCACCGCCACCATGGCCTCCCCTCATGCCTTCTTCCACCCGCTCCCTCTCCACCTCCTCCTTCTCCACCCTCTCCTCCTTCTCCTCCTCCTCCTCCTTCTTCTGCTTGGGTAGGTGTCCTCAGCCTCCCGGTTGAAGGGGAGATGGTGGAGGACGAGGGGGTCGTGCTCGGGAGGAAGGGCTGCCGGGTCGAGGCCTTTCAGTGGGGCAGGGAGACGGGGGGCAAGTTGGCACTGCACACCTGGGGACGGGTATCGAACTCTGACTGTACTACCTCCTCCTCCTCCACCTTATGCATCACATTTTCTTATGCCAGTGTCATAGTCCGTGTCAGTCCTTGCGTGCCATCAGGCCTAGGGAGCCATACGCTGAGAGTGGGTTCGGGTTCGGGCGCGGGTATCCGTGGCACCAGATCTCCGCGGGTGGGCGAGATGGCGTGTCGCGCGTGGTGATGGCGGCGGGCGTGTGTCGGTAGCGGGGCGCACGCTGCTCTCCGCCGTGTGGTCGCCGCGGCCGTGCAGCTGCAACTGTGCGGGTCTCCGTCGCTCCCGAGCCCGGCCACGCACCGCTCGGGCCGCCTCCTCCCTCCCTTTCCTGCCCCGGCCCCCTCGCCCCTCCCTTCCCCGGGGCCACAGGACACCCCGGGCGACAGTCCCTCATGCACTCACTCACACGTTTCAGTCTTCCCTTCCTCACCTACACTCACGCCTCGGTTCTCTCGTCAAAATGAAAGGGACAAGCATGCCTCACTCTTTCCAGTCACACAAAACAAATAACATTGTGACTGACGTATACGTGTTTTTCTGCCAAGTTACTTTCACAATGACGACAATACAGTACTTAGATAATGTAACACTGTAGGGATGATGCAACACTAATAGGTGACCCATTGAAGCACTACTGTTATTTAGGAAAAATGCAATAAAATCTGACTAATAAGCTTGTTCCCTAAATCCAGCAAATAAAGTACATTTGTTTTGGTCTATGATGGCTCGATGTGAACAATGCGTTACACATTCCTGTTCTCAGCACCAATGTAACAAAGCTGTGGCCTGAACGCTGCAGGGACGCGGGGAGGTGACGGCTAATTACTACTCAAAACACAAAACATCGAAATCCGCTTCTCTGCCACACCCTAATCCTAAATGCACATGTCAGATTGTTTACTTAACTACGAGACGAGATCAGGCCGTTTTTAGGCAGCGCAGGGGAGGGGTGGAGGGAGGGTGGGTATCCTTAAGTGTCCTGCGGCAGCCAGACGTGACCTAACACGTCAGCAAATCCTCGTCTGCAATATCCTGCGATCCTCAGCTGCCAGATTTGTAACTTTTTTTTCTTGGCGGCTCAGAAACATCGGTTGGAAAGCTATTTTTAGTATGTTTTCTTATAATAATTAGCGTTTGGTTTTATAGTTCTGCCTTAAATATTTATACCTTAGCCCTTTCCCGTCTCTATACTTTCTGTGTCTCATTCCTTTCCTCCGTTAGAGACATTAATAACAGGTCATCTAGCTTTTTTTTTCTCCACTCTATTGCATTCTTAATTCCTTTCGCTCTTCGGTCCTGTCTACTGCCGCCCTTGGTCCCTCCCACTCTAATTCCAATTCCTTTATGCGCCTCCTCCCTACCTTAATGCCATCTCATTTATTTCCATCCATCTTTTTTTTCTCTATGCTTTGTATACTGCTTTCTTTTTTATCCTTTTCCTTTGATCTTTCTTTCTTATGTATTCTGTTTGCGTCTTTATTTTGTCCACATTGCCAGTCCATATTTCTATTTTTTTCATTTTTGCATCTCTCTCTTCTCTCTCTCTTTTTTTTTTTCTCTCTCTCTCTCTCTCCTCTTCTCTCTCTCTCTCTCTCTTCTCTTCTCTCTCTCTCTCTCTCTCTCTCTCTCTCTCTCTCTCTCTCTCTCTCTCTCTCTCTCTCTCTTCTCTCTCCTCTCTCTCTCTCTCTCTCTCTCTCTCTCTCTCTCTCTCTCTCTCTCTCTCTCTCTCTCTCTCTCTCTCTCTCTCTCTCTCTCTCTCTCTCTCTCTCTCTCTCTCTCTCTCTCTCTCTCTCTCTCTCTCTCTCTCTCTCTCTCTCTCTCTCTCTCTCTCTCTCTCTCTCTCTCTCTCTCTTCTCTTTCTCTCTCTCTCTCTCTCTCTCTCTCTCTCTCCTCTCTCTCTCTCTCTCTCTCTCTCTCTCTCTCTCTCTTCTCTCTCTCTCTCTCTCTCTCTCTCTCCTCTCTCTCTCTCCTCTCTCTCTCCTCTCTCTCTCTCTCTCTCTCTCTCTCTCTCTCTCTCTCTCTCTCTCTCTCTCTCTCTCTCTCTCTCTCTCTCTCTCTCTTCTCTCTCTCTCTCTCTTCCCCATCATTTTCTCTCCTATATATTTATTGCCCTTCCCTTATTTCTTCTCTTTTATAGATTCTTCGTTTTGGCATTAATTAACTAATACCCAAAAACTACATACTAGTTTTTTTCATCCTTATAATTCCTTGCTTATATTTATATCTACATTTTTGCCCTTTGGTTCTCACTCCCATAGCCTTCTCTCTCTCTGTCTCTCTCCCTTATACCCTCACTCCTCCCCCTGTGGCTGCCTCCCCCCCGCACGACCCCTCCACCCATCCCAGGGGCGTGGAGGGAGGGCTGGGAGACTGTTCACCTGTCATCCTCAACCGAAGGGGCGGGTCCCACTCCGTGATTTACAAACAGGCCGCTACGACCCCGACTCAGCACGCCAAGATTCTATTCAATTTATTTCTCTGTTTAGCTTAGTTTTTTCCCTCTCTATCTTCTCTCTCTCTCTCTCTCTCTCTCTCTCTCTCTCTCTCTCTCTCTCTCTCTCTCTCTCTCTCTCTCTCTCTCTCTCTCTCTCTCTCTCTCTCTCTCTCTCTCTCTCTCTCTCTCTCTCTCTCTCTATTTCTATTTTTCTCCTAAGTATATAGCAAGAAGGTGTGTGTGTGTGTCTATCGAATGTAGTTATTTTCCTCTCTCTACCTCTCTACCTCTCTACCTCTCTCTTTCCCTATTTCTATCTTTCTTCTAAGTAGGTATATAGCAAGGTGTTCGTGTATCTATCGAATGTAGTTTTTTCCCTTCTCTCTCTCTCTCTCTCTCTCTCTCTCTCTCTCTCTCTCTCTCTCTCTCCTTCTCCTCTCTCTCTCTCTCTCTCTCTCTCTCTCTCTCTCTCTCTCTCTCTCTCTCTCTCTCTCTCTCTCTCTCTCTCTCTCTCTCTCTCTCTCTCTCTCTCTCTCTCTCTCTCTCTCTCTCTCTCTCTCTCTCTCTCTCTCTCTCTCTCTCTCTCTCTCTCTCTTTCCTTATTCCTACCTTTTCTCCTAAGTAGGTATATAGCGAGAAAGTGTTCGTTCGTCTATCTATCGAATCTAGTTTTTTGTTGTGGGACGTTTCGTGGTTGTATCTACTTCATCGATGCCTCATGTGTGTATGTGTGTGTGTATGTGTGTGAGTTTTTTGCTTCAGGTTGGAGGTAGGCAATATATGTGTAGGGTTTTCGAGGTTATGTGAGGACCGGGCATCATGAAGGCTTAGCAGGAGCGCACGGATGGCGTTGTGGGGTTAGGGGAGGTTGGAAGAGATTGGGGATGGTTTTGGGAGGTTGGGGGAGGTTGGGAGAGGTTGGGAGAGGGGAAAGGAGGGGGTAAGGGTGTGGGGAGGAAGCTGACGGGACGGTACAAGACGCGCTGTTGATATTACCTGCGGCCCCACTCAGGTAAATGTTGACTCTGACGTAATATTAACTCGCTCTGACCCGCAGAACGTCCCGTGTTAGTTATGGATCGTGATATTTTGGAGTTTTTGAAAGTGTCAGTCCCTGTTCCACACCTGGCCTGTGTTTTGCGTGCATTATTTTTCTGAGAGGATCCTGTTTTTTGCATGTATATATTTTTTTTTTATAGTTTATCCTGTGTTTTGCATGTATTTTTTTCTTCTAAGTTTATCCTGTGTTTTGCATGTTATTTTTTTCTTCTAAGTTTATCATATGTTTTGCATGTTTTTTTTTTTATAGTTTATCCTGTGTTATGCATGTTATTTTTTTCTTCTAGTTTACCCTGTGTTTTGCATGTTTTTTTTTTTATTGTTTATCCTGTGTTATGCATGTTATTTTTTTCTTCTAAGTTTATCCTGTGTTATGCATGTTATTTTTTTCTTCTAAGTTTATCCTGTGTTATGCATGTATTTTTTTCTTCTAAGTTTATCCTGTGTTTTGCATGTTATTTTTTTCTTCTAAGTTTATCCTGTGTTATGCATGTTATTTTTTTCTTCTAAGTTTATCCTGTGTTATGCATGTTATTTTTTTCTTCTAAGTTTATCCTGTGTTTTGTATGTATTTTTTTCTTCTAAGTTTATCCTGTGTTTATGCATGTTATTTTTTTCTTCTAAGTTTATCCTGTGTTTTGCATGTTATTTTTTTCTTCTAAGTTTATCCTGTGTTATGTATGTATTTTTTTCTGAGTTTATCCTGTGTTTTGCATGTTATTTTTTCTTCTAAGTTTATCCTGTGTTTTGCATGTTATTTTTTTCTTCTAAGTTTATCCTATGTTTTGTATGTATTTTTTTCTGAGTTTGTCCTGTGTTTTGTATGTAATTGTCTTCTGGGAATCACCTCATGTAGGTCTCGCAGCCTCTTGTAGCTGCCTTATTTTCTTATGTTCTTATGTTCTGAGTTTTTCCTGTGTTTTGCATGTAATTCTTTTTCTATGTTAATATGTTGAGTACTAGCTATTCTTACTGTTATCTAATTAACTATAGCAATTCAATGCATCCATGTATCGTAATTAAGTTATGTTCAAAGGCAGTTATAGTTATCAAAGCCATTATTAAAGTCATGATGAGCCTTTTTTTATGTCTCTCCGTGTATGCTGGCTCACTAGATTAAAATATAGCATGACAAGCCATTGTATTCTAATAGCTCATATGACTGACCTATATTTTTAGTTGGTCTTAATTTTTCATCATCCAGCGCCGTAGCTTCGCTCACTAGATAACATATAGCATGCAGCCAGTGTGTTAATCAGCTTCTCTACTCGTACTTCATTTCTACACAGACACACAGAACACACTAGCAACTACGTAATGACACAGCTCTGTACACATAATCACACAGCCACAAACGACCACAGACACAGACACACACAGACCACGACACACTGACACAGGACGTACAGACATCAGACTCACAGACACACGACACACATTTACTCAGACCACAGACACACAGACACACACAGTACACAGACACACAGACACAGACACACACAGTACACATAGACACAGACACACACAGTACACAGACACACAGACACAGACACACACAGACACACAGACACACAGACACACACAGTACACAGACACACAGACACACAGACACACACAGTACACAGACACACAGACACACAGACACACACAGTACACATACACACAGACACAGACACACACACTACACAGACACACAGACACAGACACACACATTACACAGACACACAGACACACACAGTACACAGACACACAGACACAGACTCACACAGTACACAGACTCTCAAAGGATCCTAAACACTGTACCAAGTATTTATTTTAAACCAAGTTGATACCGTACGACTTTAAAAACATACTTTCATGGTAATGCTTCTGGTATTAATTAAGTTGGAGAGCATTGTCGCTATGACAGACTCGTGCTTACTTTAATACCACATCAGGGAATATCAAAGTTTCACAGATCAAAATGTAGGCCATAGAAAAGAAGACATATTGTAGCTATCCTCACAAAATCTTTCAGTGCTAAAGGGTCCTCTCCCACAAACTAAAAATGGTCCCAAACCTGAGTCCTAGCAAGACCCACAAACCATCAACTTCTCTTCCTCCATAGAAAGTAATCGAAGCACTACAGGAAGGCACTATAACCCCTTCAAGAGCCCTTCACAGCAATCAAAGGCAGGACGCATAGGTATAGGCAGCACATATAGGCAGGACGCATAAGACACCATCACCTCATCACCTCCCCTTCAAGTACTCCACGGCAAGACCTCCAAGACTACCACAAGGGCACGACAGCATAAGGGCGCTATAACCCCTTCAAGACCCCTTCAATGCAATCAAAGGCAGGACGCATAGGACACTATCACCTCATCACCTCCCCTTCAAGTACTCCACGGCAAGACCTCCAAGACTACCACAAGAGCACGACAGCATAAGGGCGCTATAACCCCTTCAATGCAATCAAAGGCAGGACGCATAGGACACCATCACCTCATCACCTCCCCTTCAAGTAATCCCCGGCAAGAACTCCAAGACTCTACCACAAGGGGACGACAGCAGAAGGGCGCTATAACCCCTTCAAGACCCCTTCACAGCAATCAAAGGCAGTCTTACCTCCCCATCAAGGACAACATCACCTCCCCTTCAAGTACTCCACGGCAAGACCTCCAAGACTCTACCACAAGTGCACGACAGCATTGATCTGAGAGGGTGGCTGCCTGGCTGGTGGCTGGACCCTCGCCGGACAGAACTTACGATCCATCACGGCGTGGCAGGTCGGGATTGTTTTTGCTAATAACACGAGGCAAAAACGGAGCGATTTGGTACAATTAGGAATACAAAGGGAAGCGGCGCGTGGAAGTCTGCACTGCATAAAGTCTCTCTCTCTCATGCCACAAGGATTATGTGTTTACCTTTTTCTTGAGGACTGAAACCTTTATTTCTTTGTCCTTTTCTTGATCTGATGGGAAAAAGAATTGGAAAAGTTTTGGTCGTGTGTGTGTTTGTTTGTGATTGTGTGTGTGTGTGTGTGTGTGGTGTGTGTGTGTGTGTGTGTGTGTGTGTGTGTGTGTGTGTGTGTGTGTGTGTGTGTGTGTGTGTGTGTGTGTGGGTGTGTGTGTGTGTGTGTGTGTGTGTGTGTGTGTGTGTGGGTGTGTGGTGTGTGTGTGTGTGTGTGTGTGTCTGTGTGTGTGAGCGTGTGATTGTATAATTCCCCCACAGTCTTGCTCACCGCACACACCACACACACACACACACACACACACACACACACACACACACACACACACACACACACACACACATACATCGCACACAAACACACACAAAAAAGACATAAAACGACAATAGCCTAGAAATACGTATTATTCTTATCTTCCCACATTCACTACGAGGACAGTCCATTCATCAGTATGGTGAATTATGTTCGGATTCATCTCCATACACACATAACCCTATACATACATATATACATACATATATACATACATTGGTACATATATATTTCTTCTACGTCATCATTTCATCTCCTCCATAGAAATTAACTTGTTTTATTAAGATGTACAGTAAGTTCATGAGCTTCATTGACCGGTGTTAAATATAAATAAGACTCCAATTTTCGTAAGGTATTTTTATTATATTTTTATTTTTGTGTGGGCATATAGGACAAAGTTATGTTAATCTACGTTCTTTGAGTTATGGTTTTTTTTCTTTCTCTCTCTCTCTCTCTCTCTTCTCTCTCTCTCT
>JACEEZ010011961.1:50000-55000 GCA_016584305.1 Chionoecetes opilio | reverse complement strand
TCTCTCTCTCTCTCTCTCTCTCTCTCTCTCTCTCTCTTATGGTAATTCCTCTATTCTCACTTCACACATTCCTATTCATTCTATATAGGCTCTCCCTACTCTCTTAATTCTCTTCCACACTATTCTTTTTACACTCGGCTCCTCCTAGTCCTCCATCTCCCCTCCCCTGCACCCTCCCTCTCAACCTCCCTCTTTCTCTCCAGCCGCCCTTCCATTCCCTCCCTCCCTCCGACACGTCAATCACAAGAGCTGAGAGAGAGGAGAGAGATGACGAATGACGAATTTTATAGTTGCATCTAATCTGTTTTAGTATCAGAATTTATAGATTCCCTTAAATTTAAAGCATTGAATCGCCCCTTGTACATTTAAACAGGTAAGAGAAAGTGCTAAGGATGTTTAACTCACCTCTAACTACCTATGCTTGTTTAATTAAAGGTCTGTTAAGGATCGACTGGCATATAAGTGTGAGAATGAGTGTTCTTGTCATTTCATTTTATACGAAGGTGAGTGAAACTGGGAGGTGATTAATGACACAAAGCGGTTTGGTGTGTGTGTGTGTTGTGAGTGTGTGTGTGTGTGTGTGTGTGTGTGTGTGTGTGTGTGTGTGTGTGTGTGTGTGTGTGTGTGTGTGTGTGTGTGTGTGTGTGTGTGTGTGTGTGTGTGTGTGTGTGTGTGTGTGTGTGTGTGTGTGTGTGTGTGTGTGTGTCAGGACATGGTATAAAATGGAATGGAATGTAGATTTTCCATTTTCTATCCTGTTAAAAATCTTCCGTTACACTCCATTCCGTCCCTATAGTAACTTTCATTCCATTCCAAGTGTCTCTCATTCCATCAGATTAATTCAGAATAATACTGTTCATTTACACAAAATAGATTCATAAAAACTATCTACTCAATTAAATACTCAGTTTTCTACCTTTCCCATCCACCATTTATCCCCTTTTATGCCTCTTCCTCTAACAACTGCATTTTATCAAGACACTCGACCATAACATCTATTTCAAATAACATCTATTAATATTCAAATTATCACCTATTAAATAACTATTTTTATAACTCATTTCTAACTTGTCCATTCATCTACCATCACATCCCTGCATCACACCTGCATTTCATCAACACACAACTATAACATCACATTCTAACCTGTCTATTCATCTACCATCACATCCCTGCATCACACCTGTATTTCATCAACACACAACTATAACATCACATTCCTAACTTGTCCATTCATCTACCATCACATCCTTGCATCACACCTGCATTTCATAAACACACAAACTATAACATCGCATTCCTAACTTGTCCATTCATCTACCATCACATCCCTGCATCACACCTGCATTGCATCAACACACAACTATAACATCACATTCCCAACTTGTCCATTCATCTACCATCACATCCCTGCATCACACCTGCATTTCATCAACACACACAGCTATAACATCACATTCCTAACCTGTCCATTCATCTACCATCACATCCCTGCATCACACCTGCATTTCATCAACACACACAACTGTAACATCACATTCCTAACTTGTCCATACATCTACCATCACATCCCTGCATCACACCTGCATTTCATCAACACACAAACTATAACATCACATTCCTAACTTGTCCATTCATCTACCATCACATCCCTGCATCACACCTGCATTGCATCAACACACACAACTATAACATCACATTTCTAACCTGTCTATTCATCAACTATCACATCCCTGCATCACACCTGTATTTCATCAACACACAACTATAACATCACATTCCTAACTTGTCCATTCATCTACCATCACATCCCTGCATCACACCTGCATTTCATCAACACACAAACTATAACATCACATTTCTAACTTGTCTATTCATATACCATCACATCCCTGCATCACACCTGCATTGCATCAACACACACAACTATAACATCACATTTCTAACCTGTCTATTCATCTACCATCACATCTCTCTCTCAATCCATTCACATTTCACCTGTTTCTATCTTATACTGTCTTTCCCACAATGTTTCCCTCCCTTGCTACCACCTCCCTCCCTGTCTCTCCACTCGCCACTGCCTTCCCACCTACCCACCTGAGGACATGGCCAGCACTCCGGATGATTAAGTTCCTGATGAAGCTAATCATGACCGCCAATTAACGCGAAGCTCCAACCTGAAGCTCTCCCACCAATTGCACTTTTAACGGCGATCGTGAACTCCCTCTCCCTGTCCCCCTCGACGCCTCCTCTCCTTGACGTTCTCCCTTTCCCACTGCGCTCCCTTCGTCGCCAAATGAGGGTCTAGAGAGGCGGGTCGTTGTCGTATTTCGCCCCTTTGCGCCTTCCTCCCCGCTGGTGGTGTAAATATAAGCAGCGTTGGCTTTTAATTGCGAGTGGAAAGTTGGAAAAGCGGTTCAGGTGCTCGAGAAAAGCCATTTGATTTTCCGCAGAACACGAGGGACTTTTTACTTTCTTATTTCATCTTTTTTCTCTTCTTTTTTTTACTCCCCTCTCTCTCTTTCTCTTCTAACCATTGAACAGGAGGCTGACTATCTATCTAGCCACACTTTCATGCCAGAAAGTTGTTATATCGAGCGTATAACGTTCTCTTTAAATAAATAACAGACCTATGTATGTATTTGAGGTTAAGCGATTCAATAAAAAGAAATAGCTGAAAAATATACCTTCTCTATAAAGCTACATTGTTCCATCCATTGAGACAAACACGGCGTGCTTATCTTCCAAACACTTGAGTATGTAGTTTTATTTGCGTAATGATGTGTAAATATTGAGTATCCAGTCACAGGATAGGCGAACACGGACTTTTATGTGGACTTTTGTAACGGGGCAGCGAGTGATAGTGATAGCAATGTATGTGAGTGTATATTCCGTCTTTTTAATGGATAGGTAAGTGTATTACTACGTGTTTCATCCAGGTTTCTTCATACACTTTCTCTCGCTATATATATAATACGGTGCATTCTTTCCTTTTCTTCTCCTTCATCCCTTTTTTTATATCATTCTTTCCTTTTTAACGTATAAGTAATTGTATTAGTACGTGTTTCATTCAGGTTTCTTGATACATTGTTTCTCTGTATATACGGTGCATTCATTCGGCCGATTTTTCAAACATCGACTTAGGCTAATCTAAGACTAACCATGGCTTTAGACAGACATATCACTTTTTTAAGGGGTTTTAGTTTTCAGATTGGCGAAACTCGAAATGATAATTTTCAGCCACCCCTGTATAAGGGTCATTATTTTACGCCGATTTTCAAACATCGAACTTAGGTCTAATCTTAAGACCTAACCCATGTTTGACAGACATACGTTTTTTTTACAGGTTTTGGGTCTCAGGATATTGTAGCTTCCTTATTTTGTTAGTACTTCATGTTTTGTCCATCATCCATTTCTATGTCATTTTTCCCTTCGGAAAAATGATTATACCGTTCTTAAATTTCTGTCTACTCACGTTCTCCCTTATATACCTGTCATCTTTACAATTCTCTCTTCTCCTTTTGTTCAGGAAACGATATCATGAATACTCAAACAATGCATATTGTATATCACATAATTTATAAAACAATGAGTTATGCTTCTTTAATGACTTAAAAAACAAGTACTTTTCCTGATGTTTTTCCTTTAATTGTAATTTTTTTTCATTAAAGTTTCTTCCTACACTTTCTCCCTCAACGGTGCATTCTTTATCATTCTTCTCCTTCATCCCTTTTCTTATGTCATTTTTTCCCCTCTCCTCCTGTCCACTCTACAGCTTCCTTCCTATCGTCCTCCCTTCCCATGCCTCCCTACACCTCAGCGCCGCAGAAGGGATGGTGGTAATATTGGCAGTGGTTTTATGTCTCGGTTTTATGACAAAGTTATAACGGGCAAGTTGTGGCGCGGAGGGAAAAATAAATAATAATATATTCATCTTTTATTGAGGTCTTTCGCGGCTTTTGGTTGAAGCGATGCGAACTGAAGCATGAAAAGGGTTGTGAGTGTTTTGATTCCCACCTTTAGACGGGTTGTTATACGCTTTTTTCAGCACTTATACGGATGTTTTAAGTTTTTTCCTGCACTTATACGGATGTTTTACGTTTTTCCTGCACTTATAGGGATGTTTTAATTTTTTCCTGCACTTATACTGATGTTTTACGCTTTTTCCTGCACTTATACGGATGTTTTACGTTTTTTCCTGCACTTATACCGTTGTTTTACGTTTTTCCTGCACTTATAGGGATGTTTTAATTTTTTCCTGCACTTATACTGATGTTTTACGCTTTTTCCTGCACTTATACGGATGTTTTACGTTTTTCCTGCACTTATACGGATGTTTTACGTTTTTTACAGCACTTATACGGATGTTTTACGTTTTTTCCGGCAAATTTACGGATGTTTTACGTTTTTCCTACACTTATACGGATGTTTTACGATTTTTTCTGCACTTATACGGATGTTTTACGCTTTTTCCTGCACTTATACGGATGTTTTACGCTTTTTCCTGCACTTATACGGATGTTTTACGTTTTTTACAGCACTTATACGGATGGTTTAAGTTTTTTCCTGCACTTATACGGATGTTTTACGTTTTTCCTGCACTTATACGGATGTTTTACGTTTTTTCCTGCACTTATACGGATGTTTTACGTTTTTCCTGCACTTATACGGATGTTTTACGTTTTTTCCTGCACTTATATGGATGTTTTACGTTTTTACCTGTACTTATACGGATGTTTTTCGTTTTTCCCCACTTATACTTTTTTACTTCCTGTAAAGGAGTTACATCATGCTTTTTCCTGCACTTATAAAGCCATGTCGTGTCTCCCGCACTTAACGAGGACGTCCGACGATGGATGGTTTCACGTTTTTCCAGACAAGGAGTTTTACGCTTTTTTTTGAGGTGATCTAACCCCTTGTTTGCCTTACTGACTGTCTTTTTATGCCTTAAGGGATGGTTACGTTTTCTTCCCTTAATTTTCAGTTGTATTTTATCATGT
>JACEEZ010011961.1:30000-42500 GCA_016584305.1 Chionoecetes opilio | reverse complement strand
AAAAAACAAGAGTCCCTCCCTTATACCTCCTTTCCACCCTTCTCCTTACCCCTTCCTTCCCTCCCTCTCATCCCCTTCAGGCCCTCCCCCCCTCAAACACCCCTTTTGCATTCAACACTCATAGCGACACCTCAATTTTTAAGCCAGTTAACTTTACGCTCTCCTCAAAACCCCATAAAGCAGAAAAAGTTCATGTCTGCGGATCATAAAGAAACATCAAAACATCTTCCTCGCAGCCAGGAATCACAGACGAGAGAAGACACATAAAACTTGCCTCCAGCTTCCTTATTTCCCACTATCCTTTCCCCCTGAACCCCCTTAGACACCCTTAAAAGGATCTGGGCAGCCGGGTCCTCGTATCCTCTCCCTCAGCCTCCTCGCATGCCCAGTAAGTGACAGAAGGGGAAGAGGTTCGTGTTATTGGGGTTCATAAGGGAGTCAGACCTCGAGGACTTCACCAGTTCTCGTTCCTTATCTTATGTAAATACCGACCTAAACGGCCACATTAAACTTTCAAATTCAGAACAGCAATATTGTGGGTTTTATTGCATTTGAAAGAGGGGGGGAGTGTGATATATATATTTTTCTCTTTCTCTCTCTCCTCTCTCTCTCTCTTGCTGTCAAAACGGTTATAACAGAGAACCTTCATCTATATACCATACCATTTCATATTTAGCTTCTTTTTTGCCTTACACGAAGTTACTGCAGCGACATGAACCCTATGCATATACAAACAATACATTTAACAATACATTTAACAATACATTTATACAACCCCTTGCACTTTCCCTCTCAGAACAAACTTATGCATGGGTGAAATCATCGAAAATATACACAACCATATTACTTTTCATTTTTAGGAACCCAACCCATACGAAACCCTATAAAAGAGATCAAGAATATAGATGAGAAAAAAGAGAATATTCCCCCTATAGCCTCCGTCAACACCTCTTAAAACACGTCTATCTGAGGGGAACGTCCTCCTGAAGAAGTACAAATGTTCAATAAAGCAGCAGGAGTCTCTTTGAGTGTCCGGGGAGAAGCCAAGACGACACAAGGAGAATCGAATCGCACGACGTCACTAGAATGCTACTTGGAGTCACTTGCAGATTTTTACATAGCTTATAGTTACGGATTGATACGCTGGGCATTTGATGTATACGTATAGAAGGTATATAAGGGGACAAGGTAGATAGAGATATATAGATAGTTAGATAGACTGACATACATAAGGAGCGTAAAGTATATAAGAGGAAAAGGTAGATAGAGAGTTAGATACACTGATGTACAGAAGAAGTGTAAGAGGAAAGATAGGAATTATATGGACTAACAGAGGCGAAAGGGAATGACAGATAAAACGTTAGGGAAATCGTGCCAAGTTATTAGCCCCAAATGACCGTGGGAAGGGAGGAAGTCAATAAAGGAAGGGGACGTAGCGGGGATAGAAGGGAAGAGAACTATTTGCAGCAGTTTATGAAAAGCGAGGGTTACAAAAAAATCATACATTGAGCAAGGTGTTGGTGTTTGTATTGGAGGTCACTTTTAGAGGTGATCATTTACTGTTTGTCTCCTCGACGCGGCCCATGGAAAGCTTAGAGTGAAGGTGAGTTTTTCGTAGCCTATGAACTTTTTCAAGCTTTTCTCTCCCCTCCGCTGTAATATCGAGAGCATTGCCAGCGCGTGTAAAGTTTTCGAAGATGCTCTCCTTCACTATAACGAGCCCGGCCACCTGCCTCTCCAGCCTCCTGCCTCCCCGGTCACCTGCCTCCCCAGCCTCCCCGGCCACTTGCCTCCCCAGCCTCCCTAACCCTCCCTCATCTCAATGCACAAACTTCCACGGCGGTAAAACTTTAAATTAGTACCAGTTCGCTCAAAATCCCTTTCTTTTCTTACGGTTTATATGTACTCGATTTTCAATCTCTCGCACAACATAACCACGTCTGTCTAGCAGTTGACCTTTATCTCTATATGGATGTAGGTATATCAATCCATCTACATATTTTTCTAAGTATATACAGTACGAGGTAATCACAAAATCATATGTCTATCTATCAACATCTATAAATAGGTTTTTCGTCCATTATTTATACATATATTTCTGCTCTCACAAGAAATAAAACTTATCTGTAACAAAAATAAATCGGGTCTGCATTCCAACAATAGGCCTATGGCAGGTATTACACTGGTATAATATTAGAGTTCTCGCAATAAAGACAACGTAATATTACCTTAACTATTACTAAACAAACAAGGAATACCCACATACGTACAGCACGTCTCCTAACAAAGTCGGGGATGGTTTGCATAAATCAACATAAACATTATCTCCATATCATATCAGCAACAAATTATTGCTAAAGTTACATCCGCGGTGAAAGCCTCTAGCCATACAGGAATATATAAGTGTGTTTGTGTGTGTATATATATATACAGTAAACCCTCTCTAAATCGAACACGTATAATTCAAACTTCGGATAATTCGACCTGTTTTATAAGTACTTTGACAATCGCATGGGTGGCTCAAATAGGGATTAATAATAATAATGCTAATACTAAAAATACTAATACTGATCATTGTATTGAAGTAATGATTAATCTAGCAAAGCCTATCATATCGTTATGTCTTGTAGTATATTTTGTCTAATTTGTGATTTTTAAAGAATATCTGAAAGTATCATGTCATTGTGAATTGGCTGAAATAGGGACTTTTAATCATTGTAACTGAAAACTGACTCCAGATTCGTGTTCAGCATGCCCGATAACTGCTAGGAACATATTTTCAAGCAAATTTATTTTTCAAAAAAAATTGCAAATTTTGCAAGGGGTATGCCTTGACTTTTTTTGAAAATCACGTTTTTTTCAAAAAATTTAAAAACCTTGGCAAATAAGTGCAACATGTATAGAGAACTAAATATGAAGAATTAAGGGCTATCATTTGGTGTAAAGGAAAATAATATTGATGTAGAAAAAATAACAGGTAAACATCAGAAACTTTTCAATGATGTGTCAGCAGACCTCTCCTCCCTACCCTCCCTCGGCCTCCCTAACAGTGTGTTCTGATGCCCCGTAGTGCGTCCTGTCCGGCGCCCCCGCCCCTCCCGCGCCGCGAGTCCCCCGCCAGTAGCGTCTTGTACCCCAGGTGAAAGCTTGCCCCGTCGCCATAAATTCCCTACCACCACCTCACAACATTTTGGAAGCTTATGCATTAAATCTTTCAGCAGAGAGAGATGGGCGGGGATTGAAAACTTTTAAAGAGCCTCCCCCTCCCTCCCCTCACCCCTACCCTCTCTCCTGCTACTACTGCTCCTCCCCCACTATAAAAATCGGGAAGGGAGTATGATTGATACAAGAGAAAATGAAAATTCCTTACAACCCCCATGATGAACCGCCGACCCTTAACTGGGACCAGAAATTAAATCACAGTTCCGTTTTGTGCAGGCGGAGGTGGTAGTGGTGGTGGTGGTGGTGGTGGTGGTGGTGGTGGTGGTGGTGGTGGTAACAGTATAAAAGTAGCAGCATCTTACCCTTTAAACAGTAATACTAACGTAGCTTCAAGGACAGTAACAGTATTATTATCATTATTTTTATGATTGTCACTATTTCAAATTTCATTACTATCATTAAATCAACATTATCATTATTCTATTAATTATCATCATCTCCATTACTATCGTTTTATTATCATTAGTAGTAGTAGTAGTAGTAGTAGTAGTAGTAGTAGTAGTAGTAGTAGTAGTAGTAGTAGTAGTAGTAGTAGTAGTAGTAGTAGTAGTAGTAGTAGTAGTAGTAGTAGTAGTAGTAGTAATAGTAGTAGTAGTAGTAGCAGTAGTAGTAGTAGTGGCAGACGAGGCAGTAGCGGCAGGAGCAACAAAAACAGTAGTAGTAGTTTTTGCTTTCATATTCTTACCATGAAAATAGAGGTACTTAGGTCCTTTCACCCTGACTTCTTCCCCTCCCAGGCAGTCTCAAAAGCCAGAACACAAAAATAAGGAGCAAAATCTCTTCCAAGAACCGTTCAAGACGCCTCAGAACACTCATACATTAATATTTTGCCTGATTTCACTTTTTCTTCCCCTTAACCGCGCCAGTACAGGAGAGGAGGAGGATATTTAGAGGCAGTAATTCCGGGAGTTTTGTGGTGGAGCAGCAGCCGCCAACTTCTCGCTCGCATCTTATACAAGAGAGAGGCAACAAAATTCAAGGGAGCAGCCAAGGAGCCATTTCCCCGCTACTTTTCCCACTGGCTCCGACCTGAGTTTGGGATTATTGTCGTAAATTGCAAACCAGATACTCAAGTAGATGGAACCCTTTTTTGTGTGTGTTCCTTTCTTGCTGTTACGGAATGCGGCCGAAGAGTTTATACTGTGCGAAGATCTGTTTTTTTTCTATGATCTTTAGATGGTATTCCTTCTAGCGCATCAGGAACCCTCGTTTGAAATTTACCTTGTTTTTGGGAAGGAGTTGAAGTACTGTAAAGCCTCACCTAAACATGTGTCTGTCTGTCTGTATGTGTGTGTGTGGTGTGGTGTGTGTGTGTGTGTGTGTGTGTGTGTGTTGTGTTGTGTGTGTGTGGTGTGTGTGTGTGTGTGTGTGTGTGTGTGGTGTGTGTGTGGTGGTGTGTGTGTGGGTGTGTGTGTGTGTGTTGGGTGTGTGTGTGTGTGTGGTTTATATTTCCGCACACATAATAATATGCATCTAAAACGTCTCCTTTCTCTCTTTCCCCTATCTGATTTTTGCCTTTCCCTTTCCCATATTCCTTCCCCATTCCCTTCCCATTTCCTGACCCATTCCCTCCCCATTCCTTTTCCCAATTCCCTTCGCCTTTTTCCTCCCATTCCTCCCGGGCTCTTTTCCCCCTTTTTCCTCCCCCATTACCTTCCCCATTCCATCCCTCGCTCTCTTCCCTATTCCCCCCCATTCCTTCCCATTCCCTTCCCCATTCCCTCGCTCTTTTCCCTTTTCCTCCCCATTCCTCCCCCATTCCCTCCTTCCCTAAACTGTGCCGGTCATTGCTCCATCACTCTATCATTCTTAATAGTCCGGCCGCTAAGGACCAGTTTTCAAGAGGATGGGGACATGCCGGATAAAAGCCCCAAAATTTTTGTTCAGGCATTCTACAGGGTCCTAGCTATGATTTTGAGAGGGGAGACAAACGATCCAATTACTCAGAAGCCTCTATGAACCATTTTTGTGATAACGGCTAATTTTTCACTTAGAAAATCTTGATGAAATCAAGATTCGCCTTTAATGGCAAAAGAAAATTCCGTATATGCAATACATCCACTAGTTTGTATTTTTTTTTATCCCTTCTTATACTTCAAGATTTACACTTTTCAAATTTTTACCAGGACAACCGTTCTATTACAATGGAATTTAGGCTTACATGTATGACCATGAATTACTTAGTACATGTACTTAGTTAAGGATGCAACAATTTTTCTGCTAACTGTTTTTGTTTTTTGGTTGCAGATTTTGAAGAGCCCCAGTCCTCATCTGTGATGGATTGGTCGCGTGTGCAGTCTGCCAGAAGAAAACCTCTGAGCCACTTCGCTGTCCCTTAAATGCACATGGAGCGGACAGATTTCGGGGACCNGCCCCAAAAAAATGTAGGAAATGTATTATTAACGCCAACCCCATTCACATCCCCCCCAACCCATTCACTCACCCTTACCCATCCCCCCCCCACCATTCACTCACCCATTAGGCTATTGGTGGCCTTCGGCCCCCCCACCTGTGTTTGGTGGGCCGAAGGCCCACCAAATACAGACTCTCCAGATAGCCCCTTCGAACTTTCCTGAAATCATGGATGTAGAAATGTATGTATTCCCCCCACCCATTCACTCACCCATTACCCACACCCCCCACCCATTCCACCCCACCCATTCCCCATCACCACACACCCATTCACCCCACCCATTACCCATCACCCCTCACCTATTCCCTCACCCATCACCCATCACCCCCAACCCATCACCCCCCACCCATTCCTCACCCATCACCCCACACCCATTACCATCCCCCACCCATTCACTCCCCCATTACCCGTCACCCTACATCAAGGTTTCCTCAATTCTCGCAACCCACATTTTTTTTCACAATTCTCGCTAATAGGCTGCTAAAAAAAAAGAGAAAAAAAGTGATCGGATCATCTCATAAGTGGGCTTAAAACCT
This sequence comes from Chionoecetes opilio, assembly GCA_016584305.1. Taxonomy (NCBI): domain Eukaryota; kingdom Metazoa; phylum Arthropoda; class Malacostraca; order Decapoda; family Majidae; genus Chionoecetes; species Chionoecetes opilio. The sequence goes on along the minus strand of JACEEZ010011961.1, from coordinate 36,329 downwards.
TCCCCTGGTCGAGCTGGTTCCAAAACTATGACATATGATGGGATTCCGCCACGGGGGGCGGCACCTATCGCGGACAGACAGACAGACAGACAGACAGACAGACAGACAGACAGACACACTTTCGCTTATATTATTATAGATATATTTCTGCTCTCACAAGAAATAAAACTTATCTGTAACAAAAATAAATCGGGTCTGCATTCCAACAATAGGCCTATGGCAGTATTACACTGGTATATATTAGAGTTCTCGCAATAAAGACAACGTAATATTAGCTTAACTATTACTAAACAAACAAGGAACACACACATACGTACAGCACGTCTCCTAACAAAGTCGGGGATGGTTTGCATAAATCAACATAAACATTATCTCCATATCATATCAGCAACAAATTATTGCTAAAGTTACATCCGCGGTGAAAGCCTCTAGCCATACAGGAATATATAAGTGTGTTTGTGTGTGTGTGTATATATATATATATATACAGTAAACCCCCTCTAAATCGAACACGTATAATTCAAACTTCGGATAATTTGACCTGTTTTATAAGTACTGACAATCGCATGGGTGGATCAAATAGGGATTAATAATAATAATACTAATACTAAAATACTAATACTGTCATTGTATTAAAAGTAATATTAATCTAGCAAACCCTATCATATTTTTTATGTCTTGTAGTATATTTTTCTAATTTGTGATTTTTAAAATTCTGGAAGTATCATGTCATTGTGAATTGGCTGAAATAGGGACTTCTAATCATTGTAACTGAAAACTGACTCCAGATTCGTGTTCAGCATGCCCGATAACTGCTAGGAACAAATTTTCACGCAAATCTATTTTTCACAAAAAATAGCAAATTTTGCAAGGGGTATGCCTTGATTTTTTTTTTAAATCACATTATTTTCATAAACTCAAAATCTTTGGCAAATAAGTGCAACATGTATAGAGAAGTAAATATGAAGAATTAAGGGCTAGCATTTGGCGTAAAGGAAAATACTATTGATGTAGAAAAAATAACAGGTAAACATCAGGAATTTTTCAATGATGTGTCAGCAGACCTCTCCTCCCTACCCTCCCTCTGCCTCCCTAACAGTGTGTTCTGATGCCCCGTAGTGCGTCCTGTCCGGCGCCCCCGCCCCTCCCGCGCCGCGAGTCCCCCGCCAGTAGCGTCTTGTACCCCAGGTGAAAGCTTGCCCCGTCGCCATAAATTCCCTACCACCACCTCACAACATTTTGGAAGCTTATGCATTAAATCTTTCAGCAGAGAGAGATGGGCGGGGATTGAAAACTTTTAAAGAGCCTCCCCCTCCCTCCCCTCACCCCTACCCTCTCTCCTGCTACTACTGCTCCTCCCCCACTATAAAAATCGGGAAGGGAGTATGATTGATACAAGAGAAAATGAAAATTCCTTACAACCCCCATGATGAACCGCCGACCCTTAACTGGGACCAGAAATTAAATCACAGTTCCGTTTTGTGCAGGCGGAGGTGGTAGTGGTGGTGGTGGTGGTGGTGGTGGTGGTGGTGGTGGTAACAGTATAAAAGTAGCAGCATCTTAACCTTTAAACAGTAATAGTAACGTAGCTTCAAGGACAGTAGCAGTACTATTATTATTATTATTATTATTGTCACTATTTATAATTTCATTACTATCATTAAAATCATCATTATCATTATTCTATTAATTATCATCATCTCCATTACTATCGTTTTATTATCATTAGTAGTTGTAATAGTAGTAGTAGTAGTAGTAGTAGTAGTAGTAGTAGTAGTAGTAGTAGTAGTAGTAGTAGTAGTAGTAGTAGTAGTAGTAGTAGTAGTAGTAGTAGTGGTGGCAGTCGAGGCAGTAGCGGTATGCAACAAAAACAGAAGTAGTAGTTTTTGCTTTCTTAATCTTACCATGAAAATAGAGGTACTTAGGTCCTTTCACCCTGCCTTCGTCCCCTCCCAGGCAGTCTCAAAGGCCAGCACACAAAAATAAGGAGCAAAATCTCTTCCAAGAACCCCTCAAGACGCCTCAGAACACTCATACATTAATATTTTGCCTGATTTCACTTTTTCTTCCCCTTAACCGCGCCAGTACAGGAGAGGAGGAGGATATTTAGAGGCAGTAATTCCGGGAGTTTTGTGGTGGAGCAGCAGCCGCCAACTTCTCGCTCGCATCTTATACAAGAGAGAGGCAACAAAATTCAAGGGAGCAGCCAAGGAGCCATTTCCCCGCTACTTTTCCCACTGGCTCCGACCTGAGTTTGGGATTATTGTCGTAAATTGCAAACCAGATACTCAAGTAGATGGAACCCTTTTTTGGGTGTGTTCCTTTCTTGCTGTTACGGAATGCGGCCGAAGAGTTTATACTGTGCGAAGATCTGTTTTTTTTCTATGATCTTTAGATGCTATTCCTTCTAGTGCATCAGGAACCCTCGTTTGTAATTACCTTGTCTTTGGAAGGAGTTGAAGTACTGTAATAGCCTCACCTAAATATGTGTCTGTCTGTCTGTGTGTGTGTGTGTGTGTGTGTGTGTGTGTGTGTGTGTGTGTGTGTGTGTGTGTGTGTGTGTGTGTGTGTGTGTGTGTGTGTGTGTGTGTGTGTGTGTGTGTGTGTGTGTGTGTGTGTGTGTGTGTGTGTGTGTGTGTGTGTGTGTGTGTGTTTATATTTCCGCACACATAATAATATGCATCTAAAACGTCTCCTTTTCTTCTCATTCCCTATCTGTATCTTTGCCATTCCTTCCATATTCCTTCCCCATTCCCTTCCCCATTTCCTGCCCCATTCCCTCCCCATTCCCTTCCCAATTCCCTTCGCCATTTCCTCCCCATTCCTCCCCTGCTCTCTTCCCCATTTCCTCCCCATTCCCTTCCCCATTCCTCCCTCGCTCTCTTCCCTATTCCCTCCCCATTCCCTTCCCCATTCCCTCGCTCTCTTCCCCTTTTCCTCCCCATTCCTCCCCCATTCCCTCCTTCCCTCACTGTGCCGGTCATTGCTCCATCACTCTATCATTTCTTAATAGCATGCGGTTCACAAGACAAATTCACGCACTTCCTCTCTCGCCTCGCTGTTCAAAGACAAGCCACAAATACTTCCTCTTTCCGTCCCTCATTCGTTCTTCTTTTCCGTCTCTTTGGCTAAATAAACTTCCTGTCTTCTGGCTCTACTACTCTCTCTTCTTTCTCTCTCTCTCTCTCTCTCTCTCTCTCTCTCTCTCTCTCTCTCTCTCTCTCTCTCTCTCTCTCTCTCTCTCTCTCTCTCTCTCTCTCTCTCTCTCCTCTCTCTCTCTTCTCTCTCTCTCTCTCTCTCTCTCTCTCTCTCTCTCTCTCTCTCTCTCTCTCTCTCTCTCTCTCTCTCTCTCTCTCTCTCTCTCTCTCTCTCTCTCTCTCTCTCTCTCTCTCTCTCTCTCTCTCTCTCCAGCTCCTCCGAATTTGTTGATTTTTTCCATCTTCATTCTGTTGTTTTTATTTCTCATCATACTCTTGTTCTTCTTCTTATCCTCCTCCTCCTCCTCCTCCTCCTCCTCCTCCTCCTCCTCCTCCTCCTCCTCCTCCTCCTAGTTTTCTTCTAAGATCAAGAGCGATTCAGACATACGGCATAATTCTAAAATTCGATCAATGTCTTCCATTCTGTAACGAAACTGAGACTCTTTCGTTATTCTTTCAGTATATTTTTTTCAGAGGAAGAAGAAGAAGAGGAGTCGATGTTATGATGTTTGACGTTTTCTTTGTATCGCGTATCGTTTCCGCGTCTCTGTTCGCGTGTTGAAATGACGTTATTGGGTCGTTTCTGATTGAGATGGTGATTCTTGTGTGTATGCGTGTGTGTGTGTGTGTGTGTGTGTGTGTGTGTGTGTGTGTGTGTGTGTGTGTGTGTGTGTGGGTGTGTGTGTGTGTGTGTTGTGGGTGTGTGTGTGTGTGGGTGTGTGTGTGTGTGTGTGTGTGTGTGTGTGTGTGTGTGTGTGTGTGTGTGTGTGTTTGTGTGTATGTGTGTGTGTGGAAGAGGGGCTATACTATTTGTAGTTAGAGTCGTATAGTATAATGTTGTTGTTGGTAGTAGTAGTAGTATACGTAATAGTAGTAGTAGTAGTAGTAGTAGTAGTAGTAGTAGTAGTAGTAGTAGTAGTAGTAGTAGTAGTAGTAGTAGTAGTAGCAATAGTAGTAGTAGTAGTAGTAGTAGTAGTAGTAGTAGTAGTAGTAGTAGTAGAAGTAGTAGTAGAAGTAGTAGTAGTAGTAGTAGTAGTAGTAGTAGTAGTAGTAGTAGTAGTAGTAGTAGTAGTAGTAGAAGTAGTAGTAGTAGTAGTAGTAGAAGAAGTAGTAGTAGAAGTAGCAGTAGTAGAAGTAGCAGTAGTAGAAGTAGAAGTAGTAGAAGTAGTAGTAGTAGTAGTAGTAGTAGTAGTAGTAGTAGTAGTAGTAGTAGTAGTAGTAGTAGTAGTAGTAGTAAGTAGTAGTAGTAGTAGTAGTAGTAGTAGTAGTAGTAGTAGTAGTAGTAGTAGTAGTAATAATAGTAGTAGAAGTAGTAGTAGTAGTAGAAGTAGCAGTAGTAGTAGTAGTAGTAGTAGTAGTAGTAGAAGTAGCAGTAGAAGAAGTAGTAGTAGTAGTAGCAGTAGTAGTAGTAAAAGTAGCAGTAGTAGCATTAGTAGTAGTATAGTAGTAAGAGTAGATCACAACGATGAGGTGATGGGTAAACAAGTGGGTATAAAACATCAAATTTGAGTATAAAAAAGGTGACATAAGGTGAGGTCAACAGACAAGAGACACAATTGATAGTGGAGAAGGGGTTTACGTGGGTGTTATATGTAGGGGGAATGAGAGGGGGAAATGGGTAGTGGCGGCAGTGTCTCCATATTGACTCAAGGTCGTCCCCTCCCCCCCTTCCCCCTACACGCGGCACTGACCCGGCCAAGAGCATCAGTCACGGACGATACACTGAGCCCACACTGGCGGTTCCTTTGGCTTGTCATGTCCGTCAAACATCGAAACGGAGGAGCGGGAGCAGGAGTCAGGCAGGTGGGCGGAAGGACGGAGATCGGGGGACGGAGATCGGGAGTTGGGGGAAGGGTTAGTAAGGGTGGAGTGACGTTAGGGGGAGGGTTGGAGGGGTGACGCTGGGGGTTAGGGGGAGGGTTGGAGGGGTGACGCTGGGGTAGGGGGTTGAGGGGTGACGCGGGGGTTAGGGGAGGGTTGGAGGTGACGCTGGGGGTTAGGGGGAGGTTTGGAGGGGTGACGCTGGGGGTTAGGGGGAGGTTGGAGGGGTGACGCTGGGGGTTAGGGGAGGGTTGGAGGGGTGACGCTGGGGTTAGGGGAGGGTTGGAGGGGTGACGCTGGGGTTAGGGGGAGGGTTGGAGGGGTGACGCTGGGGGTTAGGGGGAGGAGTTGGAGGGGTGACGCTGGGGGTTAGGGGGGAGGGTAGTAAGGGTGGAGGGGTGACGCTGGGGTTAGGGGGAGGGTTGGAGGGTGACGCTGGGGGTTAGGGGGAGGGTTGGAGGGGTGACGCTGGGGGTTAGGGGGAGGGTTGGAGGGGGTGTACGCTGGGGGTTAAGGGGAAGGGTTAAGAGGGGTTTGGCGGTAGGGGTTTGATGGGGAAGTTAGAGGGGTATGGGTAAGGAGGTGCGTTTAGGGGTATGGGAAAGGGAAGGGTTAAGGTATGGGTTAGAGGGGGGTTGAGGGGCTAGGTAAGAAGGGGGTTTTAAAGGGGTATGGGTAAAGGAAGGTTTTTTTTAAGGGGGTATAGGTTAAAGAAGTCTTTTTTTAAGGGGTGTGATAAAGGGGTTTTAAGGGTAGTTAAAGAAGGGGGTTTTGAAGGGGGTATGGGTAAAGAAGGGGGTGGTTAAGTTTTTAGGGGGTATGGGTTAAGAAGTTTTTTTTAAGGGGTATGGGTTAAGAAGGGTTTTTTTAAGGAGTATGGGTTAAAGAAGGGTTTGTTTTAAGGGGGTATGTATTAAAGAAGGTTTTTTTTAAGGGGGTATGGATTAAAGAAGGGGTTTTTTAAGGGGGTATGGATTAAAGAAGGGGGTTTTTAAGGGGATATGGATTAAAGAAGGTTTTTTTTAAGGGGGTATGGATTAAAGAAGGGGGTTTTAAAGGGAGTATGGGTTAAAAAAGGGGGGATGAGGGGGTATGTGTACGTATTTGTAGTGGAGGGAAAGGCGTGAGTGTGAGGGACAGGCGAGGGATAAAGAGTACAGGTAATGAAAGGTCAGGTGTAGAGTCTTTAGTATTTGATTATTTAACCCTTGAGCCCCAGAACGTAATTTCCATTGTAATTTGGCCACCATTAGATGATTTTTAGTGAATATAAGCAATGTTTTTATAGATATGACCTGTTTAGTATCCTTC
>JACEEZ010011961.1:10000-25000 GCA_016584305.1 Chionoecetes opilio | reverse complement strand
AATAAGACAGAACTACCATCACTACCACCATCATCACCACCATCACCACCATCACCACCACCACCACCACCACCACCACCACCACCGAGACTCGTTCACAACAACAAGAAGAGAAGAACATTTCCATCATTGGCTCACTCAAGTATTCAGAGCAGACGAGACGAGGCGAGACTTGAGGCAAAAATGAGCCTTACACGGAGGAGGCGCAGAGGAGACGGGGCTTAATCGGAAGCTCCCTAATGAACATCACTGAATGGGGAGTCAAAATTTTCCGAAGTTTCTAATGGGTGAGTGACATCCCATCTCGGTAATCTGACGGAGCTTTCAGAGGGTGCCTGAAGGAGGGTGAGGGAACCAGGGGAGGGATAAGGAGGGAAGACCCGAAGGAAGCAGCAGAGTGTAAAAGAAAAGGAAGGAATTGTGAGGGAAAAAGGAAGGAGAATGGATGAAAAAATAGGAGGGATTGGGAGTTAGAAATTTGTGTTAGGAAGAGAAAAGATTGTGTGTGTGTGTGTGTGGAGAGAGAGAGAGAGAGAGAGAGAGAGAGAGAGAGAGAGAGAGAGAGAGAGAGAGAGAGAGAGAGAGAGAGAGAGAGAGAGAGAGAGAGAGAGAGAGAGAGAGAGAGAGAGAGAGAGAGAGAGAGAGAGAGAGAGAGAGAGAGAGAGAATAAATACCCAATAACAAGGACATTGCACATAAAAAGACCCCAAAATTACGTGAAACCATAAAGCGATCTATTATATTTTCAAAGAGGAAGCATTATTTAAATTAAAAACGAATAATGATAATGATATCTATTCCATATTGTCTTATAATTTTCCTCTTGTCTTCAACACTCGCTTGAAAATGTCATCCGTGAAGAGACTATTTTTCCCGGAACTTTATATTAGCGTTAAAACACACCACTCTATCCAATCCTTTCACATCATCAACACCACCAAATTTAAGACACTGAAGTAACCTAAATCTATCTATCCTTGAGGTTCCAAATCAACACTAAAATAAACCTGAGCTTAAACAAGAAAAAGCTAAAATATAAGCCCAACAACAAGGCTTTGAGGGACCTACACAGGCTCATTAATCATGGCCGTGATTGGTTGAATATTCCACCAAGAAGGAAAAGCCCAGCCAATGAGTGACTAGCGATTCTTCCACCTCGAAATTTCAATCCAATCAATGTCTCAGCGTCGCAAGAGCCTTAGGGAGAGAGAGAGACGGGGGAGGGAGAGGAGAGAGGGGAGAGAGGAGGGAGAAGGGAGGAGAGAGAGCGTAGGGACCGAGAAAGAGGGAAGGGAGATTAACCCAAAACTCAGACATGGAAGAGAGGAAAAGGGAGACAGGAGAAAGGGGTAAATATAAACAGATGAAAGAAATGAGAGTGAAGAAGGTGAGGAAAGAAAGGTAAAGGATAGAAGTATGATTGAAATGGTAAAGATGGAGAGAGAGAAGAGAGAGAGAGAGAGAGAGAGAGAGAGAGAGAGAGAGAGGAGAGAGAGAGAGAGAGAGAGAGAGAGAGAGAGAGAGAGAGAAGAGAGAGAGAGAGAGAGAGAGAGAGAGAGAGAGAGAGAGAAGGAGAAGAGAGAGAGAGAAGAGAGGAGAGAGAGAGAGAGAGAGAGAGAGAGAGAGAGAGAGAAGAGAGAGAGAGAGAGAGAGAGAGAGAGAGAGAGAGAGAGAGAGAGAGAGAGAGAGAGAGAGAGAGGAGAGAGAGAGAGAGAGAGAGAGAGAGAGAGAGAGAGAGAGAGAGAGAAAAAAAAAAAAAAAAAAGATCGAAAGAGAGAGAGATCCAATAAGAAAATAACTAGGACGAGAAAACGATGACTTACACAAAAACTTGACACAAATTAAAAAAGGAAAAGAAACTAGAATAAAACACGTATAAGAGTGAGTAAAGGAGAATAAGAAGCAAACCAGATAAATAAGGAAGAACACAACACGAGAGAGAAGGCGGAATGGGAAGAAGAGAATCTGTAGGATGGAGTGAGAAGGGAATGTCTTCATTGATATGCGGAAAGTAAGACGAAATTAGAAAGGGTCCCGGCACTGATGAGGAGACGCGACGCTCTGGAGAGAATGAATCACACATGGAGAGCTATCTATATGTAGGAAATATAGAAAAGACAGTGCTGTTATTCCTCACAATCGTGCTTCTCTCATATATTTTTTTTCTAATTTGCTATATCCATCTAGAATTCAGAATAGTCTTTTGGTTTTTTTTTGCTTCATTTTATAAAGTACAAAAAATATGTCCTAGGTATGTAGGAAATATAGAAAAGGAAGTACTGTTATTCCTGCATAATCCTGCTTCTGTATTAGTACTTTTTCTAATTTGCTATATCCATCTATAATCCATAATTGTCCTTTGGTTTAGATTTGTGTTAATTCTATAAAGTACAAAAATATGTCCTTTCGCAATCTGGTGACACGATTCCTATTATTAAGAACATAAGAATATAAGAAAATAAGGAAGCTACAAGAGGCCGTGAGACCTACACGTAGTAGCTCCTGTTACTTAATACTACCTACATCCACCTTTTGTCCCCATCCCTGAAATTGTCTAGCCTCTCAAAATATATCGGACGGAAATATCCCTAGCCTAAGATTATTCCTTTCTTATACACCCGTCACATTAGAGGCCGAATGAGCCGGAATGCCGTCGAAATTAAAGTTTTGGTATATACCTGGATATTCGAAGTGCATTCTAAAAATTTTGACTGCATTCCAAACATTCGGGCCTATTCTTGTGGCCGGCCCGTATATTTTGCTCACGTTCAAAACTTTCGGGTGCATTCGAAGTACAGAAATATCGAACGGCATTCGAAAGTGTCTGCTTGATTCCTGCTGATTCCGAATAAGTGTGACGGGGGTATTACTTTAAATATCTTATCGCCTCTTTATGAATGTTAACTAGACAAAAGATAGTCATTACAGTGCCTTGCCATCGTCTAGGTCACCTCAGCCAGCCCCTCCCAGACCTCTGTTTCCCTCTGAGCACCAACACCATGGATATTAACCACCCGCGGCCACACACACGACAACGACGGCGCATGAATCCATTACAACGCGAGTATCGAATCTTCGTCAGCAGCCACGGGGCGTCCCTTGTAACTCCCCCGTGGCTACTGTGCTCCAAGCCTCCTCCCGCCTATTACCTGAGGCTCCCCGGGGCACCCCAGACACAATCCACGCCCCGCAAACCATATACAAAATAGTGACCCTTATCCCCTCAGGTCGTAAGAACGGGTGTGGTTCGCGTTACTATAGTTAGTGTAATTTTTTCAGCCCTTAAGTCCCTAGTCAGTTAGGGTGATATTCATGGTAAGGTTAGTGATGTTTTGGAACGTATGGTGGTACGGGACGCGGCGGGTGGGAGAGGGGAGAAGGGAGGGTGAGGGGAGGGTGAAGGGAGGGTGAGGGGAGGGTGAAGGGAGGGTGAAGGGAGGGTGAAGGGAAGGGGAGGTGAGTATAATGGCGTTGGTTACACCTCACGATTTGAGCTTTTCAATTGGAGGTTATTAATCATTTTCGTTTTGACTGCGACCATTGTGGGACCTGCACTCGAGTGTTGAGGGGAGGCTTGCGTATTGACTCTACAGCTTGATTTAGTCCTGTATTTTCTGTAACGACGCTCAAGTTCCGTGATAATGGCTCAGAAAGTTGGTCTAATTGCACCGTGCGATGCTACACCTGGTGCGTGTGTGTGTGCGTGCGTGTGTGTGTGTGTGTGTGAGGACGCTGCGGAGAGCAAGACAAAACTTTAACTACAACAAGCTACAACCTCAAGTCTGAAGGACATTGAGGAAAATGCGAGCAGCCCGATGAAAATAGGACAAAATGTTTCTGTATTGTCATCGTGATCATTCTTTTGAAAAATTGTCATGATTACAATAAAGAAAATTGTAACTTATTTTCGGTTCCTCACATTTTTCCTGAAATCATATCACACGTGAGGACACGACTGAACTGTTATATTTTTTACATGTCAGTGATCCAGCCTTTATTAGTATTTCCTTAACATTCAGGAAATCATTATTCCGCTACAGCCTCCCAGTCTTCCTATCACAACTATATACTACATGTTACAGCCAAACCTGTGTTGTACCTGAGGCCGAGATGAAAACAACGCCAATAATGAACATTACATACGATAAAAAGACACAAGCCAGACGGAGCATCCACACAAGACAGCTGTATGAATGCTTGGCAGTCAAAAGGAAACTATGCATTGTGATGGAAATCCTGAAACTAAGCCGACAGGCCCGCCCGAGCCGTGAGACGCAGCGTGCCTGGCTGCCGTCACGGCCCTGAGGCGCCCTCACTCTGCCCCGTCAGTTGCAGGTAATCTCGCGCTGATAACGTCTAATTACATATTCTTTGGTGTCCTGAGCTGTGATGGCCGTTGGTAATGCCTTCAAGGATAACCTTTACTCAATGCTTATTCTGGTTTGAATGATAGCTAACTACCCTTGCTTCAATAACGACATTAATTGAGCAATATGACGGCCCCTTCGATGTCAGGTCTGGACTTCAGGGGAATCCATATGTAGAGACTCGTACAGCAGAATACCACAAGGCAAGATAACGTAAGAGCTGCGTGTTCAGCGGATTGTCCTCAAGCCGGAGCGAGACGGGCTTAGGTCGGGTGCGGCGATGCGTAATCCGGGCAGCCGCCGCGGCCCGGACACTGAGGATGATGAATATACCCAAGGTGACAGATGAAAATGTCACTCAGCCAACACCTAATGAAACAACACGGGCAATTTCACAATAGTCACAAATAACAACAAATGGCTTCACAAAGGATTCAAGTCCCCCAGACCGCCACCCGGGCCGCTACCCTCCTGTCCTGCTGCTGCCTCCGTCAGGACAACACTCCGCCCAAAGGATGTGGTAAGGCACCTGGTTCCTAAATTATAACCTCACGTTAACACTACTGACGAGGGTCACGCCATAAGAAAAAAGAAGAGACGTAAATAGATATTGCTCGCGAGGTGTAATGGGTCAGGCAAAGGAGTAATGGTGTTCCTAAGGAGATGAAAGCAGCCGAAAGCTAACAGCAAATGATGAAAGACACTGAAAACGGTTGGCGCGGCCGCTGCCCAGTGAACAAAAGACGGTGAGCATAAAGGGTGCGCAACACCTTGTGTGGCATCTGACACTACAAAAAGCGGAATCCAGTCATCGTCCAGACGCTCATCGTGTCGGCTCGTGTGTTTGTTTGTATGTTCCCTGTGAGGCGCCGTGTGGCCGGCAGTGTGCTGGCCCGCCACTCACGGGCCCAAAGATTGATGTTGGAGGCCGCCTGCGAGGGCTATGATAAATAACTTTTATTGTTGATTATATTATCAGACATCTGATAAGACATCATATAACTGCTGTTTTGAGTCGCACAGAGAAATGAGTCACTCCATGCATGAGGGAAGAAGCAAGGGTAGCAGGAGGCAACCAGAGATAGGCAGAGACGAAGACACAGACAGACGGACGGAGGGACGGAGTGGCAGCCTTGGCCGGGGTCAGCCTTGAGCGGGGCTTGAGGGAGCTGCTCATTCATAAAGCTGATTTAGTGGTCATTCATAAGACAGATTTAGTAGTGGACCCGTGTTTGTCACCACCAACATGTGCTGAAAAATCTGACAAAGAGGCTGATTTATAGCTCTTCGCTCCACGCTGATGCTGCTCCATGTTTTCTTCCAACTATCACGCTTAACTATTTTTCATGCATTTTTTGCACCATAATGGATAGCATTTCACGCAACAGTAACAAATACGTTTCATTTAAAACCAAATCCTTATTCGTCTGGCACCTTTGTGCGTTAAAGTATTACGTTCGAGTTCAATAAATGATTGACTCCGCTTTGTTCTCTTGACCCAATGGCATCAGTCCTGGGACTAGTTATCAAGCATATCCACAACAACAAACCAACAGTAAATAAGCAAAAAACACCGCAGCAGCAAAATCATACAGCTGGAAAACAGCTCATTAACATACGAAAGGAATAATGTAACTGTTTCAAAACTCCTACGAAACAGCCTTTTCATGTGCAAAGCAGAACGCAAATGGTTGAAAGTTACACCAGCACAATTTTCAAATATTTAGAAAAGAAGAATATAGCATTTTATGAATAATTCACGATGCAAAAAAAAAATCATGAAAAAATTGGAGCTCCAAAAATGAATGTGTGATGGAGTGATAAAGAAGAAATTCCTAAATATTCAACATTAATCTTGCTACAAGTACTCACCCACATGATGATCGGCAGCCCATTCCTGAAGCCGTGCTTGAGGGTGAGGGAACCAAGAACATCCTGTAGGAGTGAAGGAAATTATTTGTAGAGGTATTATGTACGAGGAAAGGACGAAGGCAGAGAGATAGAGATAGAATGGAGAGATAGAGATGAAGGAGAACAGACAGGTGATGGAAGGCTGTGGTTTTGGAGTTTGAGATTTAAGTAAACATTTAAATTATGAAGAAATACGTGATGGAAAAATGGTCGAAAATATACGTATATGACAATACATGGTCGAAAAAAATGTTCATCACCACCATCACTATTGTTACATTATACTAAAGCCACTTACCCAATGCTATCAACACTTCAGTACATAAAACTAAAGCCACCATTACGACAGTCGCTACCACACATGACTCCACCACTACCATACTCACAGCCAAGGATAAAATAGCTTAGAAAAATAATGCAATAAAGTTTTCGAATTCATGTCTTCTATTCTGGTTTTCTGAATATTTTCTTCTTTCGAGTGTTACTTTTTTATATTCTGGGCAAATACTCCGATGACTTCAATTCACACACGTTGTGAATCATCCAGTGAATTGCCTCTTGGTCAAAATGTGGCGTACTTTCCATACCGAGGTGGTGGTTTCGGGCCATCTGTGTTTGTCTCCTTGTTCCCCAAAGATAGAACAACATTCGGAATATGAAGATTTTTTTTTCTGCGTGATTCATTTTACGAACAGATGAATCAACAGTCCATGCCGTATTCACCTTCTCTCTCTCTCTTTCTGTTTCTTTCGCTCTCTCTCTCTTTCTGTTTCACTCTCTCTCTCTCTCTCTCTCTCTCTCTCTCTCTCTCTCTCTCTCTCTCTCTCTCTCTCTCTCTCTCTCTCTCTCTCTCTCTCTCTCTCTCTCTCTCTCTCTCTCTCTCTCTCTCTCTCTCTCTGTTGCTCACACTTCCCCTTCTCTCATTTCCCTCTCCCCCTCTGCCCTCCCTCCGGCTCTGGCAGTGATCATGAATATTCAAATGCTGGCGGCACAATCTCCGTTGGCACCCAACTACGTCGACGTCCGAACACTCGCACTTCACCAGAATTCCAGATCCACCTTTCCCTCACTGATACGAAACCCCTGAAAACTCCCCATTTAATCAAATTCCAATAAGTACCCCGCCAGTGTTCCTTTAAAGAAATGGTCTGAATCCATTAGCGTAAGTGTTATTATATTTGACTGTATATAAACCAGGCATAGAAAGCGATAAAGGGGAGGTGGGGGAAAAAGCGCTATATATTGATATAGACCGAACAAATTTCGGGGGCCAGTCTTCAGGCAAACGAACGGTGGGCCATATCGAACCTGCAGAGTGCGGGAGTGTGAGCAGTGTGACAGTCGTGATGGCCGGCCAGGGGGGTGTCCTCACGCTTTTTGAAGACCCGGACTCAAGCTTTCAATCCTGTGTCGAGAGTTTCCCTTTTCCCAGGGCGGGCGGGAGTCAGGCCTCGTCTCTCCTCGGCTGTAACTCGCTGTGGGGGAACAGCAGCTCCTGGCGGGTCCGGGGGTGTCAATATGCAGAAGGCTGGCGATGACTCTTAAGGCTTGTTGCCAGTGTGATAAAATTTATGCGACCATTCGTCAGGCCGCGTGACGTGAAAAACAATGACATAAATTAATGTACGAATCATAAATTCCTTAGCAACTGTTTCCGATGTTTACAAATGGCTGGGGACGGTCGCCTGCCGATACTTGGAAGGTGAGGCAGGCGGGACTCCCCTCACCTCCCCTCCCCCACCCTCGTCTGCGGCGCTAAGTCCACCACAGTACTATTTAATAATCTTATCGTTCATGAAATAGTTGCTGTTCACTTTTAATCCCCATGAAGTGCAGTTTATAAGCACTAAGATCGCTGACTCTTTTATATAAATATGTTGCTTCCGCTAACCACGACACAAAATTGAAGGCAGGTTCCTTAGACCCACGTAATTACATGTCGATAAATCATCCATCGGGTACAAATTTTAGCACCAAAAACCAATAGCAAAATTGATGAGTTGCTTTGTGATTCACCTTTATATACAAAGATAATAGGCGTACCAGACATTTTAGAAACTCACATAACTATTTTCCTTTCTCGCTACAACTATTTTCTCAACTTCTATTTTCCACTGTCACTATTACTCCACTCATCACCACCTCTCACATCACAATCTCCCTTAAGTCATCTTTCTCCATCTCACCATCACTTATAATTTCCACCTTCGCCATCAAGTCAGTTCTTTCCCTCACCATTACTTCTCACCTTCGCTCCAGCCATCCAACTCCCTTCAATCACCATCACTTCTTATTCTAATTTCACGATCCTGTTCTTCACCCTTTAGTCCTTCCATTTAGTCATACCTCTCCTTCCACCTCCTTCCACACGCTACCTTGTTCTTCTACCCATTGCACTTCTCCACTCGTCTCTCGTCGCACTGTAGAGTAACCCGCACTTGTACTTTCTATCTGTAAGCTTGCACATTCTGCTCTCCTCTTCCCAGCTGCCGTCGCTCACTATCACCATGCTAATCTCCGCCCCGAGACCTGCCGCCCCGCCCTCCCCTCAC
The DNA here is from genome assembly GCA_016584305.1 of Chionoecetes opilio. Classification (NCBI taxonomy): domain Eukaryota; kingdom Metazoa; phylum Arthropoda; class Malacostraca; order Decapoda; family Majidae; genus Chionoecetes; species Chionoecetes opilio. The sequence goes on along the minus strand of JACEEZ010011961.1, from coordinate 16,170 downwards.
CCCGCCAGCGTCAGGAGCAACGTACGCAAGTGTTATGTGAGTGGAGGAGGATACGTCGTCCTTCGCCTTGGATTAAATCAACGTTATACATATTTTTTTTCCGGTATCATTATCTATTGGTTGATTGCTATGTTTACTGTGAGAGAAAAAAAAAGAGAGAGGATAAATTAATTGACTCATGCGTTAGTAAGATGGATAGAAATACAATATGAACGAATGACATATTTGCTTATGTAGGACAACGGTTATGGGAGTCAAATTTATAAGAGCAGAAGCAATGGAAAATAGTGAAGGGAAATACAAAGGGAAGCAGAATTTTGGCGTGATGTGAAGACCTGAAGATAGTTAGTTAGCGAAAAGGAATTAATGAAATGAATAGTGATGGATTTTTTTGAGGCAGTGAATATGACAAGGTTCTCTGTCTCGTTTAGAAGTAATAACATGAAGGGCCAAAGCACTGAATTTGGGAGTATATCAATAATAAACAACAGAGGTGGCGACAGAGCAGAACCCTGTGGGACTACCAGCTAAAGGCTACGAGAAGCATTGCATGTCATTTACAGCAGCAATACTCGTACATCGTCAAAAAGGAAAATAAAAAAATGTACAGAGAGATACCTCGTCTCCCTCTACTATTAGTTTCACAGTTTACGATTGTCGCCGAGATGAAATAATATCTGTCCTTGTCTTCATATGGACGGCAGGAAAGAATCCCATCGACAGATTGTCAGAGGGTGTTGGTTTGGTACAACTTTTTGGGGCACCGTGAATCATTTTCTCTTTAGCCAACCCTGGATGAAGTTCCCTGTTCCTCCCTCTGTCACCTCAACGTGTGCACCTGAGCAATACCGAGCTGGAGGACAGACAGAAGAGCAGTCGTCCCCTCCAGCCTCTCACGGACCTGACGAAAAAATGCACTTTTGCACCAAATCAAGTCGCTGGTATTCCACCGACCATTTTTTCTCTCCTTCACTACGACTTTTAGTGAGTGCAGAGAAGCAGCGAGAACTGTATGGGAAGAGAGTGAGAAAGGGAGAGAGGAAGAGCAAAAAATAAAGGGAATGAAAGAGAAGCGGGGGCCCCGGGCGACATCTGCGTCCACCCCCGCATGAATATGCAACAGGAAATGTTAAAACAGCGGCCTTGCGAAGGAAACCTTTTCCTCGCTCGCTCTTCCAGCCGGGCCGCGAGGAGGGCAAGTCCGCCAGAGGCCCTTGGAAGCCTGGATAGGACGCGCCTCACCGCCGCGAGGGTGACGACGGACCATAATCCATCCGAGGAGTAAAAAAATCCTCCTGGTTGTCTTTTCCATGGACTCAACGACGCCCTCGACCAAACGCTCGGAAACCTCAGGTGGCTCTGATAAACCCTAAAATAATGACATTCCAAGGAGAAGATAAAGTATGGAAATGAAACTATAGTTATCTAAATATCAGAACAGACGGCATATAAGCATGCACACGGCCGGGCGTTGGGTGGGAGGCCGTGACTATTCTTCCTGACACCACCCAGGAGGGGAGGGAAACCAGCTCCCCGGGGTGACCTTGCGGGACTCAGAGCTGCCGTTGAAGGTTATCGGTGCCATTCGTTGTAGTGTTAGGCGGAGGTTGCAAAGGTAAAACTGAAACATGCTGGGAGACGCACACGCACGCACGTACACACACAATATGTTTTCTTAACATCGCATTCACATAACATTGAAAAGGTCAAGCTATTCTGACAGGTATTTGAAAACGCAAATTACAATACAACGTAATTTCTTGCTCTTATAGATACGAGACAGAAGCTTTAGGTGATACACTTTATGCTACGCCATCAATATTTTATGTAAGAAATATGTGGCTATCATTATGGCCTCAAATCGGGAGAAAGGAAACATAAGAAACTTCGTGTCATAAGAGTCTCGAGACATCTGGAGTGGCCTTTTTTATGCGCCCCGTCACGCCCCAACAGCCCCTCGTACAGCAGGACAGGACACCCCCCCGCCGCCCCTTCCCCGCCCGCCTCCATATACCTGACCCGACCTGCAGCTAGCCCCCTCCTTCCGCCTTGACCTCCCTCAGTACATGGCGGTGAGTGGGATGTCCCCGCCCCAGCCCTCGCTCCATTGCCGCCTAGGGCTCCGGAAACGGGTGTGGCGGACAGTCGTGGTAACTTGGTAAAGCCAGCCATGGATGAAAGAAGCTGTCGCCATAAAATATTCCAGCTTCTATTCGAGCTCCCGGGAGGCGACCCCCGTTATCTCGAACACGGAGAAAAACTCCACGAAAAATTTCCTTCTAGTTTTCTTACAACGGTGAATTTTGAATCCTCTTAGTCACCCGATAAACCGGAGACACGCAAGTATCTGGAATCCTGTGGTAACTTTTTACAGCGGAGTTATGTAGCCCTTCCAGCGCGATCTGGGCTTTCCAAACTCTGTTCCAGACCTCGCCTTGTCGGCTGGAGGACTGGCTTTATCTTCCTGCACCTTTTCATGCTCAGGAAATATAACCCACCCTCGCTGTTTGGCTGTGCTGGCGGGCCGGACTGCCAGAGGAAAGGCAGGTCCGAGGCGCGCTTGGAGGATCAGAAGAGGGCGCTGCCTTGGCCCACGTGAAGCCAAATAACGCAAATACTCGCTGAAGTAATACCTGTACGCACGTTGGAGACCTATTACTTCTTTCTCTCTATCGTTTCAGACATGCAAAAATCTCATGGCGATTGCAATACATCATTATAATCTCTTATTGGGATACATTGTAGCAGGAACAGGCTCATATCTCAATAATAACAATAGACATGTTAACAACTATCCACGCACAACCCTCATAACCACCATCCAACAACAACAACAAAAACAACAACAACATCCCCTATACAGTCCACGGCGGGGACCTGCAGGCCTCGGGGGAAGAAAGAGGTCCTCAGATTGCCTTGGTGTGACGGACGAGGGTGGCCTCAGCGCTCCCAGAACACCCGATAAAATTTGTATTATTCGTCTTTTACAGCTCGCCTATGGACGCCGCCGGGGACGACGATGAATGGCTCCTATTGGAAGGGAAAGTTATTGTTTCCTGACGATAAACTAAGGCCATTCCTAAGGCCTGCCACCCACCAGCTTGGGGGCCCGGAAGAACGCGGCAGGCTGGGGGATGTCTTACTTCACCCACCAGATTGGCAGCACGATAAGACTTGGAGTTGGAGGGGGACAGAGGGAGGAGACAGACAAGAGGACTGAAGGAGGGAAGGGAAGACAGAGGGGCGAGGTGGGAGTGAGGGAGTTGAGAAGGAGAGGGAGGGTGTAGGTGGCATGGAAGGGTAAAGGGAGAGAAGAAGGTGAGGGGGGAGTGGAGGAGCGTCTTCCTTGGACTGTTTGCTGGTGAGGTGAGTGTTGGAGGTCTAATGATAAGGGCGAAGGAAGCATGTAAACAGAAGTTAGATCTTGTTGTTTATTACATTAGTTTGTTGTTGTTGTTGTTGTTGTTGCATGATGATGATGATACTGTATTTGTGGTGGTATTAGTACTGTTCTTGGAGGTGGTGGTGGTGGAGGTGTTGGTGGTGGAGAGTAGGAACACAGACAGCTCGCGTGGACAAGACCGTGGTGATTACTGATAACACACACACACACACACACACACACACACACACACACACACACACACACACACACACACACACACACACACACACACACACACACACACACACAAGCAGTTAGCCAGGCAGGAAAATAGAGCATCAGGAGGTATAGAGAGGTACGAGTGAATAAGAGAGCAAGAGACACCAGGAGGAAGCATAAAAAAGGGGTGAACAATGCATTAAAAGCAATTGAAGTCCTCCTCCCCTCTTACGTTGGTCACAGTCGGGAGGCGAGCGATCTATTCTGATTTATAACGAAGGATATTGGAAAAGGCCCGTCCATATCTTACCTTCTAAAGTCCCATTGGCAAGGCAGCCTTCATCAAATATTTCAACCTCCCTTACAGCGTATTCTTCTTTTTTTTTACCCTCTGTTCCACTTTGTTTTGTGCTTTTTTAGGGGGAAAGGGTTGTAGTTTACGACCTTCATGTTTATTAGGTCATGCAAGGAGAGAGGGAAGTGTGAGGGTGTGTAGGGGGTAGGGGTCTCTCTCTCTCTCTCTCTCTCTCTCTCTCTCTCTCTCTCTCTCTCTCTCTCTCTCTCTCTCTCTCTCTCAGAGTCCCTGCATTCGGTCAGCGGTTCGAGTCCACCAAGTTCGTCCTGGCGTGGTGGCGTTTTGTATAGTCAATAACCTTGTAGTTGGTACTTGCAAAGTGTCTAGATAAGATCAAAGTATCTTATCTTCTCTCTCTCTCCTCTCTCTCCTCCTCTCTCTCTCTCCTCTCTCTCTCTCTCTCTCTTCTCCTCTCTCTCTCTCTCTCTCTCTCTCCTCTCTCTCTCTCTCTCTCTCTCTCCTCTCTCTCTCTCTCTCTCTCTCTCTCTCTCTCTCTCCTCTCTCTCTCTCTCTCTCTCTCTCCTCTCTCTCTCTCTCTCTCTCTCTCTCTCTCTCTCCTCTCTCTCTCTCTCTCTCTCTCTCCTCTCTCTCTCTCTCTCTCTCTCTCTCTCTCTCTCTACTGTCCCAATCATCAGCCCTCCTACTCTCCCCGTATCCTCCACGCTCTTACATATGAATCAACCTAAATCTTCCTCTTCCTTCCTCCTGTACGCCCGATTCTGTCCGACTTCCTCGCAGCTGTCGCCCCTCTAGAACTCATACGAAAGGTTCATCTACGGTAAACATAGCCAAAGGGAGTACGAATCCAAAATCAAAGAAGTAAGCAATTCTGGACTTAAGCTCGGAGGAATAAACTTGTCCGGGTAATGATGGTGATTTGGTAGGACAGAGGTTTGCAGTTATAGGGATATGAAAAAGTGGGTTTGTGTGTTGGTTGGTGTGTTTGATGGATAGTGAGTGATGTGTGTGTAGTAACTAGGTATGTAGGTCAAGGGGTAGTGTATGTGTGTGTGTATGTGTGTGTGTGTGTACGAGTAGATGGGTGGGTGACTGTGTGCTGCTCCCAAATTTGGTCTTATAATATAAATGAAGATGCAATTCATATTTTCCATCAAGTATTTCTTCATGGACAAATCACTACAACTTTCATCTCAGCAACGAATTACAACTTGCCACAAATCCTTCATATCGCAGCAAGGAAAACACACGCCTTGCTTCTTCAGGAAATCACTTAAGCAGCGCCAATACTCATAAAACCTTGCGAGTCACATATGAAGCAAGAATCGCAGGGGCGCCAGCAAGCCCTCCATCTCTGTACGCTAGCAATAACACTTTTCCAAAACTTCTGGCGCTAACAGCTCGCGGGAATGTTGGCGGTGGGCTGGAGGTGGCCGCCTTAACACCACCTGCAGATCAGTGCTGCTGCCGAGGGAATCTCATTAACAGTGGAGTCACGCCGCCAATTGGACGTCAGTGCGGAGAGAATGAGACGGAACAGTCGTGTCGTTAGCCAAACCATAACAAGAGTATTAGTGACGATAATTCCCGCGCTGCTTCTTGCAATGTCCCCATTCCTGCCAGCCCACACCCACCCTCATGGGTAGGCGATGCTGGGGGGCGGGATAACCACCAAACAAACAGGATGGAAACGCGTGAAACCACAAAACTCTCCGGCAAGTTCCCAGGTTATCAGCACCACCACCACTCTCCAGATTAGCGTCCAGTTCCTGCCACGGCACTGCGCTCCACCCGGCGACCACACCACCGCCAGGACAGTCCCCTCCACCACACCACAAGCCTCCCGCACCACGCCGACCAGCTGAGAGCCAGGTGGTGCACAACAGACCATCATCCCCGCGCGAGGCACCGATCTGATTTCGTTTATCGCCAACATGGTTCCTCTTACCGAGCCTTCATGGCCTGCGGAAAGCATGTCACACACAGCCACGCCATCGTCAGTGCTTTCAACTTTCCTTCTGTTTCTTCAATTCTAATATCAAATTGTTTTCTGTTTTGAACTTCCTCTACGCCTCCAGTTTTTTCATAATTTTCAACAAAGTTCCTAGTAAATATTTTTTTTTTGTAATCATAGCATTTTTTCTTCACATTCTATAATTATGCAGAATCTCATACATCAAGTGATTTTCCTTAAATGTTGATACCTATGTCTCCTAATGATTTTTTTTCATTCATCCCTTTAATCGTCCCTTT
>JACEEZ010011961.1:0-7500 GCA_016584305.1 Chionoecetes opilio | reverse complement strand
AGCCTTCTACTTCCTATCCTTTCTCTCTTATTATCTAGTTAGTGTAGTATAGTTAAAGCAAACAGTCTTGTAAGGACCTATCGGTCTGTTGCTGTTTGTGTTTCCTTTGTATTCCTTTGTATATTCCTCCTCCTCCTGAATTCCAGCTAATATACTTTTTTTTCCAACGCTGTTTCTTCTCTTTACTCCTTCCATTTTTTTCTTGCTTTCCTCTCTTCTTTTTTGCAAGTTTTTCTGAATTCCTACATACATTTACTTTCCTATTTTCTCGGATCATTTGAGGATATAGGGAATGTAGTAAATATTCCGTAATGTAGGAAAATAAAGAGAACAATGTTGGGGAATGTTAAAATTAGGAAGCAAAATAATGGCATGCAACATCACATAATATTCTTAGATTCATTTGAATACAAAATATGGGTCAGATTACTTGAATAATAGAGGAAACATTTGTATGCTTAATCAGTCTAACAAAAAGATCCGGTCACTCGATTACTTACAAAATAAATAAAAAATAAATAAAAAATCACACATTATTAATAGTAATAAAGACTCGCAAAAAATCGACAAACTTCTGAACAAAAATTATCAACGAAACTATGATACCCCAAGAGCTCCTCAGGTGAGCCTCCACCCACACTACCTTCACCTGCCCCTGAAAACTGGCGCTGGAAACCTGAATAAATAACATCCTTATCCCATTTATCAGACGAGGTGAAAAAAATCCAGCAACGCGCATCTCCCCAGATATCACAGTCAAATATTCAAGAAATACGAAAACCCCAAATGAAACGCAAATTATATTAATAAACATTTTCACATTGCATAAAACTCCCCTCTGGGACACATTCCAGGAGGGCAAATTTCCATGTTGCTGATCCATTTATCCATAACTGTTTTTTAATGATATTTACAATCTTAATAACACCTGTTACACGCCTCTCCGACATCTATCGCGCCACAACTGCTTTGCATGCGCCATAACACGCAAGCACAGTTTTCTACCTCGCTAAACACAACGGCCTAAAAGAGGAGAAGAACATTTGCACATTTACACATTTACACATTTGCACATTTGCGCGAAGGGAATTAAAATCGCAACGAAATGTAAAGATATGATAAAAAGATACACGGAAAATAAGACGACACTGAAGAAAAAAAATAGTTAGTAAGGGATTTGGATATACATTTCCCGGTGTATCTTCCGTAACCAGGCGGGTCATCCACGTAATCCTGCCCTGCGTCTGTAACGAGGGCGTGAGGGCGGCGTAACACCCGGCATTCTTCCCTGCGCGTACCTGCTTTCTCAAGACACGCCCACCCTATTTACCTGACCACGCCCATCCCGTCCCATTCCCTTCCCTCACCTAACCACGCCCAAATTTCTTCTACTTTCCCGCGCCCATCCCATCCCTTCTCTTCCCTTCCCTCACCTGACCACGCCCATCCCATCCCTTCTCTTCCCTTCCCTCACCTGACCACGCCCATCCCATCCCTTCTCTTCCCTTCCCTCACCTGACCACGCCCATCCCATCCCTTCTCTTCCCTTCCCTCACCTAACCACGCCCTAATTTCTCCTACTTTCCCGCACCCATCCCATGCCTTTCCTTCCCTCACCTAACCACGCCCAAATTTCTCCTACTTTCCCACGCCCATCCTATCCCATATCTTTCCCTCCCTCACCTAACCACGCCCAAATTTCTCCTACTTTCCCACGCCCACATTCTTATTTTTCCTCTCCCCAAACGACGCCTCTTATTAACTATATTCCATCCTACAGGAGACCACAATGCTACCCCAAAACACGTCTTCCCCTTAACCAGCAAACCCTCCCCCTTTACTTCTCTCCTCTCTTCCCCCAAGACTTCCTCCATCACCAGACGTCATCTCTTACCCTCAACACCCACCACGATTCCTTCACCAAAACCACACCCTCTCCTTCACCACGACACGCCTCCTTCCTCACCAGGACCCACACGGCCTTCACACACGCCCTTCAACGCAGCGTAAAATACTCCAGGGTCCCGGAACACCCACATCCCTGCCCTGCCCTACCTTGAATAATTTGTTGGCGGCTTAACATGACGGTAAATCAGGGTTACCAGAGGGAGAACGCAGCACGTGGGATAAGCAGTCGCTCGCGCCCTGTGTTTATTTACGACACCCACACAGGAAATAAGCCGTGTTGAGTGGAGGAGTGAAGAACAGTGGGAGGACGAGGACGACGATGACGACACTGAGAGAACGAAGAGTATAACAGTTTCTCCTCCTATAGAAGGTATTTAGTGTAGGCTACAAACTCAGGATTATCTTTACCTGCAACCCAAACCCCCCCCTCTATGGCTCTCCCTCCCTCCCTAAAATCCTGCACGACTTGACATACTAGCGTCGTGTAGCAATCCCAATCATACACACACACACACACATACACACACACACACACCCACACACACACACAGGCTGGCTAGTTATTAAAAGTGTAATTCCCTATGTTGATTATTTTACCTCATGCTCTTATGTTTCTATATAACTCTCTCTCTCTCTCTCTCTCTCTCTCTCTCTCCTCTCTTTCTCTCTCTCTCTCTCTCTCTCTCCTCTCTTCTCCTTCTCTCTCCTCTCTCTCTCTCTCTCTCTCTCTCTCTCTCTCTCTCTCTCTCTCGTCTCTCTCTCTCTCCTCTCTCCTCTTCTCCTCTCTCTCTCCTCTCTCTCTCTCTCTCTCTCTCTCTTCTCCTCTTCTCTCTCTCTCTCTCTCTCTCTCTTCTCTCCTCTCCTCTCTCTCTCTCTCTCTCTCTCTCTCTCTCTCTCTCTCTCTCTCTCTCTCTCTCTCTCTCTCTCTCTCTCTCTCTACTGCACTAAAACACATATTTCTCATTTATTTACTCATGTTTCTCTTCCGTCACATTTATCCTTAGATTCTCTCTCACTTTTTCTCTCCTATAATAGTTCGTCCTATTCCGCCTCGCCATCCATCCCTCTTCGTCCCGTGCCTTCCCGCCTTGCCGTTCCTCGCGTTAGGTCGGTATTATCAAGAAGAAGAAAAGTTACTTGTCGTCATAAAAGTCGTAATGATTGTTTATACCGTCGTAAACAACAAGGAATCTCGGCTCCTATGCTATACACGGTCTATGGATACCGACCTACCGACCACTACCTTCACCGTCGGTCCAGCATCAGCACTGGACTCTTCCCAAACCGATCAACCTATGCGGACATAAGAAAATCCCTCTGAAGTTCCTCCGAGTGACTGTCTTCACCACAAATACATAAGAAAATCCCTCCAAAGTTCCTCTTACTGACTGTCTTCCCCACATTTTTTTTTCTTAAATCACAAAGGACTGGCCAAGGACAAGAAAGAAGTAATAAAAAGCCCGCGTAATTGCCAGTCCCTATAAAGAAGACAGTAAGAGAATATAAAAATAGGGGTTGGCCAATTTTGTTCGGAAGGTGTCTTGTTACTCTTCTCTTGAAAATATTTAAGTCGTAGAACGGCGGAAAAATAGATATAGAAAGAGAGTTCCAGAGTTACCAAATAGAAGTACAGTAAAACCTCTCATATTCGGACTAATTGGGCCAAGGAGTGGTCCGAGTAATGCAAGGATCCGAATAATGGGGGGATTATATATGTGAGGATAACAAAAAAAAAAAAAAAAAAATTCTAGGTGTATATATTAGCTAGGAAATTTCGACCCCTAAAAATAATAAAAATTAAAATTAAAAAAATCTAGGTGTAGATATTAGCTAGGAAATTTCGACCCCTAAAAAAAAAAAAAAAAAAAAAAATATATATCTAGGTGTATATATTAGCTAGGAAATTTCGACCCCTTAAGAAAAAAAAAAAAAAAAAAAAAAAAATATCTAGGTGCATATATTAGCTAGGAAATTTCGACCCCTAAAAAAGAAAAAAAAAAAAAAAAGAAAAAAAAAGAGGAGGTCCGAGTAATGTCAAAGTCCGAATAATGAGGGTCCGAATACGAGAGGTTTTACTGTACCAGAGAAAAGTCGATTCCCACGTTAACTTATGGATCTTCCTCGATAGGTTACCACAAACGAGACTGATTTTATATGTGTACATTTATTTTTCATTAGCATTTCAAATAGTTTGGCAGCTCACAAACAATCAATAACTGAGTGATTGATATATTTCATAGGTGTTGATAATTACAGCCATTATTTTTGTATCGGTTTTCGATCAATTTTCTTTGTCATGATTTTCTCGTAAGTTACAATTCCAGATTTTGTCCAGTAAGTCCAAATTTTAAGTATTATAGTTTTCATGTCTTTTCATTCTGATTTTGAAGATTAATAGATATTTATGTTCTCTCTCTCTCTCTCTCTCTCTCTCTCTCTCTCTCTCTCTCCTCTCTCTCTCTCTCCTCTCTCTCTCTCTCGCTCATCCTCTCTCTCTTCTCTCCTCTCTCTCTCTCTCTCTCTCTCTCTCTCTCTCTCTCTCTCTCTCTCTCTCTCTCTCTCTCTCTCTCTCTCTCTCTCTCTCTCTCTCTCTCTCTCTCTCTCTCTCTCTCTCTGTATAGGGAAAGGCACGGCGTCAGCATTAATTATCCCCAAGAAAGCTGTTCCCGCAATTAACATAAAGTGTGCCTGTGAAGGGACGCGAAAACTTTGATATACGAGTCATGGCCGTGGCACAAGAGGCAGGGGAGGCAGGGGAACAGGGGGCAGAGAGGCAGGGGAGGCAGGGGAACAGGAGGCAGAGAGGCAGGGGAGGCAGGGGAGGCAGGGTGGGAGGTAGGAGGGGGACAGTGAGGAGGCAGGGTGGGAGGGGAGGAGGGGGAAGGGTGGAGGGCAGGGAGGGAGGAAGGGGAGCAGGGGAGGTGCAGGGTGAGGACAAGGAGGGAGGCAGGAAGCAGCAGGGGACAGGGTGGCAGGGCAGGGAGGGTAGAAGAACAGGGAGGTGAACGGGAATGAGAAGGTATAGATAAAGAGAGAGCCCAAAAAACACCACCTGATAATTCGAAATACCAAAATCTGCTTATTACATGAAGAAAAAAAAAAAAGTAAAAATTCCAAAAAATATAATATATGTACGTACCTTTTTATCACCTCCTTGAATGTATAATATAGCATTATGAATTTAGGAATTTTGACACCTTCTTGTTCTCGTGAAGGATTGAAACCGTGCCTATCTAACCTAACCTAACCTAATCTAACCTAACTGACCTACCTGTGATAAAATATATAATCACTTATCTGCTCCGTGAAATTTCAAGGACTTTTGATGTGAAGTGAAAATTATCTACATGTCTACCACCGACCTTTCCCTTATTCACTAACACAAGGAAGGGATGAGAGGGGAAAGGTGAGGGGAGAAGAGATAGGTGAGAAGGAAGCCAGCAAGGATGGGATAGGATAAAAGTGAAAAGTATAGATGATGGTAACACGTAGGAAGGGAAATAATATTGAAGAGAAGGGAGAAGGTGAATAAAGGGATGAGAATAGGATGGTTGATGAGAGAGAGAGAGAGAGAGAGAGAGAGAGAGAGAGAGAGAGAGAGAGAGAGAGAGAGAGAGAGAGAGAGAGAGAGAGAGAGAGAGAGAGAGAGAGAGAGAGAGAGAGAGAGAGAGAGAGGAGAGAGAGAGAGAGAGAGAGAGAGAGAGAGAGAGAGAGAGAGAGAGAGAGAGAGAGAGAGAGAGAAACAGAGAGACAGAGAGACAGAGAGACAGAGAGACAGAGAGAGAGAGAGAGAGAGAGAGAGAGAGAGAGAAAAAAAAGAGAGAGAAAAAAAGAGAGAGAAAGAGAGAGAATAATATGACAATTGAAATGTGAAGATACAAAATACAATTAAATAGCATAATATGAGCAAATGCAAGAATTATCAATGAAAATATCACATGTGGTACGTACACTAAAAAAAAAGGAGTGAAAAAAACTACATGTTTGATGAAAATAAAACCGAAAGTCAGTGATGCATTTTATTATTATATTCCTGTAGTAAAAGAGAGAAGAGAAGAAAGACAATGAAAACAGGGAAGGAAGAATAGAAGGGAAAGAGAAAGTTGAGGCAAGAATGATGTGTAAAGTTTCTTATTCTTTCCTCACTTTTTGCGAATTATGTAAGAAGAGAGAAAGGGGGAAGAGGGAAGAATACGAATGAAAGGAAAGGCAGGAAAGGAAGCAAAAATAAAGGAAAACATAAGAAAATCTACACATGAAGGTTGAAAAGTAACACCAAAATATAATCAAAATACATCCAAAAATAGAGATATACCAAAAAAAGAGCAAAAAACAGCCATAAACGGGAGACAATATAATGAAAAAGACAAAATCCGGAAACTGGGAGACAAGAGACAGATGGAATGACTTGGCGAGGAAGGAAAAAAGATGAAGAGGAAGCGATAAAATTGAGTGACTGAAGAAGGGAAATATTGAATGCTGGAGAAAATAATAAAGGACGGGGAGAGATGGCAGTATGATAGAGGATAGGAGAATAGAGGGATAGAGGGAGGAGAAAACACAGGGGAAAGATGGAGAAAACTTTAGTGTTATGGAGAGACAGAGAGAGAGAGAGAAGAGAGAGTAGAGATGAGAGAGAGAGAGAGAGAGAGAGAGAGAGAGAGAGAGAGAGAGAGAGAGAGAAGAGAAGAGAGAGAGAATGAACAAGAGAGAGAGAGAGAGAGAGAGAGAGAGAGAGAGAGAGAGAGAGAGAGAGAGAGAGAGAGAGAGAGAGAGAGAGAGAGAGAGAGAGAGAGAGAGAGAGAGAGAGAGAGAGAGAGAAAGAGACACACAGAGAGAGAAATAGTGTTTAATGTAACAGCTCCGTAACCTCACAATAAACCTCCCTCAATTGACCTCCTCAAGAACCCCGCCTCCCGCCCTCTCTTTCGACTCTTGGTCCCAAAACACACAAATAAAAAAAGACTAAAAAGCCATTTAAATTCGGAGCAATTTACGAGGGTAGAGACAAGGGGGAAGCAATGACGCTCTTCTCCACTCCCTTTTCCTGTCTGGCCTTCTCAAGTGCTGGAAAGAGGGGAGAGGGGGAGGGGCAGGAGGGTGGAGGAAGGGGGTAGAAGGAAGAGATAGGAGAGGGAGAAGTAAAGCAGGTGGAGGAGAAACCAAAGCTCCTTCCTGCCCTTCCCTCCACCTTCAGAAGTCGCAAGATTTCGTAAAGAACCCGAATATACGTTTGTTTATCTTCATCTAGACTCCTCTTATCTTCAACCTTCTACTCCTGATTGTTACATAGCACTCATGGGTAAGGTAAGATAAGGGTAAGATAGATAAGGGATAAGATAAGGGATAGATAATATAAGGGAGGCCGTTTGGGTAAGATGAAAGGGAGCGAGAGAGAAAACCCCAAGGAATTGAGGACAGGGGAGGAATAAATAGGCGGGAGTAATGTTTCTCTTCGTATTAAGTCACCCTTTTAGATATGCTCTCGTTTTGTATGAAGAGTTACTGGATAGGTTCGACTTCACGACATCTCTTCTTTCTCCTCCTACCTCCTACCACATACACATTTTACACAGTCCTTTCTCTTTCTCT
>JACEEZ010011959.1:63930-71354 GCA_016584305.1 Chionoecetes opilio | reverse complement strand
AAGCTACAAGGGGCCCGTGAGCATAAGAAATAAAAATTAAGAAAATAAGGAAGCTAAAAGAGGCCGTGAGACATAAGAACAAAAGAAAAAAAAAAAGGGAAGCTACAAGAGGCCATTAAAAAACATAAAAAATAAGGAAGCGCAAGAGGTCGTAGACATAAGAACATAAGAAAAAAAGGAAAGCTACGAGGCTTGGACTAAGAACATAAGAAAAAAGGAGCTACAGAGGCCGTAGAATAAAACTAAGAAAGTTTACAGAGGCCATGAGAACATAGAAAATAAGGAAGCTAAAAGAGGCTGTGAGACATAAGAAAATAAGGAAGCTACAAGAGGCCGTGAGACATAAGAACTAAGAACATAAGAAAATAAGGAAGCTACAAGAGGCCATGAGACATAAGAAAAGCTAAAGAGGCCGTGAGACATAAGAACATAAGGAAGCTACAAGAGGCCGTGAGACATAAGAACATAAAAAAATAAGGAAGCTACAAGGGCCGTGAGACATAAGAATAAGAAAATATGGAAGCTACAAGAGGCCGCGAGACCTACACGTGATAGTTCCTGTTAAATGGCGGTAATTTACATCCATTTGACCATGCATTCTGCCTTTCATGGCTAACAACATACATATTTCTTACAGCAAAGGAAAGATCTGGGCGTAAAGGGGGTTAAAGAGCAGGATATAATATGTGTAAGGGAAGGGGAAGGGGAAGGGGAAGGGAAGGAAGGGAAGGGGGGTGTGCGTGAGTAAAGTAAAAGAGTGAAGGGGTCTCTCTCTCTCTATCTCTCTCTCTTTCTGTCTGTTTCTCTCTTCTCTCTTCCTCTCTCTCTCTCCTCTGCCCTGTCTAATGGCTGTCTGTCTGTCTGCCCTGTCTCTTCTCTCTCTCTCTCTCTCTCTTTTTTCCCTCTCTCCCCTCTCTCTCCCCTTCTCCCTGCCTTCTTCCGGTTTCGTCAATCCCTTCGGCTTTCCTGGTCGGGCTCCGCCTTCTCCTTCCTCTCCCCTTTTTTCCTCAACAACTTCCTCACAGGTCTGCAACAAACTTATAAATGGGAACCAAATAGCGGGCCTTTCCCCTTAAAACTCCCAAATGTCTGGCAAAAAAAAAACACCTACCTCTTAAGGCCCAACCAAATCTTTCAAATTGGAAAAAATTTTAGACGGGAAAAAATTTAAAAAAATTTATTATAAAATTGGGTAAAAAATAGCTCCCCTTTTCCCTTCCCTTCTCCCCCCTTTTCATTTTTTTTTTCCTTTTTTCCTTTTTTTTTTTCCTCCCTTTTCCTTCCCCCCCTCCCTCTTTCCTTCCTTCCTTCCTTCCTTCCCTTCCCCCCCTTTTCCCTCCCTTCCCTTTCCCTTTCCCCTCCTCCTTCCTTTCCCTTTCCCTTTCCCCTCCTTTCCTTCCCTCCCCCCCTTTTCCCTTTCCCTTTCCCTTTCTCCTTTTCCTTCCTTTCCCTTTCCCTTCCCCTTTCCTTCCTTCCTCCCTCCCTTCCTCCTTTCCTCCCTTTTCCCCTTTCCTTCCTTCCCTCCCTTTCCTTTTCCTTCCTTTCCCTTCCCTTTTCCCTTCCTTCCCTCAGCTCACCGTCTGGCTAAATAGTTCAATAGTTAATCAAATTACACTGGGGAACAATTTGAAGAAAAAAAATTTTTGAGTTAGATTTTTGAGCTTTTTTAGACTAAAAATTGGCATGCTGATTCCAAATCTGTAGTCAGTTTTTTTCTAGCACGTCAAGTTTTTTCTCCACAGCTTACCCTCCAGATAAGAAAAATTTCCACTTGTGAGCTGTAGTAAAACTTGCCAGCTGATTACGATTTGACTCATCGAGAGCTATGTGGCAACTTGTTTGTGCAGTTACAATTGAGACAGTGCGGTGAGAGGTGTGTGCAGCTCCCAATAGGTCAGTACTATCAATATCTGCAAGCGAAAGCTAGGATATAGGAATTAGGAGGATTTTGTTATGGTTTTTCTCTTACCTTGTAACAACATACCATTGTAATTTCTATTTTTTTTTTTATGCTGTTTTTTTTGTTTTCAAAGCTTGTAACTATTCCAGCTTAGTGTTTTTATTTACATAGGTATATATTTCTTTTGTTTCAGATCATGTCTGCTCCTGCTACGTTCTCGTCGTAATGCCTAAACAACCCTGCCCTCCTTCTGCTATATAGGTGGTAGTTTCACCATTCCAAGTCAGAGGGCAAGCTAAACGGTATTTGTCAAACAAGCATATTTCGCATATTTTAAGTGAAACTCGGTGATCAAGAAAAGGGCTATGGCCCCTCAAAAAGTGTGCAAGCAGTGTGTCGAGAGATTACGGATGTGGACCAAAGGAACACGGGGGAAAAGTTGGGATTTGGTATCCCCATGGTTTTTGGGGAGAGCAAAAGATCTTCCACAGACTGTTTCTTTTGTTTAGTGAAAATATCAGGATTTAACAAGAAAAATAAAAGTAAATAGAATATCCTAATCTACCGTCAGCTATAAAACCAATCCTCATTCAGCTAAATTCCAGTGCCAGTTTTCGAACAACTACCTCCTCAGAAGATCTGGTGATGTTGAAGAACGCAGTGATAGCAATTGATGCAGATTTTGACATTCACGAGGGTTCAGTTCGTAGGGGATTTGATCAGCACGAGGTGAATGATTTAGCACGTGATTTGGGCCTATCCAAAAAGCTTCAGAAATACTAGCATCAAGACTGAACGAGAAAAACATACTTGAACAAGGAGTGAAGGTATCATACTTTTGAACCAGAGAAAGTAAAATTTCTGCAGTACTTTCGAAGTGCCAGCGGTTTTGTGTTTTGCCATAACAAATTTCCCGGTTTACTGAAGGAATTAGGCTTTCAATCTACAATCCAAATGAATGGCATTTTTTATTGATAGCTCAAAGCGGAGCTTGAAGTGTGTCCTTCTACACAATGGCAATTTGTTTGGCGCAGTCCCTATTGGGCATTCGGTCTGTCTTCGTGAAGAATATGGAGATGTAAAGAGAGTCATTGAGTTATTGCAATATGACAAAACACAATTGGATCATCTGTGTTACCTTAAAATGGTGTCCTTCCTTCTTGGTCAACAACGTGGGTACACAAAGTATCCCTGCTTTTCTCTGTATGTGGGAAAAGCAGAGCTCGAGAGAAGCATTGGGTTCAGACGAATTGGCCTCCGAGATCTGATCTTAAACCTGGGATCCTAACATTGTACTGAGCCCCTTGTTGACAGGAAGAAAAAAATATTCCCACCTCTGCACATAAAAATAGGTCTCATGAAACAATTTGTAAAAGCATTGTCAACTGATGGCGCTGTTTGAAGTACATCATCTTGGCATTTCTGGACTGTCAAATTTAAAAAATCAAGGCCGGTGGTTTGATGGTCCCAAATTCGACAGCTCATCAAAAATGAACATTTCAACGGTACTATGTCAGACCCTTTAAAAGAATGCTTGGCTATCATTCAAAGACGTCGTCAAGAACTTTTTTGGAAATACACGTGCAGTAATTCACAGAAATTGTTCAGAAACTATTGGAGAGCTACAAAGCACTTGGTTGCAACATGAGTATTAAAGTACATTTTTTGCATAGCCATCTTGCAAAATTTCCGGAAAATCTTGGTGCTGTTAGCGACGAGCAAGTGTGAACGATTTCACCAAGGATTGAAGGTTATGGAAGAATGAACGTTACCAGGGTAGATGGGATGTGCATATGATGGCCTGTACTATTGTTGGAGGCATCAAACGCAATAGTCTCAAGTTGAACACTCCAAGACAAAGCTACAAAAACGTAAAAATTTTTACCTTAACCATGCACACAATTATTAGCATATTATCCTTTCTAAAAAACATGATAATGTTAAATCAACATTTAGTTCATGACTATTTCTTTCATTTTCAATTGTATGTTAAAATTGCCAACTTTTTATAATATAAGCACTGTTTACTGTTTGTACAGTATTTTTCATAATTTTTAGAAAACGAGAAAATCCTACAGTCAAAAACTTGAAGTGATAAGAAAAAACTGCGATCAGTTTGATTCAGCACCCACAAAAAATTACTCAATACAACAAGCGTCAGACATAACTCAACAAAAAATGGTTCCCCAGTGTTATAGTCGCAATCTAATCTATTATTAAGTCGGTTTATCGGTAATCTAACGTCTATTAAATAGTTAAAGTTAGTTATAGATTAAATAGGTCACTTATATATTAAAATAGCTCACCGTCCAGCGGCTGGGAGGGCTGGGAGGCGGAGTTCTTCCAAACCTGTTGAAGTGGATGACTGCCGACATAACCGTCACACAGGCCAATGGGACCGCCTGTTGGCTTGGGCGTGGGTCCCGGGGTCACGTGCTGCCGCTGGTTCTGGATGTCCTCAATATCTGTGGGTCGTTGGGCGGTTTAACTAGTTGGCGTCTTACATATATATTCTATAAAATTATATATTAATTGAAACGAAAATAGAGAGGAGCAAAAATTCTTAGAAAAATAGTCAATATACCCATCAGAAATCTGACGTTAAAAAACAAAAAAACAAAAATATGAAGGAAGAAAAGATTAGCAGGGAAAAAAAGTTAATGACTAAATTCAAAATTAGGAACCGAAAAATAGAAAGACGTGCAAATTTTTGAAGAAACTCATTAATAGTAAATAAAAATTTTATCATTAATTTATTAATTTAATCATTTAAAAATGACCATTTTATATAGCAGAGTAAAGATTGGGCGTGCAATTGTTAAGCTTGATGATGATGAATGGAGGATGCATGTTGAGTTACAGGGACGTGTAGTGTAACGCGCGAAAATGGGTTAATACTGTGACTCACTGATTGCCAAAAAGTTTACATTGAGTGGTGAGAGTAAAGTAATAAATATTTAGCTAGTTATTAAAATGCTCACGAATTTTTCTTGTTCCTCAGTCCTTCATCACACATTTCTACCAGAATCTAGCAAGTACAACAAGAAAACAGTAACTCCATATACAACAACATATCATGACTCCTTCTCCTTTAAATTTTCACATATGGGTCCTATCCACCCACCAAAAAAAAAAACTTAAGTGGACATTACAATTCTCAAGTGAACTTTACAAAAAACAATAATACGTGGTATTGCATTCTTAATTTGCACCTCCCTCACCAAGCAGAGATTTAACCAGTTGGGGCAACATAAGTGTCGAGAGGACTGACCTGCAGTAGTCGCGGCATCTCGGTCCGTGGCTTTTGGCTAAGTCTTCGTGATAAGATGTCAAGAAAAATAGATGACTTGAGCTGCTCATGTGCCAGCAGTGACCAATACTCTTCCTCTCGTCCATTAACCTATGCCGGCACATTTCCTGGTGAAACGTCCGTCAACTGACCCAGATAAATGTGTTACAAAAAAAACTGTCTAAAACTCTTCTCTCTAACACCTTGAGGCCCAGAAATAATTTACATCGTAATTGGGACACCATTAGATGAGTTTTTAGTGAATATTAAGCAATATTTTATAAGATATGACCTGGTTTTTGGTATCCTGTCCACTAACTAATTTGGTAGATGTCTAGTTACTTTTCGTAATTCATGGCTGGACCAACATACAATTTTTTATAGCAAAGGAAAGATCTGGACGTGAAAGGAGTTAAAACAAGTTGGAGCAAGGACCATACCCTCCACAGGGATTCAATGGTGATTGGGTGGGGGAGGCGTATGGGCTGATGACACGGGCAGGGGTGGCAGTGCTCGTCCCGCGGTGGGCCACAGAACATGCAGTGTGCAGCAGCTCCAACGACCACCGATACTGCTTCTTACCTGCCCAAAAATAACATGGATATAAGAGATACCGTAGATAACACTATAGTCGCAGTCACTTGCCACTGCACTAATGTCGCCAGGTACATTATTTACGAGTTTAGCATCACTACAGGCTTTTATGTGCCAATTGAAGAGGACATCCACAGTAGTTTAATTATGTAATCACACTACATTGGTCTTTTCAGTGGCACATAAAAGTAGTAGTGATGCTAAAATTCGTAATATGTTGTTGCACTGGCGACATTAGTGCAGTGCAACCAGGTGACTGGCGAACTATAGTGTTATCTACGATAGTGTTTATTATCATTATTATTAGTCACACGGTCCGCTGCCTCCTCGACCAACAGCCATCGCCACTAAGGGCTAACAATGGCCTTTGATTATTAGACAATGTTTGTTTTGGATTATTAGATTATTATTAGAAATTATTGATTATATTACTATTAGATTAGATTAGAATCTGAAATGAGTGTTTGTTCGTCATGGTGCATTCTTGATAACCACACGGCTCCGCGGAATCATAATTCTTCTGGTGTGTTGGCCAAGGTTTGCAAGGCTGTCACCCTCTGCAAAACAAGTATAGAGGTCTTAGCTTTAGTGGTAAGCGAATACCGCTATCTTATAGTAATATTTCGCATGGGAAAAACTGTACGAGTTGCTGTTCAAGGAAGGGAAGGATGAAGGAAGGAAGGAAGGGGAGGAAGAAGGAAGGAAGGAAGGGAGAAAAGATCCCCTATGTTAAAAAGTTTACAGAAAATACCAAACGGCCTCATATTATCACCCCAAAACAACCTGATTATTGTCACCCAAACAAGCGGCCACAGCCACAACAACACCCTTTTTTTGTCAACCCATAATACTTGCTGCCTCTCTCACCATCGCCTCTGTCTCTTCCTTCTCTGTAGCGTTTTGTTGCGTTTTTTTCTACCTTTCGACAACATTTGGTCCATTTTCCACACCGCATGGCCCGCCTGGCGCCAACTCAGAAATCAAAAACAATGTGGTATTAGTTTTTAACGGCAAACAAATATATATTTTATTTACACAACACACCACACACACACACACACACACACCACACACAAGAGGACAAAACACACAACACACAGTACACTTAAAAAAAAACTGAGTAAGATTAGTAGTCGATCTACGGAATCTTACGCATAAATAAATACATAAGATTGTTTTTACACATTAGGGTGTGTGGGGGGAACCCGTACTATTAGTGGACAAAATATTCATTAAAAAATCCATTTTTTAACCTGAGGAGAGTGCACACTTGTGCCCACACAAATTCACAATATGGACCCCCTAGGTTACCCTCCTGATACTTAACTCAGATAATAAGGGGTCATTTAAGGTTTTTATAAATTTTTGGCACCTCGTCCGGTGTCGCCCCAACGAAGGGGGGACACCGGATCAGGTATGGGGGCGGCGGCTACCGCATGATATAGTTTTTAAAACTCATATTACATCAAACAATTATTGTGGTTTTTTTGCTTGACACATTCAACAATATAATGCCAAGCCTAGACACCCACCATTATTCAATTAGGTGATGAAAGAAAGATAAGCTCATATAAAATAGCATTTATTAAAAGATAGGTCTAGGTATTTTTATGACTCACTATTGCAGAAGTGGTTTTTTTT
>JACEEZ010011959.1:18930-58930 GCA_016584305.1 Chionoecetes opilio | reverse complement strand
TATTCAATTTTTTTTTTTTTGTAATATTCCCAGTGAATGGAATATTTAGTGTGAGATGAATAATTTTGTAAAGCATTTATATAGGGTAAATAAGCTTACAGATTGGAGAAATTTGCTTTGAGAATCAAATATCGGCAAACAAAGACCAGATTCGTGATCGCCATCAGTAGAAGCCCCTATAAACCAAGTTTCATCCAAATTTTGATATATTTATTTACGGCTATCTATGTATGTATTATCGTTTAAACATGCACAACACGTTAAAGATGAATTGAGAAATAGCTTTGAACAGGCTATTAGGAATAAGATTTTTCCTGACTTTCCTGTGGTGTAATGAAAAAAAAAATCCGTACAGAAATGACGTGTGTAATTAAAATGTGTGTATCTATCTATGTATCTGGTCCAGGATTTTTTTTAGGAAATCAAATTTTCATTAATATCACATTAACCATAAACGTAAGGACAAAATGGTATAGAACATAAAAGATGCAGATTTTGAAGGCCGATCCAGTGGTATACGGAAAATAAAAATCATGCATAAATAAAGGCACAAAGCCATGTTTTCAAAAAACTAAAAAACCCAATATATCTCGATAACGTGTCTTGTTAGGACTAAACGGATTGTGCCACTGCGTAGATCTCGTCAAACCGGACATAAGTTATATCCATATTTTCTCTGTTTAGATGAATAGATTAGTCGGAAAAGGCCAAAAAACAGATTAGGCCCGAATTTTGAGGAATTTTGCAGCCAGAAAAAGTGTATTTGTTTATTTACATATAAACGTAAAAATTATCTCAGTAATAATTGTGTATAATGACGCTGTAAATACTTGTTATTCAATGTAATTTTCCCAGTGATGAATATTAGTGGAGATGGAATATTGTTTGTATGCATTTATACCTGGGAAATAACTATGAAATTTATTTATTTACATATATATGTAAAAATAATCTCAGTAATAATTGTGTATAATGACAGTATATATAATTGTTACTCATTATAATTTCCCCAATAATGAATATTTGTTGATTGGTAAAAACCGTACGCTAATATTCAGACTCTAACTCCCAAACCGTAAGTCGTAGAGCGTTTGTACTTGACAGGCAAAAGATAGTAAACCCTAGGTTGCTTCAAATATATTAACGGTCATTGGGCCGACCAAAGTCGTATAAACTCGTCACAACGAAAAAACCGTAAAATTCATACGTGGCAACTCGCGAACCAAAAGTAACAGACCATTGGTGATGGTGTCCACTAGACCGGCAATGGCCGCACAAAAACACATGTATTCCAAACGTTGGCCGTTAAATGTCCAATAAACGCGTCACAACGAAAAAAACGTAAAATCCATACCTGGCAACTCGAGAACTAAAATTCACAGAACAATTTGGACGGCTTTTTCGAACTTCGCATTTGACGTACAACAAAACATGTATTGCAACTGTAGGCCGTTACATTTCAAATAAACGCTGCAGCACGCAAAACTACCCCTAAGTCTCAGCTCACGTTCCTCTATTCTATATTATATACTAGCCGCAAAGCCGCCCTCCGGGCGGCCTTTTTGGGTAGCTCCTGCGGAGGGCTATTGGTGGGCCTTCGGCCCACCACCTGTGTTTGGTGGGCCGAAGGCCCACCAAACACAGACTCTCCAGATAGCCCCTTCTAACTTTCCTAAAATCATGGATGTAGAAATGTATGTATTAACGCCAACCCATTCACATCATAGCCCCTTCTAACTTTCCTGAAAGCAAAGCCGCCCACCGGGCGGACTTTTTGGCTAGCTCCTGCGGAGGGCTATTGCCCACCACCTGTGTTTGGTGGGCCTTCGGCCCACCAAACACAGACTCTCCAGATAAACCCATTACCCACCACCTCGGCCCACCAAACACAGACTCTCCAGATAGCCCCTTCTAACTTTCCTGAAATGTATGTATTCCCCCCACCCATTCACTCACCCATTACCCATCACCCCCCACCCATTCACTCACCCATTACCCATCACCACACACCCATTCACTCACCCATTACCCATCACCACACACCCATTCACTCACCCATTACCCATCACCCCCCACCTATTCCCTCACCCATCACCCATCACCCCCCACCCATTCACTCACCCATCACCCCACACCCATTACCCATCACCCCACCCATTCACTCACCTATTACCCATCACCCTACATCAAGGTTTCCTCAATTCTCGCAACCCACTTTTTTTTCTTCAGTTCTCGCTAATAGGCTGCTAAAAAAAAAAAAAAAAGAAGTGATCGGATCATCTTATATGTGGGCTTAAAACCTTCCCCTGGTCAACTTGATTCCAAAACTGTGACATATGATGGGATTCCGCCACAGGGGGCGGCACCTATCGCGGACAGACAGACAGACAGACAGACACACACACACACACTTTCGCTTATATTATTATAACTAGCCGCAAAGCCGCCCTCCGGGCGGACTTTTTGGCTAGCTCCTGCGGAGGGCTATTGGTGGGCCTTCGGCCCACCACCTGTGTTTGGTGGGCCTTTGGCCCACCAAACACAGACGCTCCAGATAGCCCCTTCTAGCTTTCCTGAAATCCCATCACCCATCACCCCCCACCCATTCACTCACCCATTACCCATCACTCCCCACACATTCACTCACCCATTACCCATCACCACACACCCATTCACTCACCCATTTCCCATCACTCCCCATCTATTCCCTCACCCGTCACCCATCACCCCCCACCCATTCACTCACCCATCACCCCCCACCCATTCACTCACCCATCACCCCACACCCATTACCCATCACCCCACCCATTCACTCACCCATTACCCATCACCCTACATCAAGGTTTCCTCAATTCTCGCAACCCACTTTTTTTTCACAATTCTCGCTAATAGGCTGCTAAAAAAAAAGAAAAAAAAGTGATAGGATCATCTCATAAGTGGGCTTAAAACCTTCCCCTGGTCGAGCTGGTTCCAAAACTGTGCCATATGAGGGGATTGGGTCACTGGGGGCGGCACCTATCGCGGACAGACAGACACACAACACACACACACACTTTCGCTTATATTATTATAGATAAAGATAGATAGGGACGGATTTATGCGGGGCGGGGCGGGGCAGGCTCAGAGGGGTTTTACGTACAGAAACGCCACTTACGTTTGTGATTAAAAAAATTACACTGAAGAGAAAGTTGTAGAGGGCCACAAGCTCTATCGGAAGTGTGGCCTCAACATTTCATTCAGACCTACACTAAGTCCGCCAGACACCACGAAGCTCCCCAGAAAACCATCTATAATTCACTTTAAACTCACAGAGAAGCCACTTAAGTTCGAGATTCGATAAATTTCACTGAGGACCAAGTTGTAGAGTGCAGAAAACTCTATCGGAAGTGTGCCCTCGACATTGCCGTAACACCTACATTAAGTCCGTCAGACGCCGTAAAGCTCACTTCTCATACAAAATCGTTTCTAGCTCGTTTAAGATCTGCGACGTGCGCAGCACGTCGCAGATCTTAAACCTGGGTCATAAAAGGTATAACCTAGCTTGTTTAAGATCTACGACGTGCTGCGCACGTCGCAGATCTTAAACCTGGGTCAGAAAAGCTATAACCTAGCTTGTTTAAGATCTGCGACGTGCGCAGCACGTCGCAGATCTTAAACCTGGGTCAGAAATGGTATAACCTAGCCTGTTTAAGATCTGCGACGTGCTGCGCACGTCGCAGATCTTAAACCTGGGTCAGAAAAGCTATAACCTACCTTGTTTAAGATCTGCTACGTGCTGCGCACGTCGCAGATCTTAAACCAGGGTCAGGAAATTTATCCGGGGCGGGGCGGGGCAGGCTCAGAGGGGTTTTTCGCACAGAAAAGCCACTTACGGTCGAGATTCAAAATATTTTACTGACGACAAAGTTGTAGAGGGCCACAAGTTCTATCGGGGGTGTGGCCTCAGAATTTCATTCAGACCTACACTAAGTCCGCCAGATGCCACGAAGCTTACCTGAAGACCACTATAATTCACTTCAAACTCACAGAAAAGCCACTTATGTTCGAGATTCGAAAAATTTCACTGACGACAAAGTTGTAGAGCAAAAAGATTCTATCGGGAGTGTGGCCTCAAATTTTCATTCAGACCAACACTAAGTCCGCCAGACGCCGGAAAGCTTACTTCTCATACAAAATCACCTCGTTTTTCGCCTAAAAACCTGTTTCCTGTCCACTGGATTTTCCACGTTATTATTTACCCAACGTAGGTGGTTTCAGGGCTGGATACTCGTTAAGGTCTAAGGTCCTAGCACCAAACGCCAAAAGTCTCACAAAAACAGCGTAAGTCGCTCAAACACGTATGGTCCAATTCCAGCTCTCGTTCGCCTGTAGTAGTCTGAATGAACAAGCCAACGTAGTGTGTTGGGACACGTATCAAGAGAAATTGAAAAATTGTTGTTTGAAAACAAAAAAACTAAAAATTCAAAAAAAAATTGCGTGTTTTTGTTGTTCCAGAAATTAAAATATCTTCGCTATGACGTAGCTTGTTTAAGGTCAAGCCAACGCCGTGTGTTTGGAAACGTATGAGTAGGAATATAATTTTTATTGTTTAAAATCCGGAAAAGCAATATGGAGAATTTTTTTTTTAGTTTTTATTGTTCCAGAAATGATAATATCTTCGGTATGACGTAGCTTGTTTAAGGTCTCAGGCGTGCACAGCACGCCTGAGACCTTAAACCTACGTATGTTTGTAGGTGACGTATGATGATAAATTTGAATTTTATTTATGAGAAAAAGAAAAATAGAATTTTTTATTTATTTTTGTTTTTGTTCTTATAGAGAATATATTTCTTTAGGTATGACTTAGCCACAGGCGTAAGGAGACTTAGCCACAGGCGTAAGGAGACTTAGCCACAGGCTTTTAAGGTCACAGGCGTGCGCAGCACGCCTGTGACCTTAAACCTACGTATATCTGTAGGCTACGTATTAGCAGAAAATAATAGTTTGAGTTTAGCCAAAAATAGATAATGTTTGTATCTGCCAGCCAGCAATTATAAGTTGTGAACTATAACGTAGTTACAGCAATATAATAAAGCGTGAATGATTGAGCAAATAGTTGTAATAATTAATTTGGAGAGTCTTCCAAGTGAACCCATTCGAACCGATTCCCTCCGACACTCATTAAGTTTTTGTTACGGAGAACTTTCGCCAATAGCTATATTTTAACTCCGAATGGTACGATTGACGCGGCGGATATTTAGGATGTGGTTTGAAGTACTGATGGCTCGGGTCTACCAAGACGCGTAGCCACTATAACCAGATTGAAGTTCAACCACGCCATAAATAACCAATTTAAATATTATTTCGTAACGGGCGTACACGACGGCGTCAATTATTGATTGCCTAGTCGCTAGGTGGTTGAAATGGTGTCGGACGATTTTTCAACCACCACCTACATGTCGACGTAAACGACTTAGATGAGGGCATCCTTGAAGACAATGTTCCGCGTATAAGTTTGCTTATTTATTGTGCCTTGTTTGTCACCCTTTTCGATGCATTTTGCGCAGGTCGCATCGCCCTCCGCCCCTGGACATAGCAACGTAGAGCATGCCGTGTGTAAAACACCACTGTGACGGAGATTGAGGTCGACTCTATTGAGAGTCTGGCCCGGGTGCTTTATGCACTGTGGAGGCATATGCCAATTTAATTGGGAATTGTACCCTGACGAATGGAACCATCGTTTCTTACGCTCAACGTGGCGAACCTGTCTCTACAAAGTAGCACAGGCACTGTTGAATCTGATCTTGAAACAGATCACAAGATCGTCTCTCAGATCTTGGACGAGGAGACGTTTGCCATTGCAAAGTCCATCCGTCACATCCAGGTTTCTCAGGAGCATGACCGGCTCTCCCACTTTGAGGACCAATCGGTGTGGCGGCATTTTTTGGTGGGTTCAGCCTATTGAGGTACTCAAAGGCAAATTTATGTTTAAAGTTAGAGTCCGTATTTTCCCCAAACAGGCATGATCATCGGCGTGTTCGTTTATATCAGAACTGAAGTATACCTTGGGTTCCATGAAAGATTTTACTTTTGCAGATACAAAATTGTTGAGCATATCCACGTCTGAGTTCCTGAGCGAACAAAAAGTAGACAGTCGAGAGTGTGAGATTCTTTGGGCAACGTCAGTGCCTAATACAAAATTGACCAATTCCTCTTTTGAACATAGGATATCGGGTGGAAGACAATGGAACCAACAGGTATTTCGGGGGGGCACAGACAGAGTCCCGTTACCTACTGCCAATACAAATTCCCAAAAGTTTCGCTCTTGCTCAGACAACTCTCATTGACTGTGTGAGTCTGAGAGGTTGAATTGTGGGCCAATAGGTATATTATATATAAAATATATATATATAAAATAATTAGTATATATGTTTATATATATATGCATATAAAGTATATATATATATATATATATATATATATATATATTTATTTTAAATTTTATAATATTATATATATGTTATTATATATATGCATATAAGTATATATAATTATATTATATTAATATATTTTAAAATAGATAATTATATATGTTTATATTGCACATAAAGTAATATATATATATATAAAATATATATCTATATATATTTTATATATATTTTTATATATTATATATTAATACTATATATATATATATATATATTATATATATATTTTATACTATTATATATATATACCTATATATATATTGATAACGGTCTCTTTCCCTTTGATATCTAAGAGCTTTTCTTTGTAACTGTCTGCTGGTTCAAATTTCTTTCCTTCGGTCAACTTCCCCTTTATTTATTACCTTTATTTATTCTTATCAGCAACAAAATTTTTTATTCTTTCCAGATCTGAGGTTTTACACTTTTTTTTTCACTTTAATTAGGAAGTATTCTTTACCGAAAGGTTGATGTTTACTCCCTGATTCGATTATTTATCATTCTCTTTTAGCTTTTTGATTGGTTTGCTGGTTTTTACTTATGCAAGTTTGACATTCATTTCTCTTTCATCGGGAATTTATTTAAGTATACACTCGTTTTTCCCCCTTCTCCGTTCCCAAAAAAAGTTCAAGTAATTTCCAATGATCTGTGATAGAGTATTTATTACGCCCCATAAAACCTCCTCATTTTCTATTTTTCTTTGCCCGTTGAAGAGGACATTAGCAGGCTCATAAGAAAACGCACAGTTTTTCTTTGCCGCTTCGACCTTCTTCATACTTATCCATTTATCAAGAAGCCCGGGACGGACAGAAGGGCAATGAACTAAAGACCCCGCGTTCAGGCCTAATTGTGCAACAATAATTAACATACATAACATAACATAACATAACAACAATAAGTGTGTGTGTGGGTGTGTGTGTTTGTGTGTGTGTGTGTGTGTGGTGTGTGTGTGTTTGGGTGTGTGTGTGGGGTGTGTGTGGGTGTATGTGTGGTGTGGTGTGTATGTTATTCACACATGGTCTTGTCCACGCGGGGTCGGACTCACGATCGTCAGTTTCACCCTCCTAGAGTGAGTTTGGAACTCATTATTACCGATCTTTGGTATCTGGGACCTCCCCTCCCCCCCTCCCCTTGCTCAAGGGGGATAGTAACCGCCCGAATTTGTCAGTGAAAAATCCCGGGAGCAGTGATGATTCGAAACCGGCTAACCACAGAATGGCGCGCCAAACGCTCTTATCCCCTTGACCATTGTGGCGGTGTGTGTGTGGGACGCATGTGTGTGTGTGTGTGGTGTGTGTGTGTGTGTGTGTGTGTGTGTGTGTGTGTTGGTGTGTTGTGTGTGTGTGTGTGTGTGTGTGTGTGTGTGTGTGTGTGTCTACCTATTTCTATATCTACAGGATTGAGTCAAGATCGTAATGTTCCATTTCCGATATCCAACATCATTTTATTCTTTGACTTAATATATAGGCTACTGTTTACCCACACCACTTCCTCTGGTAGTGCATTCCATTGATCGATTGCTCTATTTGGAAAGCTGTGCTCCTGTACATATTCATCTCTTCTTCTCTTGTTAACTTTCTTTTTGTCTTCGTAGCGTTTGTTCCCTCGTTGAAATAAGTCTTCTGTATCTATTTTCAATTTTTCTGTTACATATAATTTTGTATTACATCCATGTCTTCTCTGTTTCTTCTTTCCTCTAGCAAGGGTAATCTTAAATTTACCAGTCATTTTTCATAGCTTAAACATCTGAGGTTTTGGTACATTAGGGTTTCCTTCCCGGATCTCAGGATCCCGGGTTATGCTATTTTCCCGGGAAATTGGTTCAAATCCCGGGATTCTTATTGTTGTTCCTTATCTCAGATTTGCACTACGTAAAATACAAAACGCATGAAGTGATCTAAAGAGAGCACTTTCTTGTAGGGTTGGGCTTCAAAAATTCAAGCATAGAATAATTCTTCTCTTTTTTTACAATGGCTATCTTTTAATCAGGGCTTAAAAACGAAATTATTTTTCAAAAGGTTCGTTCCTATCAGAAACAATATTATTACATTTCGTTTTTTCGTTCCTTCACCAAACATATGTAACGTCCTGAACCGGTTAAAGAAATGAAAACCGGTTAAAACTTTATTCTCAACCATGTATAGATATGCTATTAGCCCTAATGAATAATAATGCCTATACATGACTACATTCTTATAGATGGTAATAAGCATTTACATATACAATACAGGAAGCGTAGTGTAGGAGTATGCAATCTCAGTTGCCGTAAAGTAAAGACATGAACCACAAAATTTTTATTAATACTAGGAAATAGACGTCCACACTAAATGTGGAACGTGTCCAAGCTCGCACAGGCTAAAGTCAACTTTGAAAACCCTCACCTTAAAATACTTCTATTACACCTGACCTAACCCAACCTAACCTTCACCATCC
The DNA here is from genome assembly GCA_016584305.1 of Chionoecetes opilio. Classification (NCBI taxonomy): domain Eukaryota; kingdom Metazoa; phylum Arthropoda; class Malacostraca; order Decapoda; family Majidae; genus Chionoecetes; species Chionoecetes opilio. The sequence continues at coordinate 50,033 of JACEEZ010011959.1, read as the reverse complement.
CCTTCTTTGATTTTCTTTACTTTTTACAAAGAAAAGAAAAGGGCTAAATTGTAATTTGTTGTTTTAAGACCATAAATAGTATTTATTTAATATCCAATATGCACTTAATGCATATGCAATTAATAGCCAATATGCACTCTAGACCTTGCCCCCATTCGTGGAGTAAACATTTTACAAGCCAATATGCACTCTAGACCTTGCCCCCATTCGTGGAGTAAACATTTTACAAGCCTATATGACAGATTCACCAATCTATTTAGTACCAGAGAATGAATTCGCCTGAAATAGGTGTCCAAGCTCGCTTCGCTAGCTTGGACATTATATGACAAAAAATATTTTTATTCGTAATATCATCAACCCACTAATTAATAAACCTAATCAATGAAATCAATGAATACATGTGGTACTCCAAGGTCACGAACTTAGGACACTCACACCGAAATTTGGCGCACCAAGCATTAAGCTATGAACATAGGTAAAAGTTTAAGCACATACTCACGATATATTATCCATTTTCGAATACTAGATATTAATCTAAGCATGTTCTTAAACCCAACTGCAGCAACCCAACTAAATCATTTGGCTACTGGAGGTGAAAATGGATTATTGATCAATATGGCATGGAACGAAAAAATAACTTAATTAACCTGTTACAGGGATTTTAAAATAGCGTTTTTGCTCCGGAACAGTAAATATGATAATGTTTTTGGTTCCGTTTTTATTCCGAGCATAATTTCGATTGTTTCGGTTTTCTTTTTCGTTCCCTTAAACCGTTTCAAAGCCCTGCTTTTAATGTCATTCTATATATCATTGGATTTCTTTTGTGGGTAACAGAAGGAGATTGACTGATTGTGCTTCTTGGAGAGTCATTTCATGAACAACTTTTGATATGTGCGTGACTGTGTGTCTTGTGTGCATCGTACACAAATGATTTTATGCTATTATCTTTATTTTTCACGACTGGTCACACGAGTGTTTCTTTAGGTTTTTGTTAAATATGGCCTCCAAATGCCATTAAATATAGAATTCTTATTCTTTCATAATAGCTAACTTTAATTAACTAATAATAATAATTAACTAATAATTTGAATGCAATTCTAAATGTCGTGATTTTCTTTTATGACTAATGGAATTGGATTAGATAATCAAAATTTTTGTTTATTTAGTCAGATTATGTAACTATTTCTGCACCAGTATGCAAGTTAATAAAGAGAACATTGCTTCAGTGTCATAAAATGTATCAATTCAAATGCCTTTCAAATAATATACAAATACTACACTAATGAAGTATGTGGGGTTCGCACTTCGCATAGCATTAGTTAGTACAAATAGTACCTATAAATATCCAGGTTTGTCCCAGAATCCCGGGATGCTAAGAAACCCCCCAAACAGGTAACTCTAGTCTAGTACCCATCTTGTTGCTGCTCTTTTTACTGTCTCTAGTTTCATAATATGTTTATTCAAGTATGGGTTCCATTACGCTGGCGTATATTCCAATATGGGTTTCATAATGATGTTATACCTTTTCTTACCACCTCCTCATCTACTTATGCGTACCCAGAAAGTTGAAAAGGGGGTCAGGGCACACTTATCTGACACTTCTCTGCATCAAACTCCATCTGCCATTTGTCACTCCAATTATTCAATATATCTAATTTATTCTTCAATTTCTTGAATATATTTTTCATTCTTTAGGGGGGGGGGGGGCTCCTGGCCAATTCGGGCGAGTTGACCATAACAAAATTTTTTGGTGATACTTTGCCATCTGAGAAAACGAGGTATAAGCAATGACATCGTTAATTTTCTTTATCTGGAACCTGATTTTAAACGTGGTTATTAAATGCCCACCTCTCTTTAACAGTCCTGGCGCGGCTACAGGAATAGGAAAATACATCCACTTCTTTAGCTTATAACAGCGTTATGAATTAATCAATGATGATGCAATAAAAATACGTTTTCATACTGTTATGTTACTTATAAAGGATTTTTTTTTTTAGCATTTTCTTGATTTTGGTAGCCTCCTTGCCTAATTGCTAGGGCTAGGGCTTCCTTGTATACATTTTATGGGACAATCAAAATCAAGTCTATTCAATACTGCATAAATGTGGCACTATGCTGATTTATGCCTGGCACATTTGAAGACTGTATCACGAAGTTTTTTTTCAACAATTTTTTTTTTTTTGCAAAAAATTTAGTTACACTTCCCTCATAAATTGTGGTGCACAAGGCACAATTTTCTATGTATTACATTGTTATAGTCTTGTATTGTTCTCCTTATATCCTTGTATTAAGTTCTCCTCCCAGTTTGTCCCAGTCTATCTCATTGCCATAGAAGTTAAGATCACTAAGGGAAGTGTTAAACCTCTGTTGGGGGTGCTTGTGTTAATTGTTGGGGATGCGTGTTAAGTGTTGGGGGTGCTTGTGTTGTGTTGGGGGCGCAGGTGTTAATTGTTGGGGATGTGTGTTAAGTGTTGGGGGTGCTTGTGTTAAGTGTTGGGGGTGCTTGTGTTCAGAGTTGGGGGTGCGTGTGTTAAGTATTGGGGGTGCTTGGATGCAGACTGCAGGGGTTCTCAAACTGGGGGTAGCGATCCCTCGAGGGTTCTCGAAAGTCTTCTGGGGGGCCACGAAATTTCTAGAATGTGCAAACTGCATTAGAGAACACAATATTCATAATTTATGATTATTCTTTTATATCTATTTTCAGTATTAAACAAAACAATGACTAGGCTTTAATACATTACTCACACAAAAGTACAGGTAGCTACAGTACATAATATAATGTTAAGGCATATGTAAGGGTAGAGACGTAGGTATGGGTGTGGCACATTGTGTTGCTGGCTTCACCCAGTTGTATTACTGCGGAATCCGCAAGATAGAGAGCCGGCAAGGTTGGTCTTGATCTTGGTCTCGAAGCTTCTGGTCTCGGAGTTTGAACATAAGAACATAAGAACATAAGAAAATAAGGAAGCTACAAGAGGCCGCGAGGCCTACACGTGGTAGTTCCTGTCACCTAACACTACCTACATCCACCTTTCATCCCCATCCATGAACCTATCCAGCTCCCCTTTAAAGCTCCCAATGACTCAGCACTAACTACCTGTCTACTGAGACCATTCCATTCATTCACCACCGTATTTGTGAACCAGTTTTTCCCTATTTCCTTTCTAAATCTACGCTTTTCCAGCTTGAATCCGTTACTTCTTGTTCTACCCTGGTTAAAAGCCGTAAGAACTTTTCCTACCTCTCCTTTATTAAATCCCTTTATCCACTTAAAAACTTCTATCAGATCACCCCTTACTCTGCGTCTCTCGAGTGAGTGTAATTTTAATAATTTCAATCTCCTCTCATAACTAAAGTTACGCATCCCTTGTATCATTTTGGTCATCCTTCTCTGCACTTTTTCTAACAACACTATATCCATCCTGTAATATGGAGACCAAAACTGAACTGCATAGTCTAGGTGAGGCCTGACTAGAGCCAGATAAAGCTCTAGAATAACTTCCGCACTTCTACTTTTAACACTTCTGGTAATGAATCCTAATACTCTATTAGCTCTATTTCTGGCCTCAATACATTGTTTCCTAGGTCGGAGGTCTGGGCTCACCCTCACTCCGAGATCTTTTTCACCTTCTGATCTTTTCAGCGATACATTGCTTAGGGTGTATCTATTACCAGGGTTTTTTCTACCAACATTCATAACGCTACATTTATCAATATTTAATTCTATCTGCCATCTGACTGCCCACTCGTTAAGTTTATCTAAGTCTCCCTGCAATATGTTTACGTCAGACTGTGATCCAATAATCCTACCTAACTTAGTATCATCAGCAAACTTGCTGATATCACTGCTAATCCCACTATCCAAGTCGTTGATGTAAATAAAAAATAGTAATGGGCCCAAAACAGACCCTTGTGGAACTCCACTTGTCACCAGTCCCCATTCAGATTTGGAACCATTAATTGTAACCCTTTGTTGCCTATTACTTAGCCAAGCTCTGATCCAATGAAGAACCTTCCCATCTATACCATGAGCCCTAACCTTATTTAAGAGTCGCTCGTGTGGTACTTTGTCAAATGCCTTACTAAAGTCCAGATATATTATATTATAATCCTTATCATTATCTGCCGTCTCATAAACTTTCCTCTAAAAACTCAATAAATTGGTGAGACATGACCTACCCTTGGTGAATCCATGTTGTGAATCATTGATCAAACTATGTTTATCTAAGTGCTCTCTAATGTTTTTTGCAATAATAGATTCCAATAATTTACCCACCACTGATGTTAGACTTACGGGTCGATAATTTGACTTTAGTCCTCTGTCTCCCTTCTTAAATATGGGAACAACATTTCCTTTCCTCCACAAAAATGGCACATCGCCTATCTCAACCGATTTCCTAAAAATGTGCACTAACGACTCACTAACAATCTCCTTGCATTCTTTTAATACCCTGGGATACACTTCATCTGGTCCTGGAGATTTAAATTTTTTCATTTTTTCTATACCCTCCTCCACCATTTCCCTAGTTATCACAATATCTTTGAGTTTCTCCTCATCGCTTCCTTTGAACATCTGTTCACTATCAAGTATCGTCTGTGTATCCTCCTCCGTAAAAACACTTAAGAAATAATCATTTAGACTCCTACACATCTCCTCATCCGTATTTAAGACCTCACCCTGTCCTGACCTGAACGGCCCAACTAATTCCCTTGTCTTTGTTTTATAAACCTGATAGAACCCCTTTGGGTCCCTTTTCGCCTGTTCTGCTACTTTAATCTCATAATTGTTCTTAGCAACTCGAGTTAATTTCTTCACTGTCCTCGCCATCACGTTATACTGTTCTTAGTTTACCAATCCTGCCTTGAACCTTAAATAAATGTTTCTTTTTACTCCAATGTTGTGTTTTAACTTGGTGGTCATCCATTTTGGATCACTCTTTCTGGACCTTATTTCCCAATAAGGAATATTTCTTTTCTGTCCGTCAATTATATTCCTTACAAATGAGGTATAATCCTCCTCGGCTCCGACCTCACTTCCCCTTCTAACCTCTCTAATTACCTCCTCAGCCCTGACCTCACTTCCCTGTCTAACCGCTCTAACTATCTCCTCAGCCTCGACCTCACTACCATATCTGACCGCGCCAATTACCTCCAGGTGCCTTCCTAATCCTTCATAATTGCCCTTTCCAGCTGTCATCGCCCTGTTCTGGGAAACTTTCTGCTCCTCCATCCCACACCTCTTATTAATAACCTCCAGGTGTCTTCTTAATCCTGCATAATTGGCCTTTCTGAAATTAGGTATTCGATGCCTATTGCCACTTAATTTTCCAACTTCCCATTTTAAGCTAAATCTGATCTCATAATGGTCGCTATTATCTAAATTCCCCCCGTCCTCCACATTTGTAACTAAATCGTCTCTATTTGTCAGCAATAGATCTAGAATATTATCTCCTCAAGTAGGCTCCTTGACTGCTTGACTTAGGAAGTTATCCTGGATTATATTTAACAATTCATCTGCATCGCTGTCACCTATGATTAAATCCCAGTCTATATTCCTAAGATTAAAATCTCCCACCACGCGTAATCGATTATATCTGCAGGCCTTGTTTATTTCTTCCCATATAGGAGCTGAATCCTCTTTACATAAGATTGGAGGCCTATACACTACACCCAAAACCATTTTCTCAGTTCCCTCCGTAACCTCTACCCATATACACAGCGCGCCAAAGCATTGTTCGCGACATCATAACACAGCGCGTCCATACGGGAATTCAGAAAATGTACTCTATGGCAGCCTACTGACTTCCGAGAGAGATAGCTTACATATGGCAGCTTGTTTAAGTCACGGGCAGTCCATCAAGTCCGTTGAGGAATGTTCAGATGCCACTTGTCAATTATAGACGAAGCATTTAAAAAAGTTTCGCCCTCCTTCCCGCGAGTAATTTGAACAGACGCGCATTGGTATAAATATCAATATTTGCATAATGAGTGGCAAGAAAGACCTAACAAAGGAGCAGATTAAAGTTATTGTATCTCTACACAAGGCAGAGAGGCCAGTGGAAGAAATATCAAGGATTGTGGGTGTTACGAGGAGATGTGTGCATAAGTGGGTGGAAAGTTTCGGGGTGGGTTGGCGGTGTCGCGGCAGCCGCGACACCAGAACATTATAAGTGGCCAGGGCGAGGATGTAAAACCTCAGCAAGCACCCTAAATGTCATGAAACGTCAAGTGGATGCCCATCCTCAATTAAGAGCAAGAAAAATATTGCGATATGACTTTTACATCCTCGCCCTGGCCACTTATAATGTTCTGGTGTCGCGGCTGCCGCGACACCGCCAACCCACCCCTTGAACATCTAACAGTTTGGTTCATATTTTTACTTATTTTTGCATTTGATCCCCAAGACTCTATGGATAATTTAATTAGGTCCGTTATATTCAAAGGTACATGTATGGGAAAAAAAATAAAAACCCATTCCCTACAAACAGGACAGGACAATACAATTTAGTATTTACGCAGTACAGACCAAAAACATTCAGATAATAGTCATATTTAAAAAAAAAAAAAAATGTATATGCCTGTTCTTGGTCTTGGTCTGTTTCGGAGGGTCTGGTCTTGGTCTTGGTCTTGGTCTCGGAGGGTCTTGAGTTTGGTCTCGGAGGGCTGGTCTTGGTCTCGGAAGGTCTAATCTTGGTCTTGGTCTTGGTCTCGAAGGGTCTGATCTTGGTCTTGGTCTTGGTCTCGGAGGGTCTGGTCTTGACTACAACACTGGTTGGCGCCGCTAATTCCTGCGGAATATTTACCGAATGGGTAATATTTTGGTTTAGGTCATCCTCGAGCCTGACAATTCTAACCTGTCTCATAGTGTAGACTTCTTCATTCTGAGTCTTTTGGACCCAACTTCCCATGGCGCAATTGAATGATAATGGCGATACATATATTATCTAAAATCTAGTTGTTTCAACCAGAAACTGTTAAGTTAGGTTAAATCAGATTATGTTTGGTTAGGTTAGAGGTGGGGTTTGGTATATTAACAGATGATATAAAGAAAAAATATGAAAATTACCAAAACTACGGCAGTGAGAAGAGAAATAGAGTTATATGGATATTGTTCCATGGCTTCCATAAGTCACGACTTATTCCATTTTTCAAAACTTTATTTTTAGTGAGCCTACTCTACTCTCTACTCTTGCTTTTATTCTCAACATGATACCATTCTTCATCAACAGTTTGGTGGAGGATGCACTTCAATCACTACAGCAGCTGGAAGCAGGTGTTGCCCCACTGTTGGAGTCAGCACATATTGAACCACCATCCCAAGCTGCTGAACCTTCCTCCTGCTCCTTCCTTCTGGTTGACGAAGGTCAGGCCAAGCACCTGAGGAAGAGGAGGAAACTCAAGCTACAAATACTCAAGGAAGAGCTGCTCGCTGCGCAAGCTAAGAGGAGGACAGAGACGGCCAACGCAGAAGCAGCAATAGCAAAGGCTATTACAGAGAAAGCTCAGGCAGAGCTTTCTCTCCTTAAAATAAAGGCAGAAAAAGCAAAACAAAACTTAGAACATTTAACGTTACGAAGTTATTTTGACCATTTACTTCCACCCAGCTTTACATGATAAGGAATTTGACAGTATATGAAAACTCATCACTAATTTGTTAGCAATATAGTTTCAGCATTTTAAGTAATGCAATATTAACTTTATTTCTCTCTTTCTCTCTTAGCAGGGCTGGGCACAAGTTTGGGTTATGTGTTACTGGGAGGTGGTTGTTAATACTTACTGGAGTGGAGACTTTGTATACTCCTCTGCACTCGTGGTGGCGATTACTGTTACAGCGGTGGATGTTGTGCAGCTTGACAGGGAGGAGCATCACTAAAAACAAAAGCAGAATCCATAATATATATTACTGCTAATAGTATCAGCTATTTATCAAATGTACCATATCATTCATACTTGTAATTGGTCATCATAAATTGATACAGTGCTATACAAGCTGAATTGTGACTGGTTGTAGCACTTACATGTCCGTAGTGAAGGTTAACGTAGGTATCCCTGTAGCGCACACCTCCCAGCATCAGTCCAGCAGCATGGGGTGGTGGTCCTGGTGGTGGTGGGTGAGGGTGTGAAGGCTCGTCATCCTTGTCAACTTAATATCCCCCTTCCTCAGATACACCCAGGTTTCTGTCTTTGCATACGTTATACAGCATAGCACAGACCTCGATTATCCGGTATGCATAAGCAGGGGAACTTAATTCTTATTTCATTGTGGAGGATATGAAACCACCACTTCCACTGCCGGATCCCTCTCTCCACAACACTTCTTGTTCTCTTGTGATCTCTGTAATGCATAAGATGAATTTCAATAATGGTCATGATCAATTCCTCCACAATAGAAAATAAATACTCTTGGTGGTTAAAATTCCCCAGGAGTATGCTGGCTGCACATGCCTTACCGGTTACTTTTTCTCTATTATTTTCTGCTCAGTATATTGTGCAGTTGTTTTTCACTTGCGGAAATGAAAAATATAGGACATTTTTATATAATAATAGCTAGCTTAGGTCAAGTTTAGGTTTGGTTTGGTTAGATCTAGGTGCTTAAGTTAAGTTAAGGATAGATTTTCTTACCTTAACCTATCTACCAAAACCTACCCAGCATAACCTAACATTTTTGCATCTCTGCCATTTGAACCAAATATTTCCAACAAAAACAATTTACATCTCAATGAACTGACTTAAGAAGCGTTTACTTTTTGGTATATATCACTCACTTGAAATGCGGAAATTACATAATACATACCTCCTTCCTTTGACAGGTCAAGTGGTTATATTTTACTTAATAACCACTACATCACTTACATCAATTCCTATGTGTGTTGGAGGTCCCTAACACCATATACTGCATTTTTTATGTCATTATTGCCGGAAAAATAGAAAAAAAACTAAATAAACTGAAATAAATATATATAAAATTTTTCAATGTTTGTACTCATTTTTAATTCATGCATTACCTTCTTTTAACTAACCTAACCTTGTATGTGGCATTGAGGAGACGGTACATAGTATACCTAGTTAAGTTAGGTTAGGTAAAAAAAACTGAGGCAGCTGTCAATGACATTTATAACAATTGAGTATAAGCTGTTACGAATATAAATCAACATAAGAATTGATGTAATAGCCAGCAATGATAAAGTAAACTTATAATGGTCTAGTATTGGAAAATGCATGACTTGAGGTAATTGCTTCCATCCTATCCTTCTATTCATTACCATTGCTACACTACCTAGCCTTTCTAGTAAAATAAATTTTTCATCATGCATGCCAGTACATAAGAGTATCTTAAACAATACTTACTTATTGTAGTTGGTTTGTGGGCCCGGCTGAGGACGCTGATAGTGAGTCAACAGCCACCTCTCACTACAGTAGCCACTGTCTGCTAGAAGATGACATACAGGAGGAACATGACCACACTCAAAGAGTGTGAATAACACACTCGTGTAGGATTCTTGAGTCATGCACTGATCCCGGCCACTGCAACTATGTCCAGAAATTTTTAGTTCTTATCAAATACAACTTGGACGTTGATGGACTTACTTTTCTTAAGGGTTGTTACAACTTTCAGCTCGGGAGAGATCGCCTTATTTTTTGCAGTGTGACTTGATATTACATCTCGCACAAAGTCAGTCACATATATAATCCCTTCTCGGTCCAACCGGTATCGCTTGATTAGTTATGTATCACTAAGTTCGTCCAGTACATCTTTCCTGTCACGAAAAGTTCTCAGGGAGCACAGGGAGTGGGTGAGGCACTATTGCTGCCTGGGCCATGTTTACGTTTTAGGACGAGTCTGAGACGCCGTCCTGCCCGCTAGGACACCTCCCACCCAGCCCTAGCCAAACATCGAAATTAGGACGAGTCTTAGCGATTTAGGACGCGCTCGAGATTATTTAGTACGCCGACCGCCATTTTTAAGACTCGAGCGAGTCTAAGACGAGTCCTAATATTCTATAAGTATGGGCCCAGGCAGTCGGAGCGTGAACTGTTCACACACACCCTCTCTCTCCCGTTTTAGATAAATATGGAACAACATCCGCGCATGTTATTCAACCTCTTTAAGTACCTACTATATAGATAAATACCTAGCGACCAATCCTCGTGTTACATTCAAGACCTTGCTCGTTATAAGATTCGATATGATTACTTTACAGATATTAGCATTTTTGTTCTTTTAATTTACTACCTTTACAGCAGACATATAGGCCTTCGCTATTACCCTCTTGTTTATATAATTGCAACTTTGTATATATTGCAGGTTTGTGATTTCCCCCTGCAACAATATTAATCTTATTTAATCTTATTAGTTCTTACTTCGTAGAGGACTGGCCAATGACAGAAGAAAAATAACGTAATACGTAGCACCGCCCATTGCCAGGCCATATAAAGGCCAACAAGTTTGTAACATAATAGTCCTTTGTATATTCTTCCTTCTGGAGTAGGAAGCATCGCGTAGGCCTACAAGGACACCCTCCCTGGCTCCTCCTGCCCAGGCTTCCGGTACTCAACTTTTCCAATGAATTAGTGATGAGATCCTTACAGATTTCTCATCCCTAAAAAAAGAAAAAAGAGAAAGAGAGAGCGGAAGGCCTGACGTGGTCCTTATGGAGGAAAAATTTACTTGTTAATCTATATAATTGCTACAGTTTTGAGAAATGAATTAATATATATATATATATATATATATATATATATATATATATATATATTATATAATATATATATATATATATATATATGTATAATTGTATATATATATATATATATATATATATATATATATAATATATATATATATATATATATGATATATATATATATATTATATATTATATATATATATGTATATGTATATATATATATATACTGACTGCTGTTTCCTTTAACCCATAAGTACATAAAAGAAAATAGGGAAACTATAGTTAAACACAATAATTAACATTAAATTACTCCGAGTCTACTAAAAAGTCCTTCATCCATTTCGGTCGACGACAACTTCGAACCGGTCGGGGGGCAACAGGTGTCTGCCTCCCGTCTGCGCCCCCATCAGCTGATACTGGCGGCCTCATCAACCCGCCGCCCTCCCCCGCGTCTTCCTCCTCCTCGTCCCCGTACAGGCCCCCAAGGAGGTCGCTCCTCACTTCACTGGTGCCCTCTGCGTCCTCATGAGGCTCCTCGTCCTGTCACGAATACACTCCCTCGCCGTGGTAAACCCACAGGCGGTCCACGTGTACTACTCGCGAGCGGTGGTGTACACCCTGGCGAATGCGGTACGTGACGTCACAGAGGACCTCGAGGACGTCATACGGGCCCTCCCAGGGGCTTTGTAGCTTCGGTGAAAGACCCTTCTTTCTGCGAGGGTTGTGTAGCCACACTTTGTCCCCCGCTTGGTATGTTGCTTATCTGGTGTGCGTGTCGTATCGCGCCTTCATTGTGTGTCCAGTCACACGCAGGTAGCGGCGCGCATGGGCAAAAATTGGGCATGCACGTTAACCATTCTCTCCTGCAGGGCTTGGGCGAAGCTCGTAGCCAGGGGTGCCGAGGCATCGTGCGGAGGGCGCCCTGTGGCCAAGTCCACGGGGAGCCTCAGTTCTCGGCCCAACATCAGTCTCGCAGGGGTGTGAGCGGTGGCCTCGTGCTCAGCTGAGCGATACGCCATGAGTAAGACTGGTAGGTTGGCATCCCAGTCCCGCTGATCGTTAATGCAATATTTGGCCACCTGCTGCAGGAGTGTACGGTTATACCTCTCAACCATACCATCTGATTGGGGCCGATGTGTGTTTTCATGATCCCCATCAGGCGGCAGCACTAACGAAACACCCCAGACTCGAGCTCTCTGCCCTGGTCAGAGTGCAATTCCTGTGGCACCCCAAAGCGGGTGAAAAAGTTATTTACCAGGGCACCCGCTGTATACTGTTGTTGCTTCATGATTAGGGAGCGCGTATGCCTCGGGCCACTTGGTGAAATAATCCATCACCACGCAAATGAAGCGATTCCCCTGTGTGGTGACGGGGAACGGCCCGGCGATGTCCACAGCTACACGCTCCATTGGTGCGCCCACCTGGTACAGCTGGAGAGGCGTGCGTGTTTTCCTGACTGGCCCATTACGCGCACAGCAAACGTCACACGCCCTACACCACTCCTGTGCATCTTGCATCATTCCAACCCAATAGAATCGTTGGTGCAACCGGCTGAGCGTCTTCTTTTCACCCAAGTGTCCGCTGGTGACGCCCCCATGCGCCTCCGGCAGCAAGTCGCGGCGCAGGGCGCGAGGCACCAACACCACCCAGAAACTTGACTGGCCCCGTGCATCCACCCAACGTCGGTGCAACACACTGTTAAGTAGGCGTAATATTGCCCACTGATGCCACAGGTGCTTGGTAGCGGGACTCTCAGGCGACACTCGCTGCCAGGCAGACCTCTCAGCGGACTCTGTCATCCACTGCACCAGCGGGGCAAGTTCAGCAACCGCTTCCTGGGCCTGCCTCCATCTTTCCCCGGCGTCCTGGGCTTCACTTGCCACCTGCAGTCGCCGGCACTCCACGCGCTCCTCTCTCTCTTCGAGCAGTGTGCGCACCCTGCCTCACACGGGCGGCGGCTCAGGCTGTCAGCGTTGTTATACACGCGACCAGGGCGGTGTTGCATCTCGTAGTTGAACTGTTCCATCCTGCCTAGCCACCGAGCCAGCTGGCCTTCAGGTACTTTGAGTGTTTTTAACCACCGCAAGGCTGCGTGATCCGTCCTGACGGTGAACCTGGCGCCATAAAGGTACGAGTGAAAGTGCTCCAGGCTCTTTACCACAGCTAACAATTCTTTTCTGGTAACACAACAGTTGCTCTCGGCCCTGGAGAGCTTTGTACTGTAATACGCCACTACTTTTTTTTTTTTTTTTTTTTTTTTACATCTCAAAGGTCTGGCCAAGGGCACACAAAAAATGGGTAACACAAAGCCCGCTTAGTTGCCAGTCCCTATAAAGAAGACAGTAAGAGAATAATATAAACAAGAGGGATGAGCCAATTTAGTTCGGGAGGTGTCTGTTACTCTTCTTTTGAAAAGATTTAAGTCATAGGAAAGTGGAAAAATAGAAACAGGAAGAGAGTTCCAGAGTTTACCAGTGAAAGGGATGAAAGATTAAAGATACTGATTAACTCTTGCATTAGGAAGATGGACAGAATAGGGATGAGAATGAGTAGAAAGTTTTGTGCAGCGAGGCCGCGGAAGGACGGGAGGCATGCAGTTAGCAAGTTCAGAAGAGCAGTGAGCATGAAAATAACAGTAGAAGAGAGCAAGAGAAGCAACATTGCGTCGGTGATTTAAAGATTGAAGACAGTCAGTCAGAGGAGGGGAGTGGATGAGACGAAAAGCTTTTGACTCAACCCTGTTTAGGAGAGCTGTATGAGTGGATCCTCCCCAAACATGTGAGACATACTCCATACATGGGCGGATAGGGCCCCTGTAGAGAGCAAGCAATTGGGAGGGAGAAAAAAAAGGACGCAGACGCCACAGGACACCTAACTTCTTAGAAGCTGTTTTAGCAAGAGATGAGATGTGAGATTTCCAGTTCAGATTTTTAGTAAAGGATAGTCCTATAATGTTCATTGTAGAAGAAGGAGACAGTTGTGTGTCATTGAAGAAGAGGGGATAGTTATCTGGTAGGTTTTGTCGAATAGATAGGTGAAGAAATTGGGTTTTTGAGGCATTGAACAAAACAAGGTTTGCTTTGCCCCAATCAGAAATTATAGAAAGATCAGAAGTTAGGCGTTCGGTGGCATCTCTCCGTGAATCACTTAGTTCCTGTTGAGTTGGACGTCTAATAAACGACGTTGAAAAATGCAGGGTAGAATCATTAGCGTAGGAGTGGATAGGGCTTTGATTTAGACTTAGAAGATCATTAATGAATAATAGAAAGAGAGTGGGTGATAGGACAGAACCCTGGGGAACACCACTATTGATAGATTTAGGAGAAGAACAATGTCCGTCTACATTAGCTGCAATAGAACGATTTGAAAGGAAACTTAAGATGAAGTTACAGAGAGAATGATAGAAACCGAATGAGGGTAGTTTGGAAATTAAAGATCTATGCCAGACTCTATCAAAAGCTTTTGATATGTCAAGGGCAACAGCAAAAGTTTCACCGAAACCCCTAAAGGAGGATGACCAAGATTCAGTTAGGAAAGCTAGAAGATCGCCAGTAGATCGCCCTTTACGGAAACCGCAGTGACGATCAGATAGAAGATTGTGAGCAGATAGATGCTTAAAAATCTTCTTATTAAGTATAGATTCAAAAACTTTAGAAAGGCAGGAAGTCAAAGATATAGGACGGTAGTTTAAAGGATTAGAACGGTCACCCTTCTTAGGAACAGGTTGGATATGAGCAAACTTCCAGCAAGAAGGAAAAAGGAAAGTAGATAGACAAAGACGGAAAAGTTTGACCAGACAGGGTGCAAGCACAGAAGCACAGTTTATGAGAACAATAGGAGGGGCTCCGTCAGGACCGTAAGCTTTCCGAGGATCTAGGCCAGAAAGGTCAAAGAAAACATCATTACGAAGGATCTTAATGACAGGCATAATATAGTCAGAGAGTGGAGGAGAAGGAGGAACAAGCCCTTCATCAACCAGAGTGGAATTTTTAGCAAAGGTTTGAGCGAAGAGTTCAGCTCTAGAAATAGATGAGACTTCTGTGGAGCCATCTGGGTGAAGCATAGGAGGGAAAGATGTAGAAGAAAAATTGTTAGAGATGTTATTGCTAGATGCCAGAAGTCACGAGAGGAATTTGATTCAGAAAGATTTTGACATTTTCTATGAATGAAAGAATTTTTGGTAAGTTGAAGTAAAGGTTTGGCATGATTACGGGCAGAAATATACAGGGCATGAGTTTCAGGAGATGGATGCTTACGGTACCGTTTGTGAGCCACCTCTCTATCTCAGACAGCATGAGAACAAGCAGAGTTAAACCAAGGTTGACGGGCTTTAGGATTAGAGAAAGTGTGTGGAATGTACACCTCCATGCCAGGGACTATGACCTCAGTTATGCGCTCTGCACAAAGAGATGGGTCTTTGACATGGAAGCAGTAATCATTCCATGGTATATTAGATTAGTACTGCCCTAGGTCTTCCCACTTAGCTGAGTTGAAGTGCCAGAAGCACCTCTGCTTAGGTGGGTCCCGAGGCGGCACCGGAGCGATAGGACAGGTTACAGAAATAAGATTGTGATCGGAGGAAACCAACGGAGAGAATAGTTTCACAGAGTAAGCAGAAGGGTTAGTAGTTAGAAAAAGATCAAGAATGTTGGGCGTGTCTCCAAGGCGGTCAGGAATACGGGTAGGGTGCTGCACCAGCTGCTCTAGATCTTGGAGGATAGAAAAGTTGTAGGCTTGTTCACCAGGTTGGTCAGTGAAAGAAGATGATAGCCAAAGCTGGTGGTGAACATTGAAGTCCCCAAGAATGGAAATTTCTGCTAAAGGAAAATGAGATGAGATGTGCTCCACTTTTGATGTTGAATATTCGAAGAATTTTACATAGTCAGAGGAGTTAGGTGAGAGATATACAGAACAGAGAAATTTAGTAAGAGAGTGACATTGAAGTCGAAGCCAGATGGTAGAAAATTCGGAAGATTCAAGGCCGTGGGCACGAGAGCAAGTGATGTTATTGCGCACATATACGCAACAGCCAGCTTTGGATTGAAAATGAGAATAGAGACCGTAAGAGGAGACAGAAAAAGGTCTGCTGTCAGTGCTCGCAACTGGGTTTCGGTGAGGAAAAGAAGATGAGGTTTAGAGGAGGAGAGATGATGCTCAACAGAGAGAAAGTTAGATCTAAGGCCGCGAATGTTGCAGAAGTTTAAGGAGAGAAGGCTAGAAGAAGTATGAAGACACCTCGAGTCGTTCCCACCAATGAATCGGTCCGACTTGGGGATATTTATGGTCCCCTCCCCAGTAAGGGACTCCGAGGCAGGATGTGTGAACGCCATTTTGAAATTTTGAGTGAAGATAGTGTAGGGATGTAAGTGCGTGTAGTATAATGTGAGTAGTAAGAGGAATTGTCTTTAGAGTGCAGGCTGCAGCTACTCTCTTGTGTATCTGAGACACTAAGGGATATGGAAAGAGAGGACACGGGAGATTTCAATGATAAGTCGGCAGCACCCCCTCAACTCCCGTAAGTACCTCCCCGGGAGTATTTCACCATGGCGGCAGGTGTCTGACTACCTACTCCCTGCAAACTTGCTCCTTCCCGTCCTTTATTTGAGAGAGAACAGCGCCCAGCCCCTCAGCATTAGCGTCCGTGTCCAACAGGTAGGGGCTGGCGGGGTCAGGATAAGGCAGCACCAGGGCCTCCACCAACGCCTTCTTAAGGCAGTAGAAGGCCTCCTGACACTGCCCGCTTCACTCAAAGCGTGCCCCTTTCTCGTGAGGTGGTGGAGGGGAGAGGCAACCTGGGCAAACTCCTGCACGAAGCGACGGTAGTAAGTGCACAGGCCCAGAAAGCTACGTACCGCCGCCACACTGGTAGGGACAGGCCACTCCCGCACCGCTGCCACCTTCTGTGGGTCCGTCCTCACACCGTTGCGTCCGACGACATGCCCCAGGAACGGCATCTCTGGCTGGAAGAGGAGGCACTTTTTAGGGCTGAGCTTAAGGTTGGTAGCCCTCAGCCGTCGTAGTACCTCTCTCAGCCGCTCCAGCTCCTCCTCGAACTTTCTTCCAAACACGATGACGTCATCGATGTACACCAGTGCCGTTTTCCAGTGCAGCCTCTCCAGCACCCTCTCCATGAGGCGCTCGAAACAGCTAGGGGCGTTGCACAGCCCGAACGGCATCACCGTGAACTGCCAGAGGCCTTGCCCGAAGGAGAAAGCAGTTTTGGCATTGTCCTCCTCTGCCATTTCCACCTGATGGTAACCAGACTTGAGGTCGAGCGTGGAGAACCAGCGCGCACCGGCGAATGCATCGAGTGTGTCGTCGATACGCGGCAAGGGGTAAGAGTCTTTCACTGTGAGATCATTAAGCGCCCGATAATCCACACAGAAGCGGCGTGAGCCGTCCTTCTTCGTCACCAGCACCACAGCTGATGACCACGGGCTGTCAGATCTTTCTACTACCCCCTGCGCCTGCAACTCCGCCACGGCCCGCTGCATTTCCTCACGCTTGGCAGGTGCAATTCTTCGGGGGGCGTGGTTGATCGGAAGGGCGCTGCCAGTCTTGAGATGGTGCCTTACGAGCCCCGTGCGGCCCAGGTCCATATCACCCTCACTGAAGACCTCGGCGAACTCTCGTAGGGTGTCCTCCATCTTCACACGTTGCTCAGGGATGAGATGAGGGGCGCTCCTCGCTGCCAGGCCGGTTAAGTGCACAGGCAGGGAGCCCTCTACGGCTGCTGCCTTGCTCTTCTGCCGCTCCTCCTCCTGTATCACTTCTTCATACGTGCCCAGTTGTGTGCCGGCAGGTATAGTTCGAGCCTCGTTGGAAAAATTTGCCACCAGTACCGTGACGCATTTCACTCCTTTTCCTTTTTCCACGAGGCTCCTTGCCACCGTCACGCCCTCAACCGGCCTCAGACGCTCTGTCGACTCCACCATACCAGCTGAAACCTTCATCTTGCGACTCAGCCTGCAGGGCACTTTTGTCTCGGATTTCGGGGCCAGACGCACTCTCTCCACGGCCACTACCTCTGCAGGGGCGTCACCTGGGAACAAGGGCAGCTCTTCCTCGCCTACCCTTAACAGGTTCTTCCCCAGATCGACACACGCCCTTGCCTGCGTAAGATAGTCCAGACCGAGGAGACAAGAGTCCTTCATCGCGGTGACGTAAACAGGCAGCGTCACTTCACTGCTCCCTACGCTGATTTCCACGCTCACTGGCCCTTTCAGAGATGTACAGTGCCCCGTCACGCCACATAGTCGCTGGGTGGCTTCAGGCAGGTAACGTCCTTCCACAAGTTCCTGACGCACGAAGGTCCTCTCTGCGCCTGTGTCTACAGTCAACTGGCAGGGTTGCCCATCGACAATTCCTTGCACCCAAACTGCTGCGGCTGAGGCGCGACGGCAACTTAAATCGCAAGGGACCCTCGGAACACCGGCTAGCTTGCGGCCCCTCCTGCCAGCGGCCCCTCGTTTCCCGCCTGCTCGACGTCCTTCGGCCAGGGGCAGGCGATGGAGAAGTGACCATATTCCCCGCAACTCTTGCAACAGGGCTGGAAAGCGTTTGGTGCCGGTCTCTCGAGGGAACGCGACCTTCGCCCTCTCGTACACTGGTACAACACATGCCCCTTTTGACCACATCCCCAGCAGGGGCCCCGGGACCCGCCGGGACTCGAGCGTCCATAAGTCGGTGGCTTCCTCTTGGGCGTGCTGGGGGCACATTCACAGACGCTAACGTCCATGCTTAACAACTTAACAACTGTCATCAGCTGATTTGGCATTCGCAGAGGAGATTTATGACGTCAGAGTTGTTGTTCACACGCTAAAATACGGCAACTGCCTGTATGGTGGTGTTAAGGAAGCTACGTACATAAAAATCCTCATAAATTGACTATATATGATGTTTTCTGACTCAAGAACTAAACAGGCAAATATACAAACGAATTAGGCCATTCACAACCCGGCGCTTGTGGTGAGTTTGTTTTGTGGTGTGCCAAGAGTGGTGAGAGCGGCATCTCGACCCGCCGAGTAGCGACTAGCGATGCCAGACACCACCTCGCATGGCTCTGTGGCAAATAGCACCTACACGTATGTGGTGTGCACTGTGCACTTTTCCTTGATTATAACCCGAGCCCCTGTCCACCCAGCAGTGAATGGGTACCGTGTATTAGCCGGGGGTGTGGCAGGGAAAGAAGGAATGATGGAATAACTGGAGAATATAAGGAATGTGTGGAGGTGGAAACATGTGTTGTGTTGCCGAGGCGACGGCGCGGGATGTGAGGCAGGGAAAGAAGGAATGATGGAATAGCTGAATAATATAAGGAATGTGTGGAGGTGGAAACATGTGTGGTCGAGGCGACGGCGCGGGAGGTGAGGCAGGGAAAGAAGGAATGATGGAATAGCTGGAGAATATAAGGAATGTGTGGAGGTGGAAACATGTGTTGCCGAAGTGTAATGCTACGCATCATCCCACTACGCATCATCCCACTACGCATCATCCCTCACATTTTCCGTAGTATATTACTCTCTAGGATGTATGCATTAATAACCATTTAGTTATTTACTCTAAACTAAGTGGAGCCTCACTCCAGTGTATAAGTGACACACAGATCACTATTAGGATAACGTCATTCAAATTCTTCATTGTGCCCTATCATTAGTGTCTTATTGCTCTCTCTCTCACATTTCTATCCCCCCTTTTCACCCTCCCTTTCTCCCATAACGCATGAGTCACGAGGTCTGATATGTGAGACATTAACTTCGCGATTACCAATAACTTGTAGAGTCAAAACTTCTTATTCCCCCCTTACCCTCCTGGCAGATCGAATAACACTCTTAGATTCTGAGCCTCCTTAAAAAAGAGGAAAATAGAGTTTTGTTTCGCATATTAATGCATAGATTAGTAGAGTCATTCGCTTAAATTAAGAGTCAGCCAAGATTCTATCACGCTTCAAAATACCCTACCACTGTGAAAAACGCGTTCGTACGGTCGTTCTGGATTAAGTTTAATACCCTCCCCGTTGATTATATTTATGAATTAGATTTTCCTTCATCAAATTAAGAGAATTGTGTTATAGTTACTCACTTCGTAGGTATATCTGCTTCCCCAGCTAGTAAGAAACATTCGACACTTCGTGTCCTCGTTGATGAAGACTCTGGTGAGTATTTAACACTCGTTAATTCCCGCGTTTTAGCTGTCCTCAGTCCTCCATGAAGAGCCATGCGACGGGATTCGTTTCTTCACCGTCTCCCAGGTAAGGTGTTATCGTTTTTGTCTCCTCTTATACTTTTTTTTTCTTGTGATGTGATATCTTAACCAGTGTTAGTCTCCTCCTCCCCCCCCCCCCCCCCGCCTAACAAAGTGGATTCGTTTTTTCACCGTCTCCCAGGCATGCGGATAGATTTATCAAGCGGAGCACGTATTTCCACATGGTCGCGACTCGCAAACAGTTTCATTACTCTCACATTTCCCTTCCCTATGTTCTCCATGTATATCTTAGGTGTTTATCTTGTATGTATTTAGATGGTAGGTCTAGGAATATAGTCCAGTTAGGCAGGTTATGCTCTTCAGAAGCTTTCCATCCACTAAATTAAACCATAAATATACATAAGTTTTTCAACCAGGAATAACCTCTTGTCAAATAAACCAAATAAGTTAAAGTAGGAATTCTTTTTTTCTTACAAAACCCCAGGTGACTATTCTCTGCTGTGGAAATATTTCTCCACGTTTTCCGAAAGAGTTTCAGACTTACTCGGTATATTCATTGTATCCCCACGACTACCGTAATCCTTATATATTAAATCGTGTTCAAGGGGTGGACCATAGGAATACCCACTTGGACTGGTGGCAGCAATTCCCTACTAAATTAAGTTCATTCCAATTCAGTTGTAACGAGAAGAATTTATCCGTCAGTGGAGATTAACAATTAATAATTCAAATTCATATAACCAGTCCAAATCAGAGAGAAATAACAAAGAAAATTTGGGAAAAACCATGGCATCACAGAAGCGACGAAGGTGACACAAAGAAAGAAGGAATCATGGAATGACTTACTTTTTGAGAATTAAGTACGGACAGCTGATTTTGGTGTGGACGATAAATTTGTAAACACAGCTGAGAGCGTGGAAGCCTTGTGATTGGCTGAAATTTTTTGAAAAATACTATGTGATTCGCTGGCGAGGCTGTAACGTCATTGTAGTCGCTTAGCCACTCAGCTATCAGCAATCAGCCGCCACTCAGGCGCCACTGCCATGTCTCGTATGTGAATACCCACTAACGCCGGGGTGTAGAAATAGAGGGATATTGTTAAGCTAACCACCGTGGCCTTTAACTCTCTTTGAATGTCTGCCCTGGGCACCTGAGCACGCCTGGCCCTTGAACTCGCGGGTGGGGAAGGATCTCGCCAGTGTCATGGTGCTCACGTCGCCCACAGAGGTGCGCATGAACGCCTCCAACTCTAGGGCCCTCGCCAGCGCATCCCTTACGTCCTTCGGGTGGGCCTGCTTGACGTAAAGCTGCAGCGCATCGACGAAGTGGTCCATCGTCAACTCTTCCACCATGTCCTCAGAAGCGACATGATAGGCACGGCGGACTAGCGTCTCTACCTCCTGCGCCAGCTGAGGCAGAGGCTCGCCCTTAGCCCGCACTCTGCCTTTGAGGCGAGCACGGTACACCTCGGCCTGCTGGTGATGGCCGAATCTCCTCTTCAGAGCGTCCACCACACGGTGGTAATCCATGCGTTGGGCTGATGTTAGGTTAGGTCTCCAAGGACTTCCAACGCCGCCCCCCGGAGGCTGGCAACAAGTTGCAGTGCGCGCTCAGCCACGCACCAGCCTTGTGCATCGGCTACCAACTCGAACTGCGCCAGGTATGCCTCCCACAACACCTTTCCATCAAATTCCGATGGTTTCCTCCGCCCTGTGGCTCCTACAGGCGAGTGCACGCTTCGTGGAGGAGAATTCGGGGGCGTAGAATAGTGGTGAAGGAGGAGGCCAGGCGGGGCGAGTCATGTGTTGGGCGAGAGCGGCGGGGTGTGTAGTGATGTGAACTGCCTGGCAGTCGCCCCGCTCTCCGCCGCGGTTCGGGGAAAAACGTGTGAGCCCGCGTGTGTGGGATGTGGTGGCTTCACTACACGAGGCTCCTCTTTCACGCACAGCCCCTCAGTCGCTCCAGCGATGGCAACGGCCTGCTCTACCACGGCACGGTGTAATTTGACCATTCTTTCGTGGCACGCCTCGATGTCAGTTTTTAACTCGTCTCTTATTGCAGCACATGCCTCGTCAGTATACTACCTCGCGTCAGCTTGTACCTCGGTTAAGCCTCTGCTCAGTGTGTCTCTCACTTCATTTAAATTTTGTTTCATTTCACTTAAATTTTCATTTTGGTTAACCATCTCTTTCATCAGTCTCTCATTTTCATTTCTATTTTGGCTCATCATTTCTTTCATCATGGCCATGATCCTGTTCGTGTCCACTCTTTCGCTATTCCCATCTCACTCCCCCACCTGTTTTATCCCGCCATTTCCGGTCCTGTTGCGTCACGCTCGCACACAGGAACAGGGTTGGCGCCAACGCTTCCTGCCACTAGAAGCGCGTCACTTTCTTCCTCAGTGACGTCACTTGGCGCCAAATCACCTTCACCTTCCTCCCTGCCCGCCATCTTGTCACTCACTATTCAGCCACCGGCCACAGACTTTCCACAATCAACCCCAGACTTCTGACACCAATGTTACGCAAGGCACCAACCTTTCCATCACAAATGGGCGCCAAGATACCACACAGGGCGCGGCCTCACGTAATCACTTTACTACTGACGAGGATACGGCGGAAATATCTGTAGCGAGTGGCTTTCTCTTGCTGATGGCACCTTTATCTTCACCAGGGGGAAGGGTCACTGAGAACACTGGTAACACTTTGACAAATATATTGATGGAGCTCACATTACACTGTACGGATGGTGGGAGATAGAGGCTCACCTATATTACACTGTCTAGTTTGAATATCTCTCAAACACTGGAGGCTTACGCGAGGTGACACACACACACGGATGCTGACTTATGCGAGGCGCTGACACAGTCCTTAATCCATCGGCATTTTCCCTTATGCAACTCAGGGAAAATGCAGAGATACCGGCCGCTACCAGGACAGTTGACACAGTTCCTATCCTTTTGCCCTTTCACACCTCACTCCCTCACGCCCTCTTCCAACCGCCTCTCCCAGGCTCACTCCCCCGCTCAAATAATGCCTAACGCGACATCAGAACTACCTGCAACCATTCGCCACTCTCCCACATATACTCCCAAGCATTCCACACAGTCTCACCTGAACAACATACACCCTACTCGTATCCCACATACATAAATGGCCTGCAACACATCCATACAGCTCACACAAACCGACTAAACATAAACACAATTGACTACTCGTGATGAGGCTCGTGTAGGAGGTCAGGGGATACAAGGCCGACACTACTGTCTCACTCATCAAATACACACAGACATACGGACATTTTCTACGGGCGTAACAATATAATAGTTATTTCATATGACATTACTCTCTGAACACTAAATCTCAGTGTAAAATTGTAAAGAAGTATTGCTACTGAAGAGAAATACATTATTCCACATAATGGTTTTTTTTCAGTAATTCATCAGAAACTGTTTACGCCACACTATGTTTCTATTAATTTATCAAAATACATCACTCCATACTTTGTTTCTCAGTGAAGTATCTCTGACACATTACTCCAAACTGTGTCTTTCAGTGAAGCATGGAAGGCAGAAGTGTGGCTTATCATCACAGTTGTCACAATATGTTGAGACTCTTCTTGCCTTGTTGCTTGCAATCGCATAAACTTCATTCAAAGTTATTTTCTCGTAGCAGCCTCGGCATCCTTTTCTTGTCTGTCGCTTTGGTCCTTCCAATGCTATCAGTGAGTGCAGGATTCTTCTTCCAGTCACAGTACCAGGACTTCTTCCTGGTTTTGGTGCTTCCTCAGGTGGGTGACCTGTCAGTGACAGCACTAAGGATTCCTTGAACTCTCGGACTAACATTGGCTTCATTAGGGTAGCATTTCCTGTACACAATCCGAGCATTTACAACAGTAATACCAGCAAGCACCTCATTAGCTAGCTTTATGTACCATATTCAGGCTTTTCTAAGAGGTGAATAGTAGCTGGACATTTGGTCTGACACATCAACTCCTTTCTTTGCCTTATTAAATAAAATGACACTTTCTGGCTGGAATACATCCTCATTTTGTCTAGTTCTCGTGCCACTTGGAACCAGACATCCTCCGTGCTCCGGAACAGTTGAAATTTAGCACATTTCTCTTGTTCAACCAGTTGTACAGCTTGACACCTCGGGTATTCTACAATGCCTTCATTTCCTTCCTCTTAAGTTTCGTTTTTGTCACTTCCTTAGTCAGATTCTTTCTGGATCTTCGTACTGTGCCACACAGGTAGGTTTTCTTGTCTAAGAGATATTCTGCTACTACTACAGAACAGTAATAATTATTCGCAAATAATGTAGCACCGCAGTTCAGATGTTTTTCAGTTAGCCTGAGACTGTAGCACTGAGGCCATCAATCCTGGCTGGCACTTCTCCCCACGTGCACCTCAAAATTCCAAATGTATGCTTCTGGTGATGCATATTTTGTAAAGCTTTATTCCATATTTGTGGGCTTTTCCAGGAATATATTGTCGAAGGCTTACTCTCCCTCTGAAGGAGCGATACTTTAATCTATGACAATATTTGGACCCGGTGTCGTGTGACCAGTAGTCTGTTTATGAGGTGCAGTCCGCCTTTGTTTACTAACAAAAGAAAACGCGAATTGCGCATGCGTGGAGACGAATATTTTTTGTTAATTGATGTAAAGGGCCTAACATGACTTGTTGATCAACAAATGCATGCCCAGGCGTCCTACGACAAGAAATCCGTCTTTGTTTATCAACAGAAGGGGGGGGGGGCGAACTGCACATGCCCGGAAGCGAAAGTTTACTAACAAAGACTTGTTATCTTGACAGGAACTACCTCGTGTAGGTCTCACGGCCTCTTGTAGCTTCCTTATTTGCTTATGTTCTTATGTATCAGGTAAAGTATTCGCAGGTGTCATCCGACAACATGGCTGGAGATTTACGGGAAAGATGGGGATGAAATAGGCCCTTTACATCAATTTACTAAAAAATATTCACCTCTGCGCATGCGCAGTTCGCGTTTTCTTTTGTTAGTAAACAAAGGCGGACTGCACCTAATAAACAGACTGCTGGTCACACGACACCGGCTTGTAGACAGTCTGATAGCGGTTAATGAAACTATTGCCCAGGGGCTTGAATCTGTACAACTTGTCATGTTCATCATGTGTAGCTGTATTGTCTGTGAAATGCAAGAATCTACAAAGAAGTTCGAATCTCTCTCTGCTCATCTGCTTGGGCACAAAAGCTTCATTTAGTATACAGAATACTGTTGGCCCAATAAAGTGCAATTTCTGCCATAGGATTGAGTCCCTTATACATCACTATGCCTATAAATGTCCTTTTCTCATCACTAGTTGTGTCTTTCCGTCCATATAATCGAGATTTAGTGTAAGTTGTGAGCCATTAATAACTTGTTTAGCATATCTGTTTGTATCTGTCACAATCATGCCTACGTACAATGTCATTTGTCACAAACAGCTTATACACATCAATGGGCCATATACTATTAGTTAGGATCAGTATCATTCTGAGGTTTGACAGCCTGTAAAGGCAAAAGAGCGAGGTTTAGTCTGAACAGGTCCCCAGGTAGACTGTGTGGAAATGCTAGTGCCAGCTTGTCCGGAATTGCTAGGGCTAGGCTGTGTACTTATACTGTCATCACTGGTTCTGTGCCTCATCATCAGAAACTTCTGTAGACGAGTCAGTGTCTTCACTAGTGTCAGAGTCTTGGCTGGAGCTGCAGATGTAGTCTTCATCAGAAGAGGCATTACCAGCTTCCTCATCACTGCCATCCTTTGAGTCTCCATAGAACTTTGAAACATTAATTATCTGTAGAATCAGGGATAAATATCCCTAAATTTACCCAGGTATTAACGTTAATAAATAATATAGCATACAGGCCTATTATAATTATACAACAAATCATAGCGAAAGTAAACTATATCTCGCATATTGGGTCACTGGTGACCACTGAGAAGTGGCACAACACGCAAATATGGCAAAAGTAGTGATATATTCAAGTGGGGGGCCCTCTGTGTGATATATAATGAAATAATAATGAAAAACTAAGAGAACAAGAATGTATTGGACCACTGTTGGTCAACACACAATTGGTACATGGATGGTACAACATGCAAACAAACAAAAAATCTATGACAAGTTCAGGTATTGGGCCAACGGTGGCCACTATGAAACTTGGGCATGGGTGGTACAATACGCTCTACAGATGTATATTATTGTTGTGAGGTTTTGGGCTACCGGTGTCTCACTACTTTAAGCCTAACCAATACGTTCCTTTGTCTATAGCAGTGGTGGGCGCCGTTAATCAAAAAGTTAACTTCGTTAACCGTTAATCCGTTAACCAAAACATTTACTTCGATAACCGTTAATCAGTTAATTCTTTAAAAATGTAACGGAAGTTATCGATAAACCGTTAATGTTAATTTTTATTATAGAAAAAAAACAAAAAATCAGTTTTTGCTCTAAAACCACCTAAAAACACCTTTGAAAAGTGCCAAAACTATAAAATCTGCCTTTATGGGTTTTTTTAAGGGCTTTAGAACCCAAAAACTATAGTTTTGTTTTGCTTTAGTTAAAAAAGGCAGATTTTATAGTTTTAAATAAAAAAAAAAACTAAAAAAGGCTGATTTCATAGTTTTTGATGAGAAAATGTTAGAATTTTTGGTTAGCGGACTTGAGTTAACGGAAGTTAAATGTAACGGAAGTTAATTAGTCCGATAATGATTTCCAAAGCTAACTTATAAGTTAAATTGTTAACGAAAATGTTAACTTCGTTAATTAACGATTAACGGATTAACGGTTTGGTGCCCACCTTTGGTCTATAGAGATGACACACACCTCCTAATGACACCTACCAAAATGCCACGGGGTGTACTGAGATCATCTGAGAGTCTGAGAGGGGAGAGCAAGGAAACGCGACAGGGGACATACAGACAGTTGCCAATACGTGGTTAACGTGTTAAGGAGAGAAGGTTAAGGCGATCGCGAAATCGTCTTTCCTTCCGAAGAGCGCGAGCGAACACTAAAGACCGGTTCCCACTAGTCCGCTTCTACAGCCGCTGTTGCCGTTCACCGCCCAACAATGACGTCATCATCATCACCGCTTGAGTAGCTGTAGTGGTAACCGATTACCGAGCAGTTTGCACCTCCGCTCGATCGGACACCGTCGAGCGGGAGAGATGACTTGATTTTAACTTTGTACGGCAGCCAATTCAAGGCCGCTCGGTGCGGTCGACTTTTTTGTGACGTCATTGTTGGGCGGTGAACGGCAACGGCGGCGTTGTGGGAAGTGTAATGGTGGTATGTTTATATGTTTATATGTTGATATTCTGGCAATCGCCGGCTGCGCTTGGCGCCTGTACTTTATTTGTCACGGGCAGTCAGGTCAGCCCGCAGCCCGCGACCTGGGGGGGGAAGCCAGCAACGGAGGTCGTATTGCCATCAACGACCATCTCTCCGACTACCTAGATACTTCTTTTCCTTACGACGGAAGCTACAAAGCCTCCCTCGGTCGGTCGTAAACGCGTCGGAAGGCGCTGACTGGCTAAGACGAGTAATGACGTCATCAAGCTCATCATCAGTCACCAGCCAATGACAAACTGTTTTTAAAACTTCTCAACCAATCACGTGTCAGCGAGACATATTTCCGGGCAAGAATGGCATGCCAGACTGCCTCTCTCCTCCTTCTGTCCCCGTCATCTCAAACTAATTCTCGTTTTATTCGGAATGCTTGCGTTTTAAGGAGTTTTAATGTATCAGATAGTAAGATATATAAGTAAGAGCCTGTGTTGCTAGTGTTTTGGCGGTTCAGTTTTGGTCTCCATATTACAGGATGGATATAGCCTTATTAGAAACAGTGCAGAGAAGGATGACCAAAATGATACAAGGGATGCGTAACTTTAGTTACGAGAGGAGATTGAAGTTATTAAAATTACACTAACTCGAGAGACGCAGAGTAAGGGGCGATCTGATAGAAGTTTTTAAGTGATAAAGGGATTTAATACAGGAGAGGTAGGAAAAGTTCTTACGGCTTTTAACCAGGGTAGAACAAGAAGTAACGGATTCAAGCTGGAAAAGCGTAGATTTAGAAAGGAAATAGGGAAAAACTGGTTCACAAATAGGGTGGTGAATGAATGGAATGGTCTCAGTAGACAGGTAGTTAGTACGGAGTCATTAGGGAGCTTTAAAGAGGAGCTGGATAGGTTCATGGATGGGGATGAAAGGTGGATGTAGGTAGTGTTAGGTGACAGGAACTACCACGTGTAGGCCTCGCGGCCTCTTGTAGCTTCCTTATTTTCTTTTGTTCTTATGTTCTTATTTAACGCGTATATTTTATAACATATTAACCTATTTTAATTGTGGTAAATAATACATTTTTCATATATACAAGCAGTAGTAATAACAATTACAATAGTTGAATTAATTAAATGAGACACCAAGTTCCGTCCAACATTCGAACACTTTTGGGCGCTGAAAAAAAAGTTATTGACATAGATCCTTGAAATTTTGGATGATGTTTGTCAATGAAGTGCTCTTCAATTAACTGAAAAACACAATCAGCTACACCCATTATAAGATAGAGTTCATTGTTTTATTTCAATTATTACTGATGGCCTAGGTTACTGTGAAAATGCCCCTATATGAACACAAATTTATGATAATTATCAAAACATGTTTTTTGTACTGAAACAAAAGCAAGAAAACTATAAAAGCATAAAAAAAGAAAATCGATGGGTAAAAAAATATTCTAAGCCATTTCTAGAAAGGATTCGCCACACCCCTACCAAGCCTTCGCGACCCCCGACACTCTAGGGCAGCGTTTCTCAACCGGGGTTCCCCGGAACCCTAGGATTCCGCGAGAGGTACTTAGGGGTTCCGAGAGAAACAGTAATATTTAAAATAAAAAAAAAAAAATTTTGTTATACATCACAAAGGACTCACCAAGGGCACACACAAAAAGTGGTAACACAAAGCCCGCTTAATTGCCAGTCCCTAAAAAGAAGACAGTAAGAGAATAAAGAAAGGGGGGTGGGCCAATTTAGTTCTGGAGGTGTCTTGTTACTCTTCTCTTGAAAAGATTTAAGTCTTAGGAAGGTGGAAAAATAGAAATAGGAAGAGAGCTCCAGAGTTTACCAGTGAAAAGAATAAAAAAGTAGAGGTACTGATTAACTCTTGCATTAGGAAGATGGACAGAATAGGGATAAGACTGAGTAGAAAGTCTTGTGCAGCGAGGCCGCGGAAGGGGGGAGGCATGCAGTGAGCAAGTTCAGAAGAACAGTGAGAAGGCAAATAACGGTTGAAGAAAGCAAGAGAAGCAACATTGCGGCGGTGATTTAAAGATTGAAAACAATCAGTCAGAAGAGGAGAGTTGATGAGACGAAAAGCTTTTGACTCTCATCCCTGTTTAGGAGGACTGTATGAGTGGATCCCCCCAAACATGTGAGACATACTCCATACATGGGCGGATAAGACCCCTGTACAGAGCAAGCAACTGGGAGGGAGAAAAAAATGGATGCATGCAGACGCCACAGGACACCTAACTTCTTAGAAGCTGTTTTAGCAAGAGAAGATATGTGAGATTTCCAGTTCAGATTTTTAGTAAAGCACAGTCCAAGAATGTTCATTGTAGTAGAAGGAGATAGTTGAGTGTCATTGAAGAAGAGGGGATAGTTATCTGGTAGGTTTTGTCGAGTAGATATGTGAAGAAATTGGGTTTTTGAGTTAGACATAGAAAATCATTAATTAATAATAGAAAGAAAGTGGGTGATAGGACAGAACCCTGAAGAACACCACTATTGATAGACATAGGAGAAGAACAATGTCCGTCTACAGTAGGCTAATGAGTAGGCGTCTACAAATAGGCTAATCATATGTAAATGCATTTTTAGTCATTTTTGTGTTTAATTTCATATTCGTAAATTTACAATACACGTACGGCATATTCTTGGAAAATTCTTGGGTATTATAATAAAGTCTTCAACCTGTTATATAATTTGAAAGTATAATAATCATAGGGAATAATATATTCAGCGACGTCTATACGGCGCCAGTGTGAAACCGCCTTTAGTGGTCAGTGGACAGTAGCTGTACGTGACGAATTAAGTATCTGTGTACCAAAAGACAACCACAGGTTTCACATTAGAGAAGCAAATTTCATGATCTAAATTGGCTTCAAAAATAACATTTCCTTGACCCAAATATTTGTTCATATGACATTTTGCCTTTATTTATCTTATGCCTTTTCAACATTATCAATAAACGATAAAGTTATTGTAGTAGTTATTATCTGTTTTCGTTTTGTTTGTGTGTTATGATATTTATGTTTATTTTTCTGTGTTTACAGATATGGTTGATATTGTTGTGTGTGAATGAAAACCTCCGTATGAGGTCTCTTGAACAAATAGTTTGATTTCAGTTACGTTTTTTTTCTTTTCTTTGCATTGTGAATAAACTTAAGAAAAACGTAAGTTATTTATTGCTTAAACCAGTTATCAGAAGAAAAAAATACATATTGTTTTCCTTATGAACTTAAAGTTTTTAAATGAAAAAGAAAGATATTAATAATGATTTGTAAGAATTTTTATGTAGGGGTTCCCTGAGACATGAACATTATTGCAAGGGTTCCACAAGGTAAAAAGGTTGAGAAACGCTGATCTAAAGTAACTGGGTGCAAAACCCTACCCCGTATTCCTGACCGCCTTGGATATACGCCCAACATTCATGACATTTTCCGTGACTTTGAACCCTACAGCCTATTTTGTTGAAACATTTTATCCGTCGGGCTTCTGCGATCACCATCATATTTCCGTAACCCAGAGGTCGGTAACCCTGAATTCGAGAAGAGACAGTTTCTTCAAACTTGGCAAAATAACAGTGCTGATGGATCCGCAGTGTAAATTATGAATGGAAATTACGAAACAATAAAATGTCCCTCCTCCATAAGGTATATTGTTACTTTCAACCAGTAATTGAGTACGTGGTCAAAAGTACTCTTTTCCCATGTATTTTGATGTGTTAAGAATAATGGTCACGATAAAAATCGTCGGAAATGCCTCATTTTGCAGTTTTCCCCCTGTACTCCATTACAAACCCGGGGACCCGCCGGGAACGCGATGTTTTAGGTGGGGAAAGTGGACAAGAGTTTTGTACTGATAGTATAATATATGTAGATTTTGACATCATATGTAATTTAGCTCAAAAATCTA
>JACEEZ010011959.1:5000-16906 GCA_016584305.1 Chionoecetes opilio | reverse complement strand
TCATGATTTCGGGCAGAGCATGAGATGAAAATGAATGGCAACGGTACTGTCTGTGAGCCTTCTCTCTAAATTGGACAGAACGAAAACAGGATGTGTCAAACCAAGGTTTACGGGTTTTAGGATTAAAGAATGTATGTAGAATGCATGCATTCATGCTAGAGACAATAATTATAATTTATGCCTCTACACAAGGTGATGGATCTCTGACACGTAAGCAATAATCATTCCATGGAAAACCAGAAAAATACTGCCTAAGGTCCTCCCTTCTACCTAGCTAAGGTGTAGTGCCAAAAGCACCTCTGCTTAGGTGGGTCCCGAGGTCACCGGAGTCAATCAATCATCAATCATTGGGGGCATACGCCGGGGGGCGTCTTGCCTCGCCCACCCTACGACGCCACTCCCGGGGGTCACCACGCGCGAGTTCCCATGCAGGTTCCTTTCCCATACCAAGCAGCTCTCGACAAGAAACATCAACTTGCCCCAGCCACGAGCCTTGTGGGCGCCCCCTTGGCCTCCTCCACGCCGGATTGTCTCTTACAGATACAACCCGATGGGAAGGATCTGTTTCAGGGTAGCGTGCCACATGCCCATATAGCCGAAGTTGGCGCTGACGGACTATGCAGGTAATAGGCCTCGATTCAGTCTCACGGTGCAATCGCTGATTTGACACGTAATCATCCCAGCGATACCCCATGATTCTGCGAAGACACTTATTACCAAAGGCATTGATTCGTCTCTTCAAGTCACTATTTAGTGTCCATGTCTCACAAACATAGAGTAAGACAGGGATCACAAGCGACTTGAAGATCCGGATCTTTGTCCTTCTGCACAGGTACCGACAACGCCAAATACTCCCGCTGAGCGAGTCCATAACACCGTGGGCTATGCCAATCCGCCATAAGACTTCTTGACGTGACCCGCCGACATTATGGACTGCGCTACCAAGGTATGTAAAACTTTCCAAGATCTCAATGTCCTCGCCACACGCATGAACAGACTGTACTGCTTCATCTAGTAAGTCTCCAAACACCTGGAACTTGGTCTTGAGCCAGGAGACCTCAAGTCCCAAAGGCTTTGCCTCCTCGTGCAGCGCCTCGAGAGCCATCACCAGGACCTCCAGCGACTCAGCAAAGATTACTGCATCATCGGCAAAAACAAGATCAGTGATCTTGGTGTTGCCGACGGATGCTCCGCAATCACTTTGATCTACAACCTTGTCCAATACCCAGTCCATACAAGCGTTGAAAAGTGATGGGGCAAGCACGCACCCTTGCCTCACTCCTGCATTCACAGGAAAGAAGCTGGATACACCTGCTCCACACTTCACAGCACTCGCAGTCCCAGAATACAGACCAGTTATCAAACCAATAGTCCTCGCAGGAATCCCTCGAAGTCGCAGAAGATCCCAAAGTGACTCACGATGCACTGAGTCAAACGCCTTCTTGAGATCAACATAGGCTGCAAGCATCCCCTGTCGAAACTCACGTCGGCGTTCCACCAGGACACGAAGCGCTAGGATACGGTCCGTTGTTGACTTACCAGGGGTGAACCCAGACTGCTGAGGTCTCTGATGCTTCACCAGATGACTGCGAATCCGTGTCAGCAATAGATGGGCAAGCACCTTGCCTGGTATGCTGAGCAGTGTAATACCGCGGTAATTGTTGCAGTCCTGACGGTCCCCTTTCCCTTTCCAGATAGGGACCGACCAGCCCCCTTTTCCAGTCAGGAGGAATGGGACCTGATTGCCACACGGCAGTCAGGACAGCATGCAACCCGCGGATCATGGCCTCACCCCCAGCTTTGAGGAGCTCGCACTGATATTACAAACACCAGCTGCCTTTCCACCCCTCAACTTTGCTACAGCCTCTCTTACCTCGTCACGAGAGGGTGCGGTTTCGTCAATGGGAGGATCGGCATCCACTGCCTGTAACCCAGTGGTGTGAAGCTGATCAGTTGGAGGGTCCACCGTGAACAACTGCCCAAAGTACTCAGCCCAACGAGCCATCTGCCCATCCATGTCCGACACGAGGCGCCCATCTGCTGTTCGAATAGCACTCGCCCGAGAAGGAGACTTGGAACGGAGCTTCTTCAGGGCTCGGTAGGCGGGTCGGAGGTCATTAGCGTTCAAATGGCCCTCGACATCCTCAGCGAGACTTCTGACACACTCCTGACTCCTAGGAGTCACCGGAGTGATGTAAGCACCGGAGTGATGGGACAAATTACTGAAATATGATTGTGAACGTATTATTATTATTGTTTTTTTATCGTTATTATTATCATTATTATTATTATTATTATTATTATTATTATTATTATTATTATTATTATTATTACTATTATTGTAGTTGTTGGTATTATTACTATACTTATCATTGTCATTATTATTGTCATTATTATAATTTCTTTTTTTATAATTGTTTTTACTATTGCTATCATTATTATTATTAACATCACCATAATGATGCTGATCATTATTTTAATCATCATCATCACCACATACATGAAAAAATGTAGCTACACAGTTTCAAATTTAAATATACAGACATCGATTAGTTTGTTTTGTTAAATCATGATTTGATCCATTTTGTGGTGTTGCAAACAGCAAAGTTATGATAATAAATTTTCAAGCAAAGCAAGCAAAAAAAGCAATAAGAGAAAATCTGTGATAATCTCGTGTCTCTTAGATATTTCATGACAACTTTTCATCAACAGAGTACGCTATCTGGTAGAATTAAGTATATACTATTAATCAGTGTTGAAACATTTAATCTGAATAAAACAAGTGCTCGAGTCTCGCCACATTCAGATAACGTTTTTTGTCTCAAAGCTCCTCCTACCATCGCAAAAAGACAAGCAGTCTTTCAAGTTCCTTCTGCTGATTGGTTCAGAAGAGCTGCATGCAGGATACTGTTTATCAATTATTTTTCTTTGTAATACGAATGCTATGAAAATTCAGGTCTGATGTAGCGCATCACCTGAGATGCGCATGACTAAGGTATAAAAGGTGTTGTCTACACCGTAACGCATTCACAACTAGTGTAGCCGAACACAACGTCATGCAGGAGGCACAACGCGCTCGCTGCCTCATTGTGGCTATGGCGGAGGTCAGTCATACTATACTGGAGTTATAGTTTTCCGTTTATGAAAAACCTATATACATTTTTTCCTAATTATAATAATTGTTTTCATAAGTTTTTACTTCCAATCTAAATTTGCTAATATTAATATTTCTAAGCTCACTACCACTAAAATAAAAAAATAAAACAAGAGAAACTCTGACAGGAGAGAAATAATAATTATTTGATAGTTTTCTTTCTTTTTTGGTATATCGGAGACATCATTTACTCGTTTATGCACAGTGACCTGATTTTTTTGCCTACGCAAGTTATTGATTTCCAATACGTATTTCAATCACATGAGAGTTACGCTTACTTCCATTTTTACAAATTTATATTATTTTACTGATTACATCATGTGTTCTTAACACTTGAATGGATGTAATGTACATAGTATATAGAGCTATGATACTTATCCTTTCTGATCGTTCAATTGTTGTTATGTTAACGGTCTTCTAAATCTATGTAAAATGTTGTTTCAAAGCGTTGTCTTATTGACCTCTTTATCCAATTTTTGTTAAATGATTCTATCAAGGATTTTCTAATACTTTTGACAAGGTTACCACATAAATAGGAATGGTCTTCTGAAGAGCGTTAACCTCTAATATGTCTTAAAAGGCTATGACATGAAATGAAAATGTGTAATTGACATAAGACCCGTGGAACCAAGTTTCCGCCAAAAAGTGTATAACTACTCCTAATTATTATCGGATTGAGCTGAAATTTGACATGCAAGTAGTGCTGTCAAAATCAATTGGGGTCGTCGGAAGAATTTATTTGCGTAAAACAAGCCCTTAATGAGTAATTAGCGTAAACTACTGCTAATTATTGTCGGATTGAGCTGAAATTCGACATCCAAGTAGTGCTCTCAAAATCAACGGGGGTCTGTGCAACAAACTTTTTGCATAGAACAAGCCCTTAATGAGTAATTCACGTAATGAGTTAATTGGCTGGAACGTGGCTCGCTGTCACGTTCCAGCCGCAAGAACTGAGCCAAAAGCAAAGGGGCCAGAGGCTGGACGTCTATACTTGATTGACAGCGAGCTTCGCTCGCTGTCGCTTACCATAAGACCCGTGGAACCAAGTTTCCGCCAAAAAGTGTATAACTACTCCTAATTATTGTCGGATTGAGCTGAAATTTGACATGCAAGTAGTGCTGTCACAATCAATGGGGGTCGTCGGAAGAAACTTTTTGCGTAAAACAAGCCCTTAATGAGTAATAAGCGTAAACTACTCCTAATTATTGTCGGATTGAGCTGACATTCGACATGCAAGTAGTGCTGTCAAAATCAATGGGGGTCTGTTAAACAAATTTTTTGGATAGAACAAGCCCTTAATGAGTAATTCACGTAATGAGTTAATTGGCTGGAACGTGGCTCGCTGTCACGTTCCAGCCGCAAGAACTGAGCCAAAAGCAAAGGGGCCAGAGGCTGGACGTCTATACTTGATTGTATAGGTGATGTCGGCACATTTATCACGTCGCCAAGAGACGGCCGCCTGCTGGGCTGCTTGCCAGCAAGATCAGTCATTGGCAGCGAGCTTTGCTCGCTGCCGCTTACCATAAGACCCGTGGAACCAAGTTTCCGCCAAAAAACTGTATAACTACTCCTAAATATTGTCGGATTGAGCTGAAATTTGACACGTAAGTAGGGCTGTCAAAATCAATGGGGGTCGTCGGAAGATTTTTTTTGCGTAAAACAAGCCCTTAATGAGTAATTAGCGTAAACTACTCCTACTTATTGTCGGATTGAGCTGAAATTCAACATCGAAGTAGTGCTGTCAAAATCAATGGGGGTCTGTGTAACAAACTTTTTGCGTAAAACAAGCCCTTAATGAGTTATTCACGTAATGAGTTAATTGGCTGGAACGTGGCTCGCTGCCACGTTCCAGCCGCAAGAACTGAGCCAAAACCAAAGGGGCCAGAGGCTGGACGTCTATACTTGATATACTTATATCAACGGAATGAACCGACATATAATCGATTTATTTTATATTTTCCTCGCAATGAGGAAAGAAAACGACCTAACTGAGCGGTGACTACATAAGGAGATACACCAACCAAGCCGAAAGGGCCTGAAATCGTTGATGGTACAGCCATTCAAGGCCGACATACGCAACCACAAAGAAGTCACCACAAAGAAGATTCCTCCTATAAAGACTATAACATCGCCTCTACCTCAGCTAAGTACGATGAGCTCTAGCTAGAACAGTTGAGGTCGATGTTGTATGTGAGTTAGGAGGCTGCTTTAAAAGTTATTGACAGCGAGCTTCGCTCGCTGTCGCTTACCATAAGACCCGTGGAACCAAGTTTCCGCCAAAAAGTGTATAACTACTCCTAAATATTGTCGGATTGAGCTGAAATTTGACATGCAATTAGTGCTGTCAAAATCAATGGGGGTCGTCGGAAGAATATTTTTGCGTAAAACAAGCCCTTAATGAGTAATTAGCGTAAATTACTCCTAATTATTGTCGGATTGAGCTGAAATTCAACATCCAAGTAGTGCTGTCAAAATCAATGGGGGTCTGTAAAACAAACTTTTTGCATAGAACAAGCCCTTAATGAGTAATTCACGTAATGAGTTAATTGGCTGGAACGTGGCTCGCTGTCACGTTCTAGCCGCAAGAACTGAGCCAAAAGCAAAGGGGCCAGAGGCTGGACGTCTATACTTGATGCCCTTGATTGGCAGCTCGCTTCGCTCGCTGCCGCTTACCTTAAGACCCGTGGAACCAAGTTTCCGCCAAAAAGTGTATAACTACTACTAAATATTGTCGGATTGAGCTGAAATTTGACCTGTAAGTAGTGCTGTCAAAATCAATGGGGGTCGTCTGAAGAAACTTTTTGCGTAAAACAAGCCCTTAATGAGTAACTAGCGTAAACTACTCCTAATTATTGTCGAATTGAGCTGAAATTCGACATGCAAGTAGTGCTGTCAAAATCAATGGGGGTGTGTGTAACAAACGTTTTGCAAAGAACAAGCCGTTAATGAGTAATTCACGTAATGAGTTAATTGGCTGGAACGTGGCTCGCTGCCACGTTCCAGCCGCAAGAACTGAGCCAAAAGCAAAGGGGCCAGAGGCTGGACGTCTATACTTGATATAATGAGACTAATGAGGTTATGTCACTCACTATTTTTTTTCACAAAAACACAATTATTACAAAATTTGGTGCCCACAAGAGAGGATCTTTCCTCTTTTTACATATCATGTGGCTTGTGATCGCCGAGGTTTGATGTACAGCAGTACAGGACTGTGAAGTGAAGTGTTTCAGAGCTCCTAGTGAAAAGGCAAGTGATGTGAACAAGCATAAAATAATCTGATCAGGCATCATAATCTGATCTAATCTGATCAGTGGCCTCAAAATCTGACTATCAACATATGATAAAATAAATTAAAGTAAAGAAATTTATTATCATCACCGAATCATGGAAGCCAAAGTTTATGTAAATACTAGCCACAAAGTCGCCCTCCGGGCGGCCTTTTTGGCTAGCTACTGCGGAGGGCTATTGGTGGGCTTTCGGCCCACCACTCTCCAGATAGACCCATAACCCACCACCTCGGCCCACCAAACACAGACTCTCCAGATAGCCCCTTCTAACTTTCCTGAAATCATGGATGTAGAAATGTGTGTATTAACGCCAACCCATTCACATCATAGCCCCTTCTAACTTTCCTGCAAGCAAAGCCGCCCTCCGGGCGGACTTTTTGGCTAGCTCCTGCGGAGGGCTATTGGTGGGCCTTCGGTCCACCACCTGTGTTTGGTGGGCCTTCGGCCCACCAAACACAGACTCTCCAGATAGACCCATTACCCACCACCTCGGCCCACCAAACACTCTCCAGATAGCCCCTTCTAACTTTCCTGAAATGTATGTATTCCCCCCACCCATTCACTCACCCATTACCCATCACCCCCCACCCATTCACTCACCCATTACCCATCACCACACACCCATTCACTCACCCATTACCCATCACCACACAACCATTCACTCACCCATTACCCATCACCCCCCACATATTCCCTCACCCATCACCCCCCACCCATTCACTCACCCATCACCCCACACCCATTACCCATCACCCCACCCATTCACTCACCTATTACCCATCACCCTACATCAAGGTTTCCTCAATTCTCGCAACCCACTTTTTTTTCTTCACAGTTCTCGCTAATAGGCTGCTAAAAAAAAGAAAAAAAAGTGATCGGATCATCTTATAAGTGGGCTTAAAACCTTCCCCTGGTCAACCTGATTCCAAAACTGTGACATATGATGGGATTCCGCCACAGGGGGCGGCACCTATCGCGGACAGACAGACAGACAGACAGACAGACACACACACACACACACACACACACAACACACACACACACACACACACTTTCGCTTATATTATTATAATAAATAAAGTACAGGCACAGGGTGTAGAGCAAAAGCTTCCTGACTGACATGTTTATACATACAAATATAAAATGTAATACAGGCAACCTTATTATATTGATTTATGCTAATAAGATTTTATTTTAAAAGATGAGACATTTAATTAATTTAACTTGAGTTCGGCTCTGAAAAGGAATAGCAGGACTTATGAATTCTGTATAGTATTTAGATAAAGTCTAACCATCTTCTCGCATACATTATTAGTAAAGAACAAGTTCTTAATGTCTAATGGAAGTGCATTCCGTAATATAAGAGGACCATTACATAATATAATTAGTACAGATGGAGGAATACGCTGTGCTGCGCGTGGCCTCGGTGCTAATCTCCGTCGCATTCGCCTTTGAGCCTGTGGTGGGTGAGAAACCGTTACCCCGAGACACAGGGCTAGTGTGACATCCGGGGTACCACAGTTACCTTCCCCAGGTATCCCCAGGTACCCATTTATCGACCAACCTGGAAAGCAAGGATGAACATATGGGTAGGGTGTCGCCGACTGTCCGGATTCGAACCAGGGCCCGCAGATTAGTAGCTAGGCGCGCTAGCCACTACACCACGAAGGCGCAGATATATATTACTATTTTAAAAAAGAGTTGTGTGGAATCTTGGACATTGGAGATTATAATTATTACCTCTTGTGTTATTTTGACTGTCAAAAAAAAAATCATCAGTATCAGGATTCCTAATTTTAATTTTTTTTTTTTTTTTTTTATCTGTGCCTATAGCGCCTGTAGGCAGTGGTGACCCAGGGCTCAGATAGTAGGCTCTGGAGGTTCACTTGAGGGTTCTGATGGTTGGTCCTCGCCCGTTGGTGGCGCAGGCAGGTTTCTTATAGTGACGCCTGTGAGGCTCATGCCGCCCCCCTGTGTCCTCCGATGCACTCGCAGTCGAAGGTAGAGGTTATAGGCAGGGCATGTGGGTGTTCTTGGGCCACTCGACGGTGCAGAAAGGTTTTGGGTTTCTTCGGGGATCGACCTCGGGTCACCGAGAACGCCAGTCGGAGACTCTAACCGCTCCGCTACCGCCTCCCCTGTTCTGAATATTAGCAATAACCAAAAAATACTTATGAAGATAAAAAAGTAACTCACGATGCACTGAGTCAAACGCCTTCTTGAGATCAACATAGGGTGCAAGCATCCCCTGTCGATATATATATATTTTATATATATATATATATATATATATTATATATATATATATATATATATATATATATATATATATATATATATATATATATATATATATATATAGGTACGTATTACAAAGTACAACTACAGTGTACAGAGCGCTATTCGAGTGAAACATTCTAATCATTTAGTTACTACCTAACAATATTTTTCGCAATGTCAACACATTCTTCTCATTTTGCAGTTCCCGGAATGACGGTAATGTTTGGATCGCCGGCTCAATACAAGTTCCATGGTCCCACGGTAAAAACTTTTTCACCTGCTTGCTGATCACCCCGGGTTTTGGTAGGTTTTGTGAAACGAATGACTAAAAAAAAATTCATTAGATATTGTGGATTAAAAAATCTAAAAAGAAACCCAAACACTTTGAAAATTCAATAATTTTCATGCGATCAAATTTTATCAACACGCAGTTTCAATATATAAAGTTTAAGAAAATTTTCCAAAGTTACATATGCCTCTTTTAAAGGTTGAAAAAGGGGCCCCCAGAGGAGTTGCTTAAGGTGGTACCAAAGCAAGGCGGTAGAGCGACAACGACCGAGGAAAGGTCTTCGTCCCCATAAGAGAGATATTTTTAGAACGAAGAGCAGCACGACGGTGGCATAAAGGTCGATTTACAGGGTAGGTACCCCCGTTTTTTTTCGCAACCTTAGAAAATCTTAATTACATTCCAAATTTGGAGGGATAATAGATTTTAAAAAATTTTTTTCCAATAAGTAATTAAGTATAAGAAAAGATTAATAGGTTTTCCATAGACCACTGTTACCTGGACTGCGCACGGAAACGGCCTGTGACAGGGGCCTAAACTTGCCCTGAAGTCGGGGGCCGCTCGGATTCATATTATATATATATATATATAATATAATATATATATATATTATATATATTTTAATATATATATATAATATATATATATATACATATATATATATTATATATATATAATTTATATATTTTATATATAAAAATATTTTAAAATATATATTAATATTATAATATATATATACGATTTTGGGGAGGGTTTTTATTGTAATATGATTACTGAAATCTTCGAAAGTTTTTTCAAAATTTTATCAAAAAAAAAAAAACAGTAAAACGCGGTAAAGAAATGCCTTTAGGATCTGAAGAAAATATGCATAAAATTTAATATTACTTCAACTCTTCCCCTTTTAAAAAAAATTTTGCGAGCAACTTTTACAGAAAGGTATCATTAGAAGCGATTTTATTAGCTTTCCATTGCTATATTTCGTTATTGATAATAAATTAATTAGAACCATGCATAAATTAGGTTAAAAAAAATAAAAAAAACTCAATCCCCGGAGTTTTCCCGATGATGAGGTTATTTATTTAGTTAATGCTAATTTATACTGGTCTAATTATTTATCGAAAACGAAATTATAAGTAAATAAAAACATATCAATCGGGAAAAAAACCGATTTATGATTTTATTTTTTTATTTTAAAGCTAATTTATGCTGGTTCTAATTAATTTTATCAGATAACGAAATATAGCAAGGGAAAAATAATACAATTGCGCTTTTATTTATACCCTCATGATAAAGTGACCCGCCCCAAAATTTAAATGGCGAAGAGTTAGTGAATATTAAGTCATGCATTTCTTCAGAGTCTCGTAAGGGATTTCTTTTGCGTGTTTACTGTTTTTTTTGATAATATTATAGAAAAAACATTTACAAACATTTCAGATATAATTTTAAAAAATGATAAAAACCGTCTATATGAAGTCCCTAGACCCCTATATTCTTTGTGGGGCCCCCCAGGCCCCCATGCAGCCCGCAAATTTAAAACTTGTCGCGTGTGCAGTCCAGGATACAGTGGTTATGGATTAATATGCGGCAATAAATGATTTTAGGCAATAAAACAGGGGGGTTTAGGTAAGGGGGTGCGTCTTGGTTTAAATCTGCCCCCATTCTAAGGCGCTGCCAGAACCCCCTAGGAAGTTTATCTACCCCACATGTTTTGCTTAATACGAGCCCTTTCTGTTTAAATTCATAAAATATATTTTCACCAACTCATAACCCAGCAACGTTTCTGTTTGGGTTTTCAGGGAAATCCGAATTTCAGCATACCAAGGCAAGGGAAATTTTAAGGAACACTGTTACCCCCCAAACCGCCCTCGCGTAACCTCACCGACCCTGCCTTTCTGTCAATTTGGTAACGATTGAAGGGCTCGCCGAGACCTCGCCCTTTTTCGCTCGTTCGTCGTTCTTGCTCGCCCCCCATCACTCTTGGACAAGCTAAAAACCTCCGCGGACCACACTTAAAAAATATGATAGTACGAAGCAATCAAAA
Organism: Chionoecetes opilio; assembly: GCA_016584305.1. Taxonomy (NCBI): domain Eukaryota; kingdom Metazoa; phylum Arthropoda; class Malacostraca; order Decapoda; family Majidae; genus Chionoecetes; species Chionoecetes opilio. The sequence goes on along the minus strand of JACEEZ010011959.1, from coordinate 5,858 downwards.
AAAATCCCCGGAACAAGGAATAAAGATTAGAAGATAAGGTTTATGAAGAATATGTCTCAATAATACGAAAGATATAAGTTTGCTCTTCATCATAGTCCAGAGAGTAATTTCTTGCACCTTATACAATTGAACCAATATATTTCATCCATATTTTATATATGCATGCATATATATATATATATATATATATATATATATATATATATATATATATATATATATAGATATATATATATATGCATATATATATATATATTATATATAATATATATATATATATATATATATATATATATATATATATATATATATATATATATATATATATATATATATATATATATATATATATATATATGCATATAGATATAGATATATGCAATATATATTATATATATATATATATATATATATATATATATATATATATATATATATATATATATATATTATATATATATATATATATATATATATATATATAGAGTATATATGGCAGGAGATTTTCTCTGAGACAGAACTCGTTAAAAGTGATAGCTAGTTCAGCGTTTATTATCTTCTTAAAGATATCATCAATCAAAGATATTCATCAAAACAACAAGTCACTACGAAGCAGAACAGCTGAAGCTCTGCCTACAAGATATTTCAGGCCTCACCTTCACCATAGAAAGCAGCTCAAACAAATCAATGCCGTTCTTAGACGTCCTTGTTACGCAGGAAGAAGAATCATTCATCACAAACGTCTACGTAAAACCAACGAACACCGGACACTGCCTCAACGGAGAAAGCGAATGCCCACAGAGATATAAAGACTCCACAATCGCTGCTTACATCAGAAGAGCTCTCACACACTGCAGT
>JACEEZ010011958.1:0-16697 GCA_016584305.1 Chionoecetes opilio | reverse complement strand
GTTCGCGGGGGAATACTCGGGCCACGCAAAGGGGCCAGATCCCCTGCACCCTGGTGGCGGGGGGGCACCAATCTGGTCTCGCTCTGCATTACGCAGGCGCTGGACCATATCGGAGCCCCAGCATGGTCCTCATGGCGTTGTTCTGGAGCACCTCGAGCCGCTCCTGCTGACTGGGGGAGAGCGCGATGATGCAGGGGCGCAATAATCCACCAGGGTGCGCACAGCCTCCCACATAGTACAGGCGGAGGACAGAGAAGGTGGCGCCGGCGTTAAGCCGCGTCATGGCCCCCCATCACGTTCAGCCTGGCCTGCGTCCTTTCCCTCAGGTAGTCAAGCTGCGCCGTGAACGACAGCCGCCTGTCGAGCCACACCCCGAGGTACAGGTAGGAGTCCGTCCAGGCCAGGCCGATGCCCTGGACGCGCAGCTGACAGACTGGGTTGGCTGCCTTTTGTGTGAGATTGATTTGATTTGTAAAGGTTTATTGTACAACTAATGTGTGTATGAGAAGCAGACGATGTTGTATATAAAATTATAAGAGAATTTTTTTCATTATTTTAAAATTATATTAAATTTTGATTTTAAAAGTTACTAAAAATGACAATTTACATGATTAATTTTAAAGAAATATAGTTATGTATAGGCGTATTTTGTCCATGCCCATGGAAGTAAAATTTTACTTATTTAAGCTCCGCCCACTTATATTTTACTCTTTTGCGTGCATAGAAAACTGAGCAGATTCGTTCCCGGCAGCGGAATTTACTCTTTTCCTGTAAAATTATACAGTGGTGGGGGTGGGGGGTGGTTTCAAGAGCCTGGCCAATCAGATCGCGCGCATGAGAAAATCTTATCAAAACTCCTCCCGTAAATGTTTCTCTTTTCCTTTAATTCTTATCCAATTCAACATTCTTTAAACATGCGCACGACTGCAAAGGATACTGTATTTAATTAATAGTGGGTAAGGAGTAGTAAGGAGTAGAGTAGGTGACTCTAAACAGGTAAGAAGTCACAAATATTAAAATTCTCCAGCGACGTCTGGGAAAAAATTTTCCCCAATCCCTCGAATTTTTTCAATGTTGGTCCCGAATCTCGTTGATGCTTGCTGGCTTAGCACCAAAACTGGTGTATTATTGCTATATTATAGTCAAATACTTAAAATATTCATGAGTGATATTACATTTGCAATAGAATGTAAAAATTTGGTATATATGTTATATCACACAAAAAGAAAGCCTTTTAGAGAACCTATCGCAGGGCACGAATACGAACATTTCATCAGTCTGATTCAGCGCCAACACGGTAAGGAGGTCTCTCTCTCCCCACGGGCCACCACACACCCCACCACCCCAGGCACCCACCCGCCCACCACCACCCACCCACCCACCACCCGCCCACCACACACCCACCCACCACACGCCATCACCGCCCACCACAACACACCCACCACACGCCCATCACCCATCCGCCCCCACACACCCACCCACCCAAAAACATCCGCCCACCACCCCACCCACCCACCACACGCCCATCACCCATCCCCCCACCACACGCCTATCATACACCCGCCCACCACACACCCACCCACCCCCACGCCCATCACACATCGCCCACCACACACCCACCCACCACCATCCGCCCCCCAAACACACCCACCCACCACACGCCCATCATACATCCGCCCACCACACACCCACCCACCACACGTCCATCACACACCCGCCCACCACACACCCGCCCATGGATGTTAACGGGGGAGATGCACTGGAGGATGAATCACAACCAGCATTCATCTAGGTTTAGGCAAAGAATAATTCGTGAAACGTAGATGTAGGTACACGTAGCCTACATACGTACAGGTCCATGTAGCATTAAACATCCTCGACGCACATCGTAAAATGGCTGTTAGCAAATAGATATTCAAATAACATTTTCATAGCGCCCTAAACATTTGAGTTTAATATCAAGTCCATCTATAGAGTTAGAAAACAATGCTAGGCCATTCTAAGAGCTCAAAACAATTAGATATCGATGTGTAATACAGACAATCACGCTACTACTCTTTGCTGTGCCTTCAAAAATGTCAACCTAAACGATATTCCTTGAGCCTCTGTAAGAGGTAAGAAATGTACGACACTTTTACTCTCGGCAACTCAAGAAAGAGCTTTGCAGCGCTACAATCGTATTTTGTGATGGCAAGCAGGGGCGGAGCTTAAAAGAGTAAAATTATACTTCCAAAGGCATGAACAAAATACGCCTTATATTTAATATAAGTAAAAAACCTCATATGATCAAAATAAGAAAGGCTAGGTAATAAATTTCAATAAATGATATTAACAATAATATTATTTCCCTTACAAAAAAAAAAAGTCATATTCTAGAATGTGTGTATCATAGAAAACCTTATAAGGGTAGACTTGTAGGTATTATTCCGTTGTAGCCACTTTGTACTATATAGCACACTAGCCGCAAAGCCGACCTCCGGGCGGACTTTTTGGCTAGCTCCTGCGGAGGGCTATTGGTGGGCCTTCGGCCCACCAAACACAGACTCTCCAGATAGCCCCTTCTAGCTTTCCTGAAATCATGGATGTAGAAATGATGTATTAACGCCAACCATTTCACATCAACCCCCAACCCATTCACTCATGTGCACCCATTAGCCATCACCCCCCCCCCATTCACTCACCCATTACCCATCACCCCCCACCATCACTCACCCATTACCCATCACCACACACCCCCTTCACTCACCCATTACCCATCAACCCCCCACCCATTCACTCACCCATTACTCATCACCCCCACCCATTCACCACCCATTACCCATCACCACACACCCATTCACTCACCCATACCCATCACCCCCCACCTATTCCCTCACCCATCACCATCACCCCAAAACCCCTCACCCCCCACCCATTCACTCACCCATCACCCCACACCCATACCCATCACCCCCTCCATTCACTCACCCATTATCCATCACCCTACATCAAGGTATCCTCAATTGGGGGAACTGAAAAATCGAGAAATGGCCAGTGGTCGCTGGCAGTTTTAACTCAAAGGTTGGTCTACTGTTTTTCCCTCCGCGACTATATTTTTCATAAATCAATTTCGCGATAAATATTGATGCAACCGCATCTGAATACTAAAAAGAACGTTTTCTTCTGTTGTTCTAGTAAGTGTATGCATGACATGCATTACGATTGAACGTTCTAAGATAGCAATTTAATGCAAATTACTCGCCTCGAGTATCAAAGCTTAATATATTTTTTACATGTATTTGTGGCATGTAAAATTTGGGGCGATGTTCACACTGTTTTCTAAGACAGTACTGCTGCGTCTTGGCAAAACGCTTGTCAAATACAATAAGCAATGCCTTGGAAAAACGAAGAATAAAGAATGCCCAAATCGGCTTGTTGCTGCACTGTAGGTTTAATTGTGGAGCGACACGCCCCGGCGGGAGGGTGGCGGGAGAATGTGGGGGAGATTAAATAAAACATTGCTACTTACGCGTGACTCATTGCCTTCCAGGCTTTCATTGATTGATACACAATAATAAAAAAGGACATAATGCCTAGGTATAAAATTTTCAAAACATCGTTATTGCTGTATAATATCATGAGTAACATTTACCCCCTCCTCAACTATAACCTACTTGGTTTTTTTGGGTTAAATACTGTTTTACGAACAGGCTTCATACAATTACATATAAAAAAAAATCGTTTTTTAAATTTTTAACTTTTGGTTTTTTTAAGCAGTGGAATAACCCCATATTTTTCTTTAAAGTTGAAAAAATTTTTCCCCAAAATTGTGAGTTAAAACTCCCGGACCACTGGTTTTTTGGATTTGCATTTTCCTCTAATTTCGAAACCCCCACTTATTTTTTTCCAAATTCTCGCTAATGGGCTGTGAAATAAAAGGAAAAAAAAAGTGATCGAATCTCCTATAAAGGGGGGCTTTTAAAATTTTCCCCTGGTGAACCCTTCCCAAAATTGCCATAGGGATGGGTTCCCCCGCCGGGGGGGGCGGAACCTATAAAACAACAACCCAACACACCACACACACACAGACGACAGACCCCTTTTCGCTTATATTTTACACTGGTAACACCCAAAAAAATCGCAGGGGTTTCTCGTTGTTTGACTAATTTAGGGTTCTGATCCAAATATCACTTGTTTTTTGCTCTATCAGGTCAACTTTTTGAAAAAACCCCCATGGCCTCCTGACGAGCTATACATTCAAATAGGGGGTTTTTGAGTTCAATCATTTTTTTTCTTGAAGAATAATCGCTTACAATGCACAAACACGAATAAGGGAATTCCCACAATTAGCCAATCAAATAAATCCCTGTCTCACCATTATCCTTTCAAAAAATTTCTAAATTCAAAAATTCAAATTTCATTGTCTGACACTCCAGCTGCTTTTTTTCTTTTTTTTTTTCATTTTATTGTGATGGCTTGGGCGCGACGGTCATGAGGAATAACCTGACTTTTTCTGTCATCTGCGGACAATACCGGTCAGGGACAGGAAAACACAAGGATTTGTGAAGGCGCGCCTACGGGGCTTTTTTAAAGTAAAGTGGGTGACCAAGATAAGTCCTGGGCACCCACACGGTGTGGATGCGGGGAATACCTCCGGGGGTGGACAAAGGGGCGCGAAAACTTCACGATTTGGGATTTCCGATGGTTTGGAGGACCCTTTTTGCCATGATCGGATGTTATTTCTGCGCCATCAATACAAGGGCATAAACCGGAAAATGGGCCAGCCCCCCCTCCATCCCCCCGCCTTCCATCTCCCGCCGTCCCTGCTCACGCGAAGAAATTCCTGTACCGCGTTCACGAGTTTTCCCAAACAGGACGACGAGGCCACCGAAGACAGCGGGAATACGAAGAAAAAATAAGAAAAAGATAGTCCGAGCCCTTTTCACAATGGAGCTTAATGATTTTTTTTCGGGATTCCTTGTCGAGACTTCCTCCGAGCTTTTGGCCTCCAGATCAAAGAAAAAAATCATTTGGGCAAGGACGCGCGTATCACTTTCTTTCGTAGAGCATGAGGGCCCACATGGGGTCTTCTGCCAGGAGGAAAACCCCGGTACTGCCCGGGTGTCGCCGGTTTCTTGTTAAAAACTCGGCGCTCCTCAAAACATCCGGAGATTGGCGACTCTTCTTGACAGCTGTAAGCCTCTTTGAATGTGTGTCCTCCAAACGGGAACCCGTTCGCCTCAATCCCTCTTTCCACTCCACAAATCTCAAAGAGAAATATGAAACAGTGAAGTACTGCTCGACAAAAACCAAAGACAGCACCAATGGTCCTTTCGTGGGCTTGAAGATGTGAACTTTTACTTTGGGCACAGTCCGGGTTCACGAAGTACCCATGCTTTTTATGGGGATGTGGGACAGTCGAGACGAGCCCGCACTAGTAAAAAAAAGTGGCCGGCGCGAGAAGCGTTAGTACCTGGGGGGAGAAACTCTAAAAGAACCCCTTGTTGCCGGGAGAAGAATTTTATCCCACCCCTACACTTGAAGCTGGGGGTTAAAGAACAGTTCACGCGCGCTTGGACAAGGATGGGAGGTGCTTCAAATACCTGTGCCGAGCCTTCCTGGACTGCCATTTAGAAGGAAGGCCCGGATTTTCGAGCCCACAGATACGGAGCTCATAAAGGGCACGAGTTCCAAAACTCCATGCACGTAGGTGCGCCCCCGTGAAACGTTTTCGGTGGTGAACCCTTCTGGGGAACACGAAGGGAGCAAAAACCCCGCCAGACTCGTCAGCGCTATAGAGGCCTTTCCAAAAAAATCGGGTGTTTTTATGATTTAAAATGCATTCCGTTCTACACGGGGAAGTTCCTGAAAACTTGGGGCGATGAGCGACGAGCAGGGAAAAGGTTTCCCTCGGACATGCGCCAAAAGGAGGAGGTACCAGGGAGGTGGGGGCAGTCTGATGGCGGACTCTGCTGGTCGTAAAGAACAACCCGCAGCGGGTCAAACGGGAATCGAAGAAACGCCGATTTTGCCGTGAACTCTGAACTTTTGTGTCCGTAACGTCATTTTTATCTAAAATTTTTGATAAATTTTGCTTTCAAATTTTATGGACTAATAAAAACTGAATGAATTGGATACGCTGACTTTTTTTTTGAGGAAAACGGAAAAAATCATCAGGGGTTTTCAGCTGATGATCCGCAGAATTTTTTTTTTTCGAAAAACGTTTTTTTTTAAAATTTTTGTAGCAAAAAACCTACCTGATTGAGCAAAACCAAGGTCTTTTCGGACTCAGAGCATCAAAAAATTTTTAATTTGCTGAAAAACCCCGGACGATTTTTCAAAAATATGTTTTTTTTTACCCCCTGTTATAGATAAGAACATCAAAATAAAGGGAACTACAAGAGGCCCTGAGACCTGCCTTAGTTCCCTTTGCAAAAATGTAATGGTCAAAAAAAATCTTACCAGTAGGCACCAGATGTAATGTTTTAAGGGGAGTAGAGTCCGTCTGAATTTTAAAAATTTATCTACGTCATGAATAATTTTTTATGTTGTGTAATTAGTACCCTTTTTCACAGAAAATTTTAAGGGTCAGATGAAAGGAAAAATTTTAAAAAAATTAAAAAACTTTTTTGTCGTTTTTTTAGCATTTTGAATTTCACCCTTTTCAGCCCTTTTTTTATGATTTCCTTGTGACATGACATATTAATTCATTGTTATTCTAACAATTTGTTCTGAAAATATTTTGAAAATTTGTTTCGAATTTCTTTTTAGAAATTGTTAAAAAAAAAAAAAAAAACATTTTAAGGATAATTTTCCCATATATCAAAACTAAGACTTAAAAAAAAAAAAAAACTGAACAGATTTTTCTACGATATTTGATTTTGTGTGTCCTAAAGTTTCGTGAAAATCGTGCCAAAAATAAAAGCAGAGATGAATTTTATGTTAATTTTATACTAGTTTTGAGAAAAACGCGTTTGAAGTTTTGCTAAAGTTTCTGCGCTCCAGTGAAGGTACTATATACTGTCAATGCTACTTTCATAGGAATTTTATGGGATCAGTAATCACATATCAATGCATGCATAAAAGGATCTGCACCTTGTCCCCCACTATAAAGGTATTAATTAATCGCTCAAAGGCGAGGGTGTCAGGGCGCGCCACGCCCCTCATTGTTGCAAGGTTCGATCAAAATTCACCAGGTGCATACCTTTCGGTTGGAATTCCTTTGTCTGTCTTCCTCTTGTTTATTGTCTTCTTCGGTGTAATTCTTCTCTTTTCTCTCTTTTCTAGTCCTTTTTGAATGTATAGGCTACATTTGTTCCAAATATTTTGTGAACAGGTTGCACTTTTCATATCCAAAATTGTTCCAGAATTGTTACCTGGGTAACAAACTTCACCCTGAAGATTACTGTTGTTGTTGTTTTTTAAAGGCTTAGTTTTGATATATGGGAAAATTATCCAAAAAGAAATCAATTTTTTTTTTTTATACAAGTTTTGAAAGTTTAAATGCCCCTCGCTATGGGCATTTAAAAAAATGTCCGACTGAAAAAAATTCCACCATTTGAAAGCCAAGGGATAAGGTGTTGCCATAGACCATATAACTCAAATTCGTATATTAATTTTTTTTTTTAATATTTTCACGGCGGACTCTCCCCTTAAGTAGCGTATGGTGTTTTAGAAGGTGTTATGGTAGCGTGCTACTTGTAGGCCGGCGAGAGGTAGTTATTGGTTACGTTAAACAAGGCACTGGTTATTAGAGGGGGAAGCAAATCGGACGTGGCATGGTACAAATATATTTAATAACCCAAAGAAACCAACACAGGACACCACGGGAAATGAAAAGTTATCACACTGTCCTACCACATCCTACTCCCTAACAATATCTCCTACGTAATGTCTCCTACGTAATGTCTCCTACGTAATGTCTAACAAAAGGCACGTGGGTACAAGGCTGGCTTCGGTCCCCAGGGGTGTGTCCCTGAAAGAAACACATGGTCCTCACTGTTACTTGGTGACTCACAAAACTCTTAAAGTAATCGTCCAGACCCATTTTTTTTTGCCTAATTATGTTGAATGTACATTCAAAACACCTAATCCACCAAAAATAATTGATTTCCAGGCCTTATTTCCGTAAAAACACGACTTTTGTAAAAAGCGCGCGAAAAAAAAAATCTTCCCTCCAACAGGGCTACGACTGTTATTGATGACGTCAGAACAGGGACGACCGCAGACACTCTGTCTGACACCTGTCGGCAAATGTTATGATGAGCGATTGTACTTCGGTGTCAGACAGTGAATCTGTCGCTGTGACCGACACCCTTCCCACACACACGCCTGCACACACGCCTCCTTCCCACACACACGCCTGCGCACCAACACCCTTCCTGCACACACACACACACACGTGTGTGGAGGGCGTGTGTGTGGGAAGGAGGCGTGTGTGCAGGCGTGTGTGTAAGAAGGGTGTCGGTGTGCAGACGTGTGTGTGAGAAGGGTGTCGGTGTGCATGCGTGTGTGTGGGAAGGAAGCGTGTGTGGGAAGGAGGCGTGTGTGTGGGAAGGAGGCGTGTGTGTGGGAAGGGTGTCGGTGTGCAGGCGTGTGTGTGGGAAGGAAGCGTGTCTGCAGGCGTGTGTGTGGGAAGGAGGCGTGTGTGCAGGCGTGTGTGTGTGGGAAGGAGGTGTGTATGCAAGCGTGTGTGTGGGAAGGAGGCGTGTGTGTGGGAAGGGTGTCGGTGTGCAGGCGTGTGTGTAGGAAGGAAGCGTGTGTGCAGGCGTGTGTGTGGGAAGGGTGTCGGTGTGCAGGCGTGTGTGTGGGACGGAGGCGTGTGTGCAGGCGTGACTGTGGGAAGGGTGTCGGTGTTAAGGCGTGTGTGTGGGACGGAGGCGTGTGTGCAGGCGTGAGTGTGGGGAAGGGTGTCGGTGTGCAGGCGTGTGTGTGGGAAGGAGGCCTGTATGCAAGCGTGTGTGTGGGAAGGAGGCGTGTGTGTGGGAAGGGTGTCGGTGTGCAGGCGTGTGTGTGGGAAGGAGGCGTGTGTGTGGGTAAGAGGCGTGTTTGCAGGCGTGTGTGTGGGAAGGGTATCGGTGTGCAGGCATTTGTGTGGGAAGGGTGTCGGTGTGCAGGCGTGTGTGTGGAAAGGGTGTCGGTATGCTGGTGTGTGTGGGAAGGAGGCGTGTATGCAGGCGTGTGTGTGGGAAGGAGGCGTGTGTGCAGGCGTGTGTGTGGGAAGGAGGCGTGTGTGCAGGCGTGTGTGTGGGAAGGGGGTCGGTGTGCAGGCGTGTGTGTGGGAAGGAGGCGTGTGTGCAGGCGTGTATGTGGGAAGGATGCGTGTATGTAGGCGTGTGTGTGGGAAGGAGGCGTGTGTGCAGGCGTGTGTGTGGGAAAGAGGCGTGTGTGCAGGCGTGTGTGTGGGACAGAGGCGTGTGTGCAGGGGTGTGTGGGGGAAGGAGGCGTGTGTGTGGGAAGAAGGCGTGTATGCAGGCGTGTGTTTGGGAAGGAGGCGTGTGTGCAGGCGTGTGTGTGGGAAGGAGGCGTATATGCAGGCGTGTGTGTGGGAAGGAGGCGTGTGTGTGGGAAGGGTGTCGGTGTGCAGGCGTGTGTGTGGGAAGGAAGCATGCTGCACCCATAAAGAATGCATGCATGTGGCATATAGCAAAAAAAATCTTTCAGAAACACCCAAATATCTTCAAGTACTATATTTATCTCTGTGTTTACGTGCCTCTGATCAGCGCGCGGGAAGAGGAGCCTCCCTGATGCTACGTCACCGAGCCTGAGCCTGAGCGTCTGCAAACCTTGAGAGCGTTTTGAAAACTCGGGGAATTTGCAGATTTTGATTGCGGATTATTTAAAAACGGCTGACTGGATATAAAAAGTGACGACGTATTGTTGATATACTCGTTAATGGCTATGATTTGATTGCATTAAATCAGGAATGATGAAATGGTCTGGACGATTACTTTAATATAGCTCTATATTTACACATATACCCACACAGTTTGCCTAGATAGACCTATATAGGATAAATTTCTAGTGTTTGCCCATACTCTCCCACTTCCCCTACAAACAAGTTTGGGGACCTGTGGGAATGCGGGGTTTTCGGGTGGGGAACAAATTATGCGTCGGAAACACGTAATTAAAGAGTTTTGTAGGGGGGTAAATTCCCTAGATCTAGGGTAATTCCCTTATATCTAGAGAAATTTGCCTAACCAAAATTAACATAACCTAGCCAAATTTAACCTAACCAATTTAAGCTTGACCCACCGATAACCTTTGATCTTCAAACTCAATAACTTAACTCCTTAATTTCTTAAATGCCATCACTTCCCTTTCGGCCACATTAACTTTCAGTTTCCTCCTCACACAAACAGTATTGAATTCACATCAATTTTAGCAAATCTTTTTAACTCTGTTAGTAGTACAGTGTCATCTGCAAACACTATAATATTGAGTTTCCCTTTTGTATTATCTATACCAACATCACCAACCTTTGCTTTGATTTATCTTATTACTCCATCCATAAACAAGTTGCATAACCACGGTGACATTACCCATCCTTGCCTCATGGTACCTGGTACTCTCGTCAACCAAAATTATCGTCCCAACACAAATCGGGAAAACTCGCCGACGGTAATGGTTAGGTTAGGTTACCGTTAGGTTAGGTATTCATAATCACAGGTAAAAGCTATAGTTATACATACATACTCCACTCCATACACACTCCTTAACCCTTCAATACGCCCTACATTCCCTCCCAGTCTACTTTGTCATATGCTTTCTCTAAATTCATGAATGCAGCATACATCTTCTTGTCTTTTGCTAACATTGTCTTAATTATCATTCGCATATCTAAAATCTGCTGATCTACACAACCTTTCCCAGTTCTAAATCTGCCTTGCTCCTTACTAACCTTGCCATTTGTGAATTTGTGTACTCTTCCAATTGTGATTTTACCATACAGTTTGTCTCATCACTGTGGAGTACATGATGACTCAATGAAGCTAAATATAAGCCAACCTGGTAACAACATTGCCAATCTAGCTAATCACAGCCCTGGATTTAGTCATTAAATCTACTGTGGCCAACCATGGATAGTCAGAACTCCTCCTTCAGTTCACAATCAGATACCACAAAGGAAATAAATTCAACATGACATGAATTATGCAAACCCATAAGAAAAATTAAGGTTCACTATAAGACAAGAAAGAAGAGAAATAGGTAAAGAAACGTGTTATAGTGACCCTCTCCATTTTCAAACGCAACTAAATTTTCTGGAGATTTGATGCGTTTTAAAAAAAATTAACCTTGGTTTTCTTGGCAATAAAATATATATATTTTCATCCTCTTAACCCACATGTGAAAAAACTATGTTTTCCAGAAAAACAAACCAGATTATTCCAAAACAATAAAAATCAACCAGAAAAATATAGACACGAATAAAATTAAACAAAACCAAACAACCTTAACCTTTAAAACCTAACCTTCCTAGGGAGGCCTGGGAGAAGTGCTCGGTCCGCGGTCTGGACTGAGCGAGGCGAAGGCGGGTTTTTTCTATAATTATTCTTTTCGATCATTTTTTCCCCAGTGATTTTGCCCCGAAAAAAAAACGTTTTCCAAGATTTTAAAAAGTTGTTGAAGCGTACATGACAAAAGGTTAGTCCTTCATAAGGTGTAAACGAGAAAGCAGGGTCACTAACAAAATCTTAACCGAAAAATATATCTTTCCCCTAAAACTTAGCCAGAGACATTTCTTCTGAAATCTAGTAAACCTACATAAACCTAATAGTGCAAAAGTTAAAACAATTAAACCATCATTATTGATGTAGGGTACCGGGAACTGTTCATTCAGCTGCTGCAATACCTATAAATTTTAATTTTCCGCACAAGTGCACATATAAAAACTCATGATATATAAAAAGGGGGGCTTGTAACGAAAAAAAGTAGACGAAAACCCGAAAAAATCGTAAGGGGCGATAAATTTACCCCCCATAAGGCGATAACCGAAAATCGTAAATCCAAAATTCCAATACTAGCGATAACGTATTGATATTTTAAATAAAAAATTTTAAATGCTATCATAAAGTTAGAAACCCCTTTCTTTTTACCTTTTGCCACAAAACACCTAAATTAAAGTTTACCCGTTCTTCACAATGAAAAGTATTTTTTTAAGTAAAATAAAACATTTGAAAGTTTTAAACTTCTAAAAATGTCTGCCGCCACATCTAGACCGGGTTTCGCAGCATGTTCCCCTCAAAAAACATGAGCAGTTGAATTTTTTCATCAAAAACAGGGAGCTCCTTTTGGCCCTGTTGAGGGCCTTGCCAAGGGTAAAAAAACGTCCACCGCGGCGCTGGACGGCATCGCCGTGTTGACCTAAAAGAAGAGGTCAATGACACATTCTCCTGTTAAAGGCTGGGTCTCCCCAGACTGCGTCCATTTTGGCCTGCCCCACACCTTCAAAATGTGAGCAGCCTTAAATTTGGGTTTGACCTGTGAAAGCCCCCCCAGTGCACCTCCTTATCACAGATGTGGATAGTAGTCCCCTCTCCATGTCCCGCGCTGCTGCTGTTGCTGGGGGTCTCCGGTCAGACGCCGCAAGAACTCCTCCCCCTTCCTCTCCATCAGGGACTTGACCTTGCCCTTTTGCCATGTTTCCTCAAAAACCCCCCATCCACTGAGGCAAAAACTTGGGGGGGGAAGGCCAATGGCCAGAAAAGACCTCCTAATCCCAAGGTGCCGGCGAATCCTGTCCATGGCACGAGGGGGGGTGTTGCCCAGGGGCTCACAGAACGGAGGTTGCCGCTGGTTCAAGCTGACAGCTTTTTGGTCACAATGGGGGGGATCGCAGCCCAGGTAGCTTGCTTCTCCCTGGATCTGGCCAGTGCGTTGGCAAAGGTGCTATGACCTGAAAATTGAAAAACACAAAAGTATTTATTTTTTAATTAGCTAGTTTAAAAAAAGAAGCATAAGCTAAAAAAATAAAAAACAATAAAGTACGCGATAACCCCAACTTATATTTGTTTATTTACCTTAGCATATTCGACATGATGTAAGCTGTCGGACAAACCTGTCAGATTCCTCTGCTGGTTATGCACCGTGCAGTGGTCTTTTTTTCTCCTCCCGCACTTTTGAGGACCACCAGGCGTCATACCTTTTTGGTTTTGGGAAAAGGAGCCGCCGTTTTTCGCCTTGTAAGGCTTTCCCCAAACACTGTACTAATTCTGAAAAAATAGTTTTATTTTTGCATTTCGCTTTACGCATTTTCAGATTATGTGAAATATTTTAATTTTTTCTTTTAAAAAAATTATGGCTTACCCTGCTTGTTCCCCAAACGCCTGGTTTCCCTTTGGTGATGCCCCCCCTATAGCCTTCTTTAAGGGGTCCGGCATGGCCCCCCTCTATGTCGGCGTGGGACCAGTCAGTGTGTGCCCGCACACTTGTGCTGCCGGGCATTGATGATGCCGTCCTCCCCTGCCCTTTTCCCCTGTCACAAACGCGATGAACTGAAAAAAAACCAATTTTAAATTTTCTAATAAAAATTTTATAAATCATCATTTTTTAAAAAATTTAAAAATTCTTTGAAGTACCCTTTACATTCTACAGAGTACTATTTGTGTATTGTCTGTACTTAGCTTAGGGTCCCCTTTGGGCCCCAGGAGGGGCAGCGATGGTCCTTACTGGGCGTCGCAGGGTCAGCCTCAGGCCCCCAGGAGCGCGAGCCTCCCTTCCTGGTGGGCATCCAGATCAAGCCAAATTGGACAAATGTTTTGAAAATTGGCAGCATTGTCATGGTTTTCCTGAAACAAAAGAAAAAAAAAAGTTTTTAAAAGTATTATTATTTGCTTATAGACGATAATTTTAACTATCGGCTATCGCTACTTCATTAAGTTACAATTTAAGAATTCTGAAACAAAAAATATTTTAGGGTCCCCTTTTTAGCTAGTGCACTAGCTAACAGACAGGATCATCGCCACCCCGGGTAAACCCTGGGGAATCCGGGCAACCCCTTTTCCCACATCTGGTGAAAACCAGGGGCACTAGAAAGCTGTAACATTGCAGAAAATAACTAACTATAAGAAGAAGAAAAACGTCTGGCAGCATCGCCGGCACCCGCCACACCCGGCAGACGCCAGACAATATTTGTTTTTTGCCCATCGCTTCGTCAAAAACCCCACTGGCCCCCCGCTACAGTGTTGTTGACACACCTGGTCTGTAATATATTGAGCAATGCTAGCTTTCTTGTGTTTTAGATGGGGAGTGTGGGGGTTTTTTTTCTACCCCCGTTCATTATTGCCCCGGAATCCATTGGTTTTCGGGGAGGCTGGGCGACGTGCCTTCCCCCTTTTTTTTCAGCCCGGGGTCTTTCTTAACCCTTTTTGGGTTTGCCTTTCGGTTTTCGGGGCGAATGGGACGTCCGTGGGGATTTCTGGGGGCCGGGGTACACCAAAGCCTACCCCTGTGTCTCGGGCGGGGCTTTTGGGCCTTATGGTTGCCAGTGTCCTTGGCCCGCCCCGCCCATCCCCTTTTGGCATTATAGTTTTAGGTTTTTAGCTATTTTTTTTATTTTGAATAGATTTATTTGCTCTTTTGCTTATATGCCCGGTTTCCATTTCCGGGCGGCCGTCCGGGGCGGTGTCATCTTTTCTGCGCCCCAATTTTTTTGGGGGGCAGAGGGTGGTCCTTTTCAGGCTAATGGGGAATTTGCCACGTGTTCCCTGGGGTGGCTTTTCTTTGGGGATGGATACGTCGCTCAAGCGGGTGCCCAGTGCGTCGCAGACGCGCAAGCCACCCCCACCCCCGCCCGGGACCTCCCGGGCCGGGACGGGGTGTTGGGATTTTCCTGCCCTGGAGGGAGTGCTGAGAAAGTGCCATAGGGGAAAGGCAAAAAAGCGCAAAACCGGGTCTTCAGGCGTTTTGAAACGGGCCCCGGCAAGGGCACCGGCTCAAGCCCTGTACAGCGAGTTTTTCAGGGGCCTTTTGCCCTGCCTACACCTCCAAAGCCCAAGGTGTGGGCTGGGTCGAGAATCCTATACCAAATCACGTCCCTGTCTGAGCGCTGCTTAGGCAGCTTTGACCAATCAAAAAGCTTGAAACACTTCCCCACCGAAACAAAAATTTTTTGTCCCTCCCTCCCTCACAAAAGGGAAACCCGCTCGCCCCGCGGCCCCCCGAAAAGTTTTTCACAGGTAAAATTTCATCATTTTTTTTTGACCACCAAAAGCTTTTTGCATTGGGAGGGCCACATCCCAGAAAGTAGCCCAGTCAAATAGGGTTTGCCCCTGAAAAAAATTTCCCAAGAAGCGTTTTATTGTTTTTTTTGGGTAGTATTCATGGGGGAAAAAAACAAAAGTTTACCAAAATGGTTACCACAAAGGGCCCAAAATTGACGTCAAAGAATTGGCCCCCCAAAAGCTATAAAATTTTTAAGGGGGATCGACCCCCAAAATTTTTTTTTCTTTATTTTTAAAACCTACATCTTTAAAACTTGGAAATTATAAACAAGTAAAAAAAATGGGGGTGTCTAGGGAAAATTTTTTTTGTTTTGACGCATAGAAAACGATTTAAAAAAAAGAAAACGTGATTTTGGGGGGGTCCCCCAAAATACCCCCGTCAAAATCAGTCGGAGGAGCGGTAGAGGGGCATTCGAAAGGGAAAAAAGCCCTAGGACCAAAGGGCGATTGTTTTGATTTCTAATAGATAAAAAATTATAGCCCCAAAAATAAAAAAATAAATAAAATTTTTTTTTTTTTCCTTTTTTACTTTGAGGGTATTTGAGGACTTCACCCAACATTATATGTGGGGAAAAACATACTAAAATTTTTCAAAAATGTATCACCACAAAAGGTCCTAACTATGAAGTCATAAGCGATGACAGCCACGACTAAAAAAACCCCTATTTTTTTTTTCAAAGCGTAGCGTAGGTTACAGAAGAGTTTAAAATTTTTTATACAATATGTTATATAACAATTTTAAAAAGTTTATAATAACACCGGACAGGGGGGTCAGACGTCATCAATGACTCAGACAAATTACATTTCAAAAAATTTTAAATACACAGGCATTTAAGACCCACTTCTCACTGAAAACGGTCAGTTTAAAAGTCTCTATTTCATTCAACACGTTCCCCATATATTGTACAAGCCCTTCTTTACATGGTCCCCTACCGTGAACAGTAAGTCCCTGTGTTTTGCAAGGACCGAAGTGTACTACAACCACGAGAACAATTGCAGTGAATTATTTTAGAAGTTTTTCTGGGCAGGTAAGTATCCATCACACTGGAACTAGACTGTTTTCTGCAATCCCCTCCCCATTTAGTAGTGTCCTGGCCTCACCCTTTTCCTCCAAAGATCACTTGGAGGTAACTCCGAAGGGATGATATTCGTTGCAGAGGAGGGCGGGGCAGTCTTGGGAATAAAGTTTTGGCTGAACCAAATTTTCGGCAGAGACTAGATACCTCATTGCAACAGATTGTCCCGGTTTTCCCCCGAACAACCACCATCGCTTTTCACCCCGTCTTCTCTAGCTAGTTTTTTTTTTGGGGGGTAAAATTTAGCAAAGCTAGAAGACAGAGTCCCCTTCAAAAACCCTTTTGTAGGCGAGTTTTTTTTTTCCCCCCCGGAAAAGGCCAAAAAAACCCGCGGAAAAAAATTTTTTGGGATCGGCAAAACCCCCGTGAAAAAATTTTCCCTGCAGGGGAAAAAAAGAAAAAACCTGCTGCCCCCCCGCAA
>JACEEZ010011956.1:110000-132551 GCA_016584305.1 Chionoecetes opilio | reverse complement strand
GAAGACTTCGTCAGTGGACGTACTCTCCACTTCTTCCGGAAGCTACACCTGGATGAGGCCTTCCTCGATCTGCCACCGGACTCGTGGCAGATGGACGAGGGGTTCCAGCGGTCCTCTCAGATCGTCCGGAACCTCGCTGTGGTGAATGACCACGCGGAAAGAGGAGTTGCGCTCATCCAAGAGTTCAACGGATCCCTCACAAAGGATGAGGAGCAGCTTCAGTTCCTCCTTCAAGTGGTGGCGGACCACCGGAAGGCCTTCCCGGACCCGCGGAAGCGCACCCTGGCCCACACCAGGCCACAGTGAGGAGCCCGGCAAGCACGATACCCCCGCCTTCGAGCGGCTAATACCTCAACTGAGGGGGGACCTGGAGCCAGGGCCAGGGTGAAATTGGAGGAGGCGTGTGCAACATCTTTTCGTGAACCGATTCGGCTGAAAATTTACTCACATAGTATTTTCATAACATAGAACATATATCCGGGTTAGGAACATAAAGTTTCTCAAAATTAAATTTTACATACATACTAAGGACCACCCTAATACACAGTTATAAGATAGGGTATACACAGTTATAAGATAGGGTATACACAGTTATAAGATAGGGTATACACAGTTATAAGATAGGGTATACACAGTTATAAGATAGGGTATACACAGTTATAAGATAGGGTATACACAGTTATAAGATAGGGTATACACAGTTATAAGATAGAGTATACTGTACAGAGCTGGACACTAAATACATTGAATGTATTTAAATACTAAATACATGGGAGAAATGTATTTAAATGCCAAGTACTAAATACATTTTACGAATGTATTTAAATACTAAATACTAAATATATCAATTGTATTTAAATACATTTGTAAATACATTTTAAATACACACAAATCTGGATTTCCTTAGATTTTACGTTTCCTTAGAAATTTCCTTCTCAGGCCAAAATTTTCTTAAGATAAGGAAATTTCCTTGAAAGTGGAAACACTGGTTCACATCAGGGTTGCCAGATAGTTGGGCGGGTTTATGGCCAAATTAGCTGATAAAAAAGTATTTAAATTTTTATATTATGAGTATTTAAATACTCATTAAAGTATTTAAATACTGTATTTGAATACATGAAAACCAATGTATTTAAATACTGCCCAGCTCTGAGTATACACAGTTATAAGACACTGTACACACAGTTATAAGACACTGTACACACAGTTATAAGACACTGTATAACAGCATGACGAGAAAGACTCACCTGCCACTTAAGGACTCATAGCCTGAAGTTGAAGTCGAGTCTGTTGACCTCTCGCCATTCATCAAATTATCTTGACAACCCACCTTGTATCTAGAATCAAGGGTTAGTGCATTCTTCAGTAAATTAGAAAATATGCTTGGTTCGAGTTTCCAGGCAAACTTGAGCTGCATTGGTTCATTGGAGGAGGAGATGTGATCCACCAAGGCGAGGATGACAGTGATGTGCTGCAGCTCTGTCTCTGTCACTTCAGCTTCCTCCCCACATGTTAGGCACTTCTGTAAACATAAGAGCATAAGAATATAAGCAAATAAGGAAGCTACAAGAGCCCATGAGACCTACACGTGGTAGTTCCTGTTACTTAATACTACCTACATCCACTTTTCATCCCCATCCATGAAATTATCTAGCCTCCCTTTAACCCCTCTGTGTTATTCTTCCTGACTGGCTAGGACACAGGAAACACTTTAGTGTGGCAACGTCTTTACTTGTGAAGGCAGATACAGACAGCATGCCAGCCGGACTAACTCTGTCCGGGTGGGCTCCCGAACCCTAGGAGGTGAGCTGGTCTGAAGCTATGCTCGAAACAATAGAGCCTAACATTTCAACTGCTAATTAACAATACAACACCCTTGAGACCTAGAATGTCATTTTCATTGTAATTGGGGTATCATTAGACAATTTTTAATTAATATAAGCAATATTTCATAGATATGACCCGTTTAGTATTTTTTCCCACTAACTAATTTGGTATATTGTCACTTTTCGTAATTTTATGGCTCGACAACAGACAATTTTATATAACAAAGGAAAGATCTGGGCGTGAAGGGTTAAGGCTTCCTATATATGGGAGTCATCATAGAGGAAGACGTACCTTAATGGTCTCTACAAAGGTGTCCATGGTGGCTGAGGTGAGGGTATTGGCTCCCGTGGTCGCCATCAACTCCCTCACCACCCGCACGCCAGTCTGCCCGCAGGTCGGGGAGGGAAGCCATTCCGTCACTCTGGAAATCACGGAATCACATATTAATCCCTTGAGGCCCATAACGTAATTTCCATTGTAATTTGGGTACCATTAGACTATTTTAACCCCTTCACGCCCAGATCTTTCCTTTGCTATACATAATCGTCTGTTGTAAGCCATAAAATTACGAAAAACTAACTTAATATACCAAATCAGCTAGTGGACAAGGATACTAAGCAGGTTGTATCTATAAAATATTGCTTATATTCATTAAAATCGTTTAATGGTACCCAAATTACAATGGAAATTACGTTCTGGGCCTCAAGGGGTTAATGAATATAAGCAATATTCTATAGATATGACCTGCTTTGTATCCTTGTCCACCACTAGCTAATTTGGTATATTAAGTTATTTTTCATAATTTTATGGCTAACAAGTCAATTTTATATAGCAAAGGAATGATCTGGGCATGAAGGGGTTAAAGCAAAATAATGTATCACATCCAGTCTGTTCGGTGCATTGTGGTTCGTCTCCATGAATGACTTAACCCTTTCACACCCAGATCTTTCCTTTGCTATATAAAATTGTATGTTAGCTATAAAATAACGAAAAGTAACTGAATATACCAAATTATTTAGTTGAAAAGGATACTAAACAGGTCATATCTCTAAAATATTACTTATATTAACTAAAAATCATCTAATGGTACCCAAATTACAATGGAAATTACGCTCTGGGTTTCAAGGGGTTAAATCCTGCAGAGTTTGACATTTGGTGAATGACTGAAAAATGCACAGCAGTCATCAGTACAAAATTGGTTGAGGAAATGACTAGAGTAAGATCATTAATTAATTATTAATGATGAGATATTGGGTGTGGGAAGGAGGTTTGATGAAGGATGCATCATGAATTGTGCTAATGGTATATTGCACTGATGGAGGACTGATACCCTCTATATTATTACCATCTTACTTTAGGGTGTAGTTTTCTTACATAACTAAACCTTAATGTCATTCCCTAATGTATATATATTATGCTGTTGTTGTTTTTTCCTGCATGCCTTCGGGTGAGAATAAAGTTATTATTATTATACTATAAGTCAAACATTTTCTCCATGTATACTTACTTAGAAAATATGGCTTCATGCAGTGCCCTGATGTCTGGATGGCCGAACTTGACGAGGCGGAACACAAAGTCGAGGAGTGCCTCGGTGAGGGGGTGGGGGCTGCCGGGTGTGATGCGCCCCAGAAGCAGCTGCAGGTGGGTGCCGTAGCTCCTGTACCTGAGAAATTGGCCTAGCATTACATAGGGTATTATGCAACATAAAGATTGGAGAACAAATAGCGAGGAGGCGGTGGCAGAGTGGTTAGCGTTACCGTGTGGCGTTCTCGAAGACCCGAGTTCGATCCCGAGTGAGACCCATAAATCCACTTTAAATCTTTCTGCACCGTCGAGTGGCCTAAGAACACCCACATGCCCTGCCCATTAACTCCTTCGATTGCGAGTGCATCGGAGGACACAGGGGGGCGGCATGAGCCTCTAATCACAGGCGTCACTATGAAAATCCTGCCTGCGCCACCACGAGCGAGGGCCGACCATCACAGCCGTCAAGGGAACCTCCAGGGCCTACCATCTGAGCCCTGGAGGTCACTGCCTACAGGCGCTATAGGCATAGATGTAAGGAAAAAAACAAAAAACATTCATAACCAAATCAGACCATAAATATTTGACATAATGCAGAAAAATGTCCAAAATTCAGAATTAATATAATATTGCTTATGGTACTAAAGGGAGTTTTACTTACTCTCGGAAAGCCGGTTCTAAAGATGGCATAAGTGCCAACTCTTCAAAGACGTCAGCAGCAAGCTGGAGCCACGCCATTCTGTCTTCTTCATAACCTTCGATGGCGACAGTGAAGATCGTGTCCATTACTTCATCCTGCAGAGATTGAACCAGTGCATTTTTTAACATGGTGACTGGGCAACCAAAAGGACTGCCAGTAATGGAAAACTGTCGTCCAGTAAGGACATTTTTAAGCTACTGGGCGACAAGATATTTATTCATAAAATCCTTCCTGGATGCAATGGTTCATCATGCCTGTGTGTGTAAGATCCAGAAGTGCTTCTTATTACTGCATATGATCATTATTTATATATATTTCTTCTTATAATGTCGATATAATCTTGTGCCACCATATATACCCCATCGATTGTTTGCGTAGTGAAAATTTGTTGGTGTCACTGGAAGATTCATAAGCACAGCATGGAAAGGGAGGAGAGGGGTCACACAACATACGAAATGAGATAGATAATACCAAAAAGCTGTAGTTTAACAGGTAAGCCTACTACCACCCTTCTGGATATCCAAGGAATGTCGCCCAGTAAGATTGGCTTAAAAAATGCTCTGGATTGAATGGACACTAGGATGTCCCAAAATGCAAAAGTTTTGAAATGTTGCACGCTCGTGTGTTATTCCGGTTCTCTCATAGTAAAACAGTATAGCGTTGAAATTTTGGGCGAATTGAGTAATATTTAGGGGTCCCGACAAAGTGAACATTTAGGTGACGTGACTCGAATTTCAGGATTTTTCTAAATTTCCACTTTTTTTCTCCCTCAGGTTATCAACATGGCAACAAGAGCCGCTAGTAATCTTTGGCTGATCGACAAGGCTCCAATCGATGAAATCACTGGAGCCCGGCTACCATCGAAGGAGCAGGTCCTCCTCCGCTACTACCACCACCACCGGGAGATGGAGAAGACGGCGAGCGGGAGCAGGAAGGCGGTGGTGGAGGAGGTTCTCCCCTTCTGGTCGCGCGCCGGGATTCCGACAACTACAGTAATACACGCCGGCACGAAGCTGTCAAAGCTGGTAAAGGCGTACAATGACCTCAAGAAGAACAAGAACAAAGACAGGCCGAAACATCGTATGGATGAGGAGAATTTTCAAAGGAGACCTCCAAGAAATCTTCGACCTCGCACACTCCTCCTCTCTCCAACGGGCAGACGTGAAGGACGAGGACAAGGAGTTCCTACGGAGTCAGAGAGAAGACAGAGGGGAATCATCCATGGCTGAAATTGACCTCGTGACAACGAAGAAGGTGGAGAAGCAGGTCGAGCGCGGAACTCTACTCAAGCGGCGGCTCCGGGAACGTGAAGACAGCGACATTGCCAGGCTGACTGAAAGGGCGGAAATCCCAAGCCAAAGCAGTAGCAGCAGCAGCAGTCCTGTGTCGACGACGTCATCACCGGCTCGTGGATCCCGAAGCCAGAGGAAAAAACTCAAACAGTCGCCATCGATCTCCGTGAAGGATCTTAACCTCATTTCAACTTGGGATCGAGAGAAGTTGTCGGTGCGGCAAGCAACGTCAACGTTCGCAGCTACCGCTCAAGTTCTTGGAATGGACATTGGGAGTATGGCGGTCTCGAAGAGCACGGTCCATCGAGCACGAATTGCGGGGAGAGAGCAAGCCGCCGAGAAGATCGTGGAACTGCGGAACCAGGAGATACCTGAGAGGTTGGTCCTGCATTGAGACGGAAAACTCCTCCCGTCCCTCTCTGGCGATACGGAGGACCGCACCACCGTCCTCCTCACAGGGGAAGATGACGCCGAGTTCCTTCTTGGGGTCCCGGCAAGCTCGGATTAGACTGGCAGAAACGTGGCTGCAGTGGTCTTGAAGGAGGTGGACGAAGCGGACGTCAGGGACAAGATCATCGCCTTCTGTTTCGACACCACGGCTTCGAACACTGGCATGGTGCAAGGTGCTTGTATTCGGATTGAGCAAGAACTCGGACGAAGCTTGCTTTGGTTGGCCTGCCACCATCATGTCCACGAGGTGATCCTCAAGGATGTCTTCGAAGCCAGCCTCGGTTCTTCCTCTGGTCCTGACATTGGAATCTTCAAACGACTCCGTGATCGATGGTCCTTCGTGGATTCCTCGCAGAGAGAGACGGTGGAAACATCGGAGGACCTCGTAGAGTTCTTCGCCACCAATGACACTGCCAGCAAGCTGAAGGACGACGCATTGGCCTTCCTGAAGGAGGCTCTGATGTCGAAGAACCATCCCAGGGAGGACTATGAAGAACTTCTCTGTCTCTCCTACCTGTTCCTCGGTGGTGAAGGTCCAGCCAAACCATTCCGCCGTCCTAGAGCTCTCCATCAAGCCCGGTGGATGGCCAAGGCCATCTACTGCCTCAAGCTTCAGATGCTGAAATCCCAGCTGTCGCTGACTAGTCGAGAGAAGGCCGGAGTGGAACGAGTGGCCCTCTTCGTTGCTCTGGTGTACTGCAAGCAATGGCATGAGGCACCGATCTCTGTGAAAGCTCTGTTGAACAACGTGCTCTTCCTCGAGATCCTCAAGACATACCCTGACCAAACCGTTGCCAAGGCAGCAGAACAAGCCCTGCGACGCCACCTGTGGTACGTTTCCGAGGAAAACGCGGAACTGGCCTTCTTCAACTCAAGGATTGATGTGGAGGAGAAGAAACAGATGGTCAAGGCATTGGACAAGCCCGTCTCGAAGAAGGAACTCAAGCGATTGGAGGGAAAAAAGATGACGATGTCTTCCTCCCTCTCGTCCTTCGTCACTTCGAAGACACGGTCCTTCTTTCAGAGACTCAACGCGGACGAGGGCTTCCTGGCAAAGGACCCGGCATTGTGGGAGGAGGACGACCGATTCAAGGACGCTCGGAAACGGGCACTTGGCCTCCGAGTGGTCAACGATGCCGCGGAGCGGGGCATCGTCCTAGTCCAGCGCTACCTGGGGTCCACGAAGTCGGCCGCACAGGAGAAGTATCTCCTCCAGTTAGTCCACCACCATCGGAAACTTGTGGGGCGGGAAAAGAAGGAGGACCTTCAAAAGAAGGCTTTCTGAATGGAAACAATGAAAACAGTCTGTTTTGGTTTCCTTATAAGTTTCTTTCTAAAAATGTGGAATGTTTTAAGTTTTTTCTTTGTTTTTGAAGGTTATTAGAAAATTGTTCAGTTTGTCGCGACCCCTAAATATTCTCCGAATTTCATCTAATTTCACAGGAACTCTTCTTATGCATGTGTGAACAGAAGTAAAACACGAGCAAGTGAAAAAAACATGTTTCATTTTTTCCCTCTATGATCTTGGGACACCCTAACGGACACTTGCCGTTAAGGGCCGGAAATGGTCACCACAAATGCTACACCCCATGAGGTGGTCAACAGGTGCAAGGTGCTAAAAGAAAAAACATATAACTCACAGTTGAAAAAATGGCATCACTCATTTTTGCATTGATGAAGAACAGCATTTCTATGACCAGCAATCTGATGCACATTGTAGCATTCTTCATGAGAGACAAGGTTTCCAGCAGCATCTGTAAAGATTGTAAAAAAATTATTGGTTTCTACATATTGATAAATCATCCGACATAAAAATACATTCTGTTCTATCACATGAGCTTGGTAACAGACATTCATATACGCACACAAACTCCCTGAAGAAATTAAGCTTAACCCCTTCACGTCCAGATCTTTCCTTTGCTATACGTATAAAATTGTCTGTTGTAACCATAAAATCATGAAAAGAAACTCTGAATATACCAAATTAGTTAGTGCATAAGGATACTAATCAGGTCATATCTATAAAATATTGCTTACATTCACTAAAAATCGTCTAATGGTACCCAAATTACAATGGAAATTACGTTCTGGGTCTCAAGGGGTTAATAGTTACCTTACATTTCTTTGTGCAATTCTAACAAACCAAAAGAATTGCAAAAATCTATAGAGGCTGTAACTGCGTGAGCTGACGAGTGCACTGGGGCATCACTCCTCGTTCTTCCCCACATCATCACCAGGGGAACGAGCACCATGCAAGTCATCACAGCTCATTCCAACACGACCATAGCTGACTTATAACTAAAGTCTATTTTTTTTATTATGGTCAAAATGCAGTAAGGAAGCCACGCCCCCTGCCTCCCCTTCTATTCTACAGGGCAGCTGATTGGTGCATTCCTCGTATCATCACTACCAATGACAATATCTTCACTACTTAACAGCGCGTGAACACTGGACAGAGCAATCGTCACTATAAAGGGATTTTTTATTTTGTCACCCTCTGTAGTGAAGATTGCTCTGTCCAGTGGTCACACCGCTGTTAAGTAGTGAAGATATTGTGATTGGTAGTGATGATACGAGGAATGCACCAATCAGCTGCCCCGTAGAATAGAGAGGGAGGCAGGGGGCTTGGCTTCCTTACTGCATTTTGACCATAATAAAAATAAATAAGACTATACTCTCCTCTGGCTTCCCTTACCCTGTTGTTGGGGAGGCGGCGCAGACAGTCCACCACGGGGGGGTTTGAGCGGCACAGGTTGGCCAGGGCTTGGAGGGCCAGCAGGAGAGAGTCGTCCCCCAGGCTTCCCTCCGTCACCGTGGCCGCCAGGAAGGGCACCACCTCCAGTATCCACCCCTCCAAATGGACCACCTGCCACACACCAGGAGGGAAAGTGTTAAGGCAAAGTAATCTCTCTCTCTCGCCTCTTTCTCTTCCTCTCATCCTCCTTATAACATGTGTGTGAGCGTATTAATCAGAGGTGGGCACCTCAAACAAAAATTACTTCCGCAAAGCAAATCTACAAACATTTACACTCCCGCACATCCGCAAACGAATTCGGTCATCCACAATTAGCGGAAGTTGCGGTTTGCGTTAGTGCCCACCTCTGGTATTAATAAATATACATGTGTACCCCATGACTAACTAATCCCAATGAATGTCTCCTAACATGGTTCATACAGGTTTGGGATATAATAACCGCCTCTATGAAGCAAACACACACACACACACAAACAACAACAACAAAATAATAATAATATAATGGGAAAAAAAATAGAATGGCTTCAAACTAAATTTTTGTCCTACAGAATGAAATCTAAGTTTAAAAAAAAAAATAGATAATATTCCCTATCTAATAAAATAGATATTTCCCACCAATATTGGGAAAAATTCAAACCCTATAAGTAGATGCAACACAGTTAATATCACTTATAAGAAACTGGAGGCTGTTACCCACCTTAATTCTGTATGAGATGACATTCAGAAGATTCAGGGTCTTGAGCAGATTGTCTTTGGAGAGTTTTGAGTTCACCAGAAAGTTGCTGAGGACGGGCACGATCTTGATGGCATCCCTGGGTACACATCAAGAGAAGTCATCAATTACACACACAGAGTACACATCACATCAACCAATTACACACACAGAGTACACATCACATCAACCAATTACACACACAGAGTACACATCAAATCAATCAATTATGTCATCAATTACACACACAGAGTACACATCACATCAACCAATTACACACACAGAGTACACATCAAATCAATCAATTATGTCATCAATTACACACACAGAGTACACATCACATCAACCAATTACACACACAGAGTACACATCAAATCAATCAATTATGTCATCAATTACACACACAGAGTACACATCACATCAACCAATTACACACACAGAGTACACATCAAATCAATCAATTATGTCATCAATTACACACACTGAGTACACATCACATCAACCAATTACACACACAGAGTACACATCAAATCAATCAATTATGTCATCAATTACACACACAGAGTACACATCAAGAGAAGTCATCAATTACACACACAGAGTACACATCACATCAACCAATTACACACACAGAGTACACATCAAATCAATCAATTAAGTCATCAATTACACACACTGAGTACACATCAAGAGAAGTCATCAATTACACACACTGAGTACACATCAAGAGAAGTCATCAATTACACACACTGAGTACACATCAAGAGAAGTCATCAATTACACACACTGAGTACACATCAAGAGAAGTCATCAATTACACACACAGACAAGTCCTCACATCCAGGCACGTCAATAGGCACAAGACAACAAGAACTCAAAACCCGACATCAAGAATCACCGCTGATCAGGTATTTGTATGTGCCTCCGAGGGCTTTAATGAACCCCTTTCACGCCCAGATCTTTCCTTTGCAATATGAAATCATCTGTTGTTGGCCATAAAACTACTAAAAAGTAACTAAATTAGCTAATGGACAAGGATATTAAACAGGTCATATCTATATAATATTGCTTATGTTCATTAAAATCGTCGAATGGTGGTTATATTACAATGAAAATTACATTCGGGGCCTCTAGGGGTTAAAAATTTTAATCACCTCAACATTACTAATCTGCACAATCACTTAACCCCTTCAGACCCAGAACGTAATTTCCATTGTAATTTGGGTACCATTAGACGATTTTTAGTGAATAAATTTTTAGTGAAGCAAAGTTTTATAGATACGTATGACCTGTTTAGTATCCTTGTCAACTAACTAATTTGGTATATTAAGTGACTTCTCTTAATTTTATGGCTCGACAACAAACAATTTTTTATAGCAAAGGAAAGATCTGGGCATGAAGGGGTAAAGACTTATATCAAGTTGAGACGTGGCAGTCATGATGGGTAGGCTATCAAATGCCACAGGGAACACCATTAGCATTATTGTGAGGAGGAACATAAGAAAATAAGGAAGCTACAAAAGGCTGTAAGACCTACACGAGGTAGTTCCTGTTACTTCACACTACCTACATCCACCTTTCATCCCCATCCATGAATTTATCCAGCCTCCCTTTAAAGCTCTCTAATGACTCTGCACTAACTACCTGTCTACTGAGTCCATGCCAGTCATTTACCACCCTATCTGTGAACCAGTTTTTCCCTATTTCTTTTTTAAATCTACGCTTTTCCAGCTTGAATCCGTTACTCGTGTTCTACCAAGGAGGAAAAACCCGCTGTACAGTGGGAGAACAGTGTCAAGTATACAGGAGAGCAAGGAGTGATGAGAGTGTGACAGTATACAGGAGAGCAAGGAGTGATGCGAGTGTGACAGTATACAGGAGAGCAAGGAGTGATGCGAGAGTGACAGTATACAGGAGAGCAAGGAGTGATGCGAGTGACAGTATACAGGAGAGCAAGGATGATGCGAGAGTGACAGTATACAGGAGAGCAAGGAGTGATGCGGGGGTGACAGTATACAGGAGAGCAAGGAGTGAGCGAGAGTGACAGTATACAGGAGAGCAAGGAGTGATGCGAGTGTGACAGTATACAGGAGAGCAAGGAGTGATGCGAGTGTGACAGTATACATGAGAGCCAAGGAGTGATGAGAGTGTGACAGTATACAGGAGAGCAAGGAGTGATGAGAGTGTGACAGTATACAGGAGAGCAAGGAGGTGATGCGAGAGTGACAGTATACAAGCGAGATGCAAGTGAAAATTGCAAAGTGATGAGAGTGACAGTATACAGGAGAGCAGGAGTGATGCGAGAGTGACAGTATACAGGAGAGCAAGGAGTGATGCGAGTGACAGTATACAGGAGAGCAAGGAGTGATGCGAGAGTGACAGTATACAGGAGAGCAAGGAGTGATGCGAGAGTGACAGTATACAGGAGAGCAAGGAGTGATGCGAGAGTGACAGTATACAGGAGAGCAAGGAGTGATGCGAGAGTGACAGTATACAGGAGAGCAAGGAGTGATGCGAGAGTGACAGTATACAGGAGAGCAAGGAGTGATGCGAGAGTGACAGTATACAGGAGAGCAAGGAGTGATGCGAGAGTGACAGTATACAGGAGAGCAAGGAGTGATGCGAGTGTGACAGTATACAGGAGAGCAAGGAGTGATGCGAGAGTGACAGTATACAGGAGAGCAAGGAGTGATGCGAGAGTGACAGTATACAGGAGAGCAAGGAGTGATGCGAGTGTGACAGTATACAGGAGAGCAAGGAGTGATGAGAGTGACAGTATACAGGAGAGCAAGGAGTGATGAGAGAGTGACCGGAATAGAATGTACAAGAATAGTGTGTGGAATGGACAGGAGAAAATGGAGACTTGTCATGACTACACAGCTATTCCCAGGACCAGGTGTCAGAAGGAGGATGTGAGGTGTTATTCTATTTTTTTTAATGAGGCAAATAATCCTGCCCCCTTGCTGCTTACTGACTGATATTTGATGCCAGAAAGGAATACTACACTTCTTCTAAATTTCAGCTGTATTTTATCATAGTTAACAATATTATCAGGTAAACATAGGCATAATTTTAACGCCTTCACACCCAGATCTTTGCTTTACTATAAAAAAAATTGCACGTTGTTGGCCATAAAATCACGAAAAGTAACTGAATATGTCATTTTAGTTAGTGGACAAGAATAACAAACAGGTCATATCTATAAAACATTGCTTATAATCACTGAAAATCGTCTAATGATGCCAAAATTCAATGGAAATAATGTTCTGGACGTGAAGGGGTTAAGCATGAGACCTTATGATAGAATCGAACCTTTGCCTCGTTAAAAAATATAGCCTATAGTCCTGCTCCCTGCCAGCCTGTGAGTATTACCTGAGCGCCGCCTTGATGGTGGACGACTGTGAGATGTGGGCAAGGAGCGCCAGCACCTTGCCTGCCACCGCGGACCTCGCCTCAGCAGGGGTGAGGAATTTCTCCAGACACAGATACAGCTCCAGAGTCTCTGATGACGAGGGCTCAAATATCCCCAGATCAGAGACTAAAGACAGATTCTGCAGTTGCTTCTGGAGGGCAACTAAGTTTTTGTCTGATTTATTTTGGAGGTAGTCATAGGCCACACCGGTGCAGTCTTTGAGCTGCTGATTGGGACTCTCCATCCTGCTACTGAGGATCCTGCAAGATAAAATAATCACACAAGTTAAAACTGCACAACAACAGAGGAGTCTTGGTAAATTTTTACACTAGGACCAAAATTCCCTACACAATTGGGTGTGGTTTCTGTTCACCTTAATAGATTCTAAGAAACATTCTCTCTATGAACTTATGTCGCATATTACTACTTTCGGAGATATAAGACGTTTTTAATAGGAAGGAGTGTACATGAGATATGAAAATTAAACTAATCAGATTCACTAATCTAACCTAACCTATTCCCACGCTTTAACTTCCTA
This sequence comes from Chionoecetes opilio, assembly GCA_016584305.1. Lineage (NCBI taxonomy): Eukaryota > Metazoa > Arthropoda > Malacostraca > Decapoda > Majidae > Chionoecetes > Chionoecetes opilio. The sequence continues at coordinate 119,341 of JACEEZ010011956.1, read as the reverse complement.
ACTAAAGCCAAATCTGCATTGAAAAAGTGTCCGCGGCAAGGGAAGAACAGAGGCGATGCAGGTCACAAGAGGAAGAGTCTGCCGACGTAAACACTTGTCTCTCGCCTCCCTATGAACAACATGTCATTATCTCTAAAAGTAATGATTTGCAACGGAAGCTCACAGAGAATGTTTCCTAGAATCCAATAAGGTAAACAGAAACCAAACTCCCAATTGCGTAGGCAATTTCGGTCCTAGTGTAAAATAATACCAGAGTCTTTACCTGTGGAACTGTCGCCGAAAATTCCACGTCGACGAGTGTTCCACTGTCGGCGAGACTTCTTGGTTGGCGTTTCGGCGACAGTTCCATAAACCGTCAAGATCATAGGTACACTTTGATAAGCAACCACTATAGCGACTTAGTGCAGCATACAGCCCATCAGCAATGTGGATGACAAGGTGGCGTTATAATGGACGATAGGTGCTTTTTCTAGTGGATATATTTTATTTTCCGGAAACTCATTTATAAAAAAATAAAAAAAAAATAAAAATAAAAAAAAAAAAAAAAAAATTCATCACGGAATTTATGCATGGTTAAGGTTAGGTTAGATATACTTAGTGGTTAAGGTTAGGTTAGGTTTCATTAAAACCTACATAGAGATACAGTGTTTTTAATGGAAACGCCGACCATAGTATTCGGTGATGAAATACATAATATTATTTCTATGGGTTTCTGGAATATAAAACGATCTCCATTACAAAAAGCACCTATTGTAGGCCAGGAAAAATTAGTCGGTGTCTCTGAAAACGACCGCGAAGTCCTCGTTCATTATTACCCAAGGTGGAATAAAAAGTCTAATAGCCTCTTCTGGACCGACAACTGAGTAACTGTTTACCCTACCGTAGATAACACTAAAGTCGCCAGGACAACGTTTTTTTTCGATGTACAGACGTGTGGTGGCGTTCATACTTACATTTCTACATCCATGATTTCAGGAAAGTTAGAAGGGGCTATCTGGAGAGTCTGTAATTTTGTGTCTTCATCTGTGTCATATTATGGCTATTAATGAACAAATTACAAAAATAAAACAGAGAGGCGACGTTGATAATGGGCTACATTAAAGTCGCCATCTAATGTTTATGTTCTGAGTGTCCTTCCGCCGTCGTCGTCGCCCGAAAAAAAAAACGAGGAGAAATTTGAAACCGTATATACTTGCAGATGCAAAGCATAAACCAACACTGAAACAGGGTAGATTATACAGTCATGATATAAACTACTGTGTATCATCTTCAGTGGCACATGCACATCAGTAGTGATGCTATAATTCGTAATATATGGCGGCTGGCGACATTATTGTGTTATCTACGGTAGGGCCCAAGGCTCAGTCCTTGGGCCTCTACTGTTCATCATTCTCATTGGGGATATTGACGAGGGAGTGTCAAAATCAAAAGTAACATCCTTTCCAGATGATACAAATATCAGTAGAAGCATAGAAGTACAAGAAGATGTTAACCAACTACAGCTGGATCTTAACAAAATCTATGATTGGGCAAACAATAATAACATGAAGCTCAACGATAATAAATTTCAGTCACTCAGAGTTGGGGCACAACAAAACGACCAAAACTCCACACCTTTCCTGACAAGTGAAGGCCGAGAAATTACATCAAGCACCAATGTGAAGTGCCTGGGGGTCCACCTCAGCGACGATGCCACATTTAGGCACCATATAGAAAAAACGGTGAAAAAGGCCAGAAAAATAGCAGGTTGGATCCTACGAACATTCTATTCCCGAGAAGAGGGCTGCATGTTAACTCTGTGGAAGGCACTGGTACAACCAGTGCTGGATTACTGTAGCCAGTTGTGGTCCCCTCACAGAGTAGCAGAAATACAAGCCCTCGAATCAGTTCAAAGGTCTTATACCAGACAAGTGGAGGGAATGAAAAACCTCAATTATTGGGAAAGATTACAAAAGTTGGGCCTTTACTCACAACAGAGGCGGAGGGAGAGATACCAGATATTATATACCTGGAAGATCCTGGAGAACCTTGTGCCCAACCCTACTGCCATCAGTGACCTGTCAGCCCAGCATATCAACCCAAGAACTGGTCGCAAGGCAAGGAGAACACTACCATCAGACGCACCAGCCAGGATCAAGATTATCAACCAGTCTGCCTCATATTGGGCCAAAACTATTTAACAACCTGCCAGGAAAATTAAGGAACCTCAGGGAATGCTCAGTGAAAAAATGCAATCATCATTTGGACAACCACCTACAAACAATCCCGGATGAACCTCCCGTGCCTGGATATACGTCTGTGAGCAGGGCAGACACTAACTCAATATCGGACCAGGGGAACCTGCAACACAGGGACGCTGGGTTCGGATGCAGCGGTGGAGCACCACGACTGTGAGGGAGTACCCTCAAGACGGAAACTAGTAACAAGTAAGTAAGTGTTTGGGCAGCCATCCCTTCAAGCCTTACCCTCACCTATTCATTCATAATACACACACAACTTTGCTCCCAATAAACCCCATAGCCCTTCATGTCATCCACTGTGATGCATATAAGCTTCCTGGTCACAACGCCAGTAATTGTCAGCCTCTGCAGTAAAGTATCACCTCGCCGCTGCCTTTGAACGTCGCCTCACGCCTTCCCGCCTGCAGTTGCACTGTTGCCAGGTGGGCCACGAGCCTACCACCACTTACCACGGATTTTCCACTATGTATGTATTTTTTATAAGTTTATTGCACTGACGTCACGATCTACGGTAGCTGCTTCAAGCAAAATGCCGCCCGTCGGAGCTAGAAATTTTAAGAGGCGTTTTCTGCGGGGGAGTAAGTGAAATTTCGCTTGCAAGCGGTCACTTTTCTCTTGCTGTATCCCCGCAAAAAACGCTCGGACCGTCGCTTGCTCCATGAGATGGCGACGCGGCGGCCGAGATGTAAGCAAAACAAAGATCAAATGACTATTTTGCAGAGGTGGGCATCGCAATTTTTTTTCCAATTCCTACCGTAGATAACAGTGAAGTCGCCAGTTCTAAGTTTCTTTGTTATTTACAGACGTGTGGTGGCGTTAATACTTATTAAAGGCGTATTTTAGGCGTATTTTGTCCATGCCCTTGGAAGTAAAATTTTACTTATTTAAGCTCCGCCCACTTATATTTTACTCTTTTGCGTGCATAGAAAACTGAGCAGATACACTTATTTTACTCTTTTCCTGTAAAATTATACAGTCGTGGGTGTGGGTGGTGGTTTCAAGAGCCTGGCCAATCAGATCGCGCGCATGAGAAAATCTTATCAAAACTCCTCCCGTAAATGTTTCTCTTTTCCTTTAATTCTCATCCAATTCAACATTCATTACATGCGCACGACATGGAAAGGATACTGTATTTAATTAATAGTAGGTAAGGAGTAGTAAGGAGTAGAGTAGGTGACTCTTAACAGGTAAGAAGTCACAAATATTAAAATTCTCCAGCGACGTCTGGGAACAAATTTCCCAATCCCTCGAATTTTTCAATGTGTCCGAATCTTCGTTGATGCTTGCTGGCTTAGCACCAAAACTGGTGTATTATTGCTATAGTATAGTCAAATACTTAAATATATTCATGAGTGATATTACATTTGCAATAGAAATGTATAAATTTGGTATATATGTTTATATCACACAAAAAGAAAGCCTTTTAGAGAACCTATCGCAGGGCACGAATACGAACATTTCATCAGTCTGATTCAGCGCCAACACGGTGAGGTCTCTACCCACGGGCCACCACACACCCACCACCACCCAGGCACCCACCCGCCCACCACCACCCGCCCACCACACACCCATCACACACCCATCACCCATCCTCCCACCACACACCCACCCACCACACACCCACCCACCACACGCCCATCACCCATCCGCCCACCACACACCCACCCACCACACGCCCATCACACATCCGCCCACCACACACCCACCCACCACACGCCCATCACCCATCCGCCCACCACACACCCACCCACCACACGCCCATCATACATCCGCCCACCACACACCCACCCACCACACACCCGCCCACCACACACCCGCCCATGGATGTTAAACGGGGGAGATGCACTGGAGGATGAATCACAACCAGCATTCATCTAGGTTTAGGCAAAGAATAATTCGTGAAACGTAGATGTAGGTACACGTAGCCTACATACGTACAGGTCCATGAAAGCATTAAACATCCTCGACGCACATCGTGAAATGGCTGTGTAGCAAATAGATATTCAAATAACAGTTTCATAGCGCCCTAAACATTTCAGTTTAATATCAAGTCCATCTATAGAGTTAGAAAACAATGCTAGGCCATTCTAAGAGCTCAAAACAATTAGATATCGATGTGTAATACAGACAATCACGCTACTACTCTGCTGTGCCTTCAATAATGTCAACCTTAACGATATTCCTTGAGCCTCTGTAAGAGGTAATGAAGTGTACGACACTTTTACTCTCGGCAACATCAAGAAAGAGCTTTGGCAGCGCTACAATCGTATTTTGTGATGGCAAGCAGGGGCGGAGCTTAAATAAGTATAATTTTACTCCAGAAGGACACTACAAAATACGCCTTTTGTCCATGCCCTTGGAAGTAAAATTTTACTTATTTAAGCTCCGCCCACTTATATTTTACTCTTTTGCGTGCATAGAAAACTGAGCAGATACACTTATTTTACTCTTTTCCTGTAAAATTATACAGTCGTGGGTGTGGGTGGTGGTTTCAAGAGCCTGGCCAATCAGATCGCGCGCATGAGAAAATCTTATCAAAACTCCTCCCGTAAATGTTTCTCTTTTCCTTTAATTCTCATCCAATTCAACATTCATTACATGCGCACGACATGCAAAGGATACTGTATTTAATTAATAGTAGGTAAGGAGTAGTAAGGAGTAGAGTAGGTGACTCTTAACAGGTAAGAAGTCACAAATATTAAAATTCTCCAGCGACGTCTGGGAACAAATTTCCCAATCCCTCGAATTTTTCAATGTGTCCGAATCTTCGTTGATGCTTGCTGGCTTAGCACCAAAACTGGTGTATTATTGCTATAGTATAGTCAAATACTTAAATATATTCATGAGTGATATTACATTTGCAATAGAAATGTATAAATTTGGTATATATGTTATATCACACAAAAAGAAAGCCTTTTAGAGAACCTATCGCAGGGCACGAATACGAACATTTCATCAGTCCTGATTCAGCGCCAACACGGTGAGGTCTCTACCCACGGGCCACCACACACCCACCACCACCCAGGCACCCACCCGCCCACCACCACCCGCCCACCACACACCCATCACACACCCACCCACCACACGCCCATCACCCATCCTCCCACCACACACCCACCCACCACACGCCCATCACCCATCCGCCCCACCACACACCCACCCACCACAACGCCCATCACACATCCGCCCACCACACACCCACCCACCACACGCCCATCATACATCCGCCCACCACACACCCACCCACCACACACCCGCCCACCACACACCCGCCCATGGATGTTAAACGGGGGAGATGCACTGGAGGATGAATCACAACCAGCATTCATCTAGGTTTAGGCAAAGAATAATTCGTGAAACGTAGATGTAGGTACACGTAGCCTACATACGTACAGGTCCATGAAAGCATTAAACATCCTCGACGCACATCGTGAAATGGCTGTGTAGCAAATAGATATTCAAATAACAGTTTCATAGCGCCCTAAACATTTCAGTTTAATATCAAGTCCATCTATAGAGTTAGAAAACAATGCTAGGCCATTCTAAGAGCTCAAAACAATTAGATATCGATGTGTAATACAGACAATCACGCTACTACTCTTTGCTGTGCCTTCAATAATGTCAACCTTAACGATATTCCTTGAGCCTCTGTAAGAGGTAATGAAGTGTACGACACTTTTACTCTCGGCAACATCAAGAAAGAGCTTTGGCAGCGCTACAATCGTATTTTGTGATGGCAAGCAGGGGCGGAGCTTAAAAGAGTAAAATTATACTTCCAAAGGCATGAACAAAATACGCCTTTAGCTGCGGAAGATGGTTGGACATATAAAAATTCCTCTGCCAACGTGAAAATAAATTTTATTCAAGTTTGAAAGATCTGGCAAGTCTGCGTCCTGCCGCCCGAAAGGTGATCAGCTACTGTCTGTCGTCGCACCAAGAAAAATGTGAGAAGCAAAATGCGCAACAGTTATATTTGCAGATACAAGGCATAAAACAACGCTAAAACAGGGTAGATTATACAGTCATGATATAAACTACTGTGTAACATCTTCAGTGGCACATAAAAATCAATAGTGATGCTATAATTCGTAATATTTGGCGCCTGGCGACTTCACTGCAGGTGGCGACTTCACTGTTATCTACGGTAGGGAGGAGGCAGTCAGACACCTGCCGCCATGGTGAAATACTCCCGGGGAGGTACTTACGGGAGTTGAGGGGGTGCTGCAGACTTGTCATTGAAATCTCCCGTGTCCTCTCTTTCCATATCCCTTACCGTAGATAACAGTTAAGTCGCCAGGACAACTTTTTTTTCTGTTTACAGATGAGTGGTGGCGTTAAAACTTACATTTCTACATCCATGATTTCAGGAAAGTTAAAAGGGGCTATCTGGAAAATCTGTGTTATTTTGTGTCTTCATCTGTATCATATTATGGCTATAAATGAACAAATTACAAAAATATCTACAAAGTGGCTACCAACAGTAGAGTCGCCATCTAGTGTATATTTACTGAGTGTCGTACCGCTGTCGTCGTCGCCCGAAGAAAAAAACGCGTAGTGAAGTTTGAAACCGTATATACTTGCAGATACAAAGCATAAAACAACGCTGAAACAGGGTAGATTATACAGTCATGATATAAACTACTGTGTATCATCTTCAGTGGCACATAAAAATCAGTAGTAATGCTATAATTCGTAATATATGGCGCCTGGCGACATCACTGCAGGTGGCGACTTAACTGTTATCTACGGTAGTGTCTCAGATACACAAGAGAGTAGCTGCAGCCTGCACTCTAAAGACAATTCCTCTTACTACTCACATTACACTACATGCACTTACATCCCTACACTATCTTCACTCAAAAATTTTATTATGCCTGTAAATCGCCCTGCCTCGGAGTCCCTAACTGGGGAGGGGACCAGAAATATCCCCAGGTCGGACAGTCTTCAAGATGTCGACTCGAGGTGTCTTGATACTTCTTCTAGACTTCTCTCCTTAAACTTCTGCAACATTCGCGGCCTTAGATCTAACTTTCTCTCTGTTGAACATCATCTCTCCTCCTCTAAACCTCATCTTCTTTTCCTCACCGAAACTCAGTTGTCTGTGAGCACTGACAGCAGACCTTTTTCTGTCTCCTTACTGTCTCTATTCTCATTTTAAATCCAAAGCTGGCTGTTGCGTAGATGTGCGCAATGACATCACTTGCTCTCGTGCCCACGCCCTTGAATCTTCCGAATATTCTACCATCTGGCTTCGACTTCAATGTCACTCTCTTACTAAATTTATCTGTGCTGTATATCTCTCACCTAACTCCTCTGACTATGTAAAATTCTTCGACTATTTAACATCAAAAGTGGAGCATATCTCATCTCACTTTCCTTTAGCAGAAATTTCCATTCTTGGGGACTTCAATGTTCACCACCAGCTTTGGCTATCATCTTCTTTCACTGACCAACCTGGTGAACAAGCCTACAACTTTTCTATCCTCCAAGACCCTAGAGCAGCTGGTGCAGCACCCTACCCGTATTCCTGACCACCTTGGAGACACGCCCAACACTCTTGATCTTTTCCTAACTACTAACCCTTCTGCTTACTCTGTGAAACTATTCTCTCCGTTGGGTTCCTCCGATCACAATCTTATTTCTGTAACCTGTCCTATCGCTCCTGTACCGTCTCGGGACCCACCTAAGCGGAGGTGCTTCTGGCACTTCAACTCAGCTAAGTGGGAAGACCTAAGGCAGTACTACTCTGATTTTCCATGGAATGATTACTGCTTCCATGTCAAAGACCCATCTCTTTGTGCAGAGCGCATAACTGAGGTCATAGTCTCTGGCATGGAGGCGTACATTTCACACACTTTCTCTAATCCTAAAGCCCGTCAACCTTGGCTTAACTCTGCTTGTTCTCATGCTGTCCGAGATAGAGAGGTGGCTCACAAACGGTACCGTAAGCATCCATCTCCTGATACTCATGCCCTTTATATTTCTGCCCGTAATCATGCCAAATCTTTACTTCAACTTACCAAAAACTTTTTCATTCATAGAAAATGTCAAAATCTTTCTGAATCAAATTCCTCTCGTGACTTCTGGCATCTAGCTAATAACATCTCTAACAATTTTTCTTCTTCATCTTTCCCTCCTATGCTTCACCCAGATGGCTCCACAGCTGTCTCATCTACTTCTAAAGCTGAACTCTTCGCTCAAACCTAAGAAACCTTTGCTAAAAATTCCACTCTGGTTGATGAAGGACTTGTTCCTCCTTCTCCTCCACCCTCTGACTATATTGCCTGTCATTAAGATCCTTCGGAATGATGTTTTCTTTGCCCTTTCTGGCCTAGATCCTCGGAAGGCTTACGGCCCTGACGGAGTCTCTCCTATTGTTCTCAAAAACTGTGCTTCTGTGCTTGCACCTTGCCTAGTCAAACTTTTCCGTCTTTGTCTATCTACTTCCACCTTTCCTTCTTGCTGGAAGTTTGCTCACATCCAACCTGTTCCTAAGAAGGGTGACCGTTCTAATCCTTCAAACTACCGTCCTATAGTTTTGACTAGGGTATCTCTATAAAGAGGGTAACGCCATTCATAGGCCCTATGTTAAACGCTACTGGGCGCCATCTTGGTGCCAAGGCCTCCTCGTTCACCCAAGACCCGGGGAAGTTCTCAAGGCATTACCCTGCAGTATATCATGTTATACATGTATAAAGGATAGACTGTTATCTTCGGAAATGTTTGTTCTATAAGATTATCACATAAAACATAGTAAAACACATTAAATAAAGGTCATTATGAGACTCTGAAGAAATATGATGAACTTAACATTCACTTAAAACTCGTCGTCATGTATAACTTTGTGGGACAGCTTTTAAGATGGCAGATATCAATAGAAGCAGAATTTAATTAGCTTTCCATTGACATATTTCGTTTTCTGATACATACAATAATACCATGCAAACATTAAGGTTAACTAAATAAATTGCTCTCTCTCTCTCTCTCTCCCTCTCTCTCTCTCTCTTCTCTCTCCTCTCTCTCCTCTCTCTCTCTCTCTCTCTCTCTCTCTCTCTCTCTCTCTCTCTCTCTCTCTCTCTCTCTCTCTCTCTCTCTCTCTCT
>JACEEZ010011956.1:0-105000 GCA_016584305.1 Chionoecetes opilio | reverse complement strand
CCAGGGGCTACATTCAGAGAGGCTAACTTCCGGTCTTCACGACCTAGCGACTTCCAACAGCTGTTTTGGGCAACTTTTGGCATTCTGCGGGCAGATTGATGACGTATTTAAAGACGTTGAGCTGTCAAAAAACAGGCAACTGCCTCCAGGCAGTTGTGAAGCACGCAATATACATAAAAACACTCATAAATTGAGTATATATGATGTTTTCTGACTCAAGAACTGAACAGGGCAAGTATACAAATGAAATTAGGCCATATTACAATGCCATCCGCTCGTGATGAGTTTGTTATGGGATGATGGGCCCAGTGGCGAACGGCGGCATCTCACCATGACTCACCACACGGCTCCGCGACAGACAAGGTATTTTCCTCCTCATCCTTCCTCATACCCTTTATTCTTCCCTTCTTTCTCTACCTAATTCCTCCTCCTTCATCACCACTACTACTACTACTACTACTACTACTACTACTACTACTACTACTACTACTACTACTACCACTACCACTACCACCACTACTATTACTGCGGCTACTACTACTATAGCCGTGTTTTTCCTCCTCATCCTTCCTCTTACCCTTTATTCTTCCCTTCTTCCTCTACCTAATTCCTCCTCCTTCATCACCACTACTACTACTACTACTACTACTACCACTACTATTACTGCTGCTACTACGTACTACTATAGCCGTGCTTTTGTCGTCCAAGCATCGTCTTGGTACGAAGACCGTTTTTTCTCGCAATTGAAAATGGATTGGTTTCTGCGACAACAACACAACAAGCTTGGTAGGGGCCGAAATAATAATCGGTCTAAAACATTGCAAACACTATCACCAAGCAGTATAACACACATTTCAGCAAATGTTATTGGAGCGGTCTTCGTAATCCAAGACGGACCCCTGAGGGACCCATGTGTGTGCTGATGGCGATGGTTGTGTGTTGCTGAGCTGTGCTGAGTGGATGACCCGCTGAGACACCAGTATATAGAGCTAATTAGTCCTATGCACGCTCCCCAGAGTGTTTTAGATAGATAGATATAGTACCTAGTAACTCAAGAGTAGGAACCTTTTGTGTTTGAAGCCAGGAGGAGAAATATAGGCGTTTCGTTCGACTACATGATGTGAGTATAGTTTTCGGTGGGAAACCATTAGCCATTTAGAACTGGGATGTGATTACTGTTCGAGTATAAAGAAACCCTGTCAACGAGTCGTTTATTAAGTCCCAGTTATCCTCATATATTCTCTAAATCTTATTTTTTTTTTCCCACTTATTGTGGGTGGTGGTAGCGTAATTGCCAGGTTTGTGGAGCCCTTCAAATTAACATCTAGCTATAAGGGGGGGGGGGGGGGCGCTACACATATAAAGCAATATACTGAAGCGAACGCCCCCCTTACCTTCGCTGTCCTCAGCTAGGCTCCTCTACACCTACTCCGGGCTGCTCTCTTGAGATGCAGGGAAGCAGGCAGGTGCTTAAGACAAAGGGGGGGACGCGTAGCGCGTAAACAGGGTTCGTGCTAGGAATTGAGGACTTACCAGGCTGTGTTTCCCTTCTCTGGCTGTTCACACACTCAGGGGGGAAGGCTTTAGGCAAACACAAGGGGTCCTTTCACGGTGTTATATTGAAGTAACACACAGTACAAGCTTCAAGGTCACTCACTACAAATCTACAACTCCTAGAAGCTGCAACACACGTCACAACCCCCGACCTCTTCCTCGGCCGTCGTAGTGAGACGCTACATAACCACCACACAACCCCAGTACCTCTCACAGGCACACTACAGTAGCCACCTCGTCCGGCGCTACAACACACAGCGGCCGCCACAAGCCAGGCGCCGCAATACTACCACACAACCTTACCTCCTCGCAGGCACAACCTTGCGACTATCCACTGTGGCCGCTTCGTCCGTCGCCACAACCCACAGGGGTAATTCCTCTCCCAGGAAGTTCCCTGTGCCTCTCTACGTGCCAGGAGTCGTCTCTCCACTCCACTGGCCACGTAGATCCTCTTCGTCAGCGACTGCCTCGCCGGCAGCCCGCTCGACCCACCGCGACACACCACAGTGCCACCCACAGGCACTGCACCAATGTGGCCGCCTCGTCCGGCGCCACACAGTGCCATGGGAGACGTCACGTCGTCTTACCTCACACCGGCACAACACACAGCTAGAACAGTCCAGCTGTCACCTCCACAGGCACCTCAAACCACAGGAAACTTCCTCTACCCTTGGCTCGCCTGACCCTGAGGTAATTATGGCCCAGGCGAGTCTCTAAACTCCCCTGGGCACTGCGGTTCCCCCTCTGTTTCCTGCTCCCGACGAGCGGCGTCTCCTCTGTTTATGTTTTTCTTCTCTACAGGGCTCCCACAACAAACACACGGCTTCCCCCCGAACTTGAGCTCGAGTTGTCCAGGAGCGCGTTCGTAACACTGCCCTCCCCTCACAAAAACTGGCCGACCTCGGCCAGCCAAAACTAAAAAGAAACAGAAAAATCATAGTACATGGCTACATGCACATATAACACAAAATCCTCAAATAAAGGGCAACTCGCCCCATCATTAAAGAAACCACCTTTTACCAAACATTACCACACCAAAGCTACACAACTGAAAGTCCCTCCATCGCCATCTACCAGCCGCCACTGCAGTGTTGGAAAGTCACACCAGGCCGCCCTTCTCTTCCACGCGAGACACACCAGCAGGAACACAGCTGCAACCTCAACCAGGCGCCACAACCACAGGGGACGTCCTCTACCCTAGGCTCGCCTCAGAGGTAACCACGGCCCAGGAGTCCACACTCCACTGGGCCTCCGCAGCTCTAACCCGGCTCTACTGCTCCAGTCTCCGCAGGAAAGGCGCCACGACTTCCCGACCGACCATGCCCTCCTCTGCAAGGCGCCGGTGACGGTGAGACAGGACTTATCAGCAACACGCTGTGGCTGGCTCTGCCTGGTAGAGGGCACGGTGCATCCCTCCACCGTCGTAACAAGCAGTTACTGACACCTGTACCAGCTTCGGCGGGGGCCACACACTGCAGGAGTAGCTCAACTGCTCGTCAATCCCCCGAAAGCGCGGCAGAGGCGGGTATGGATGCGTCCACTTCGTCATCCTGGCGCTCGGAGGCCTACCTCGCTTGCTGTGAGGCCTCCCACGCTCACTCCGACAGCGCCCCCTCTTCCGGTGGTTCCATGTCGAGGCAAAGTGAGCGAGTTTCTTGCCCCTTCCACAGTGGGCGCTTGACCCGCACCCGTCTGGGCGTCAAGCCACCAGCAAGGCCTATTAGGCCTTTCTTCCCGCGCAGGCCACCAACAAGACCTTTTCTGCCTTCTACGCCGCTCACCAGCGTCACGAATTGGGCCCGACAGGCCTTCTACGACACAGGCGCATCAAGCTCCTGCGGCCTGTGTCGCAAATCGCCACATTCCTGACGTGCACACGGGCTCGCACGACGAGGCAGAGACTCGCGTGAGCTAGGTGGAGTGGGTAGTGAGAGGGGCAGGGCTACGCTCTCCTTACACTCCACAACACGCCCTACCTCCCACTCACAAGCCGCGGCCGCGCTCTCCCCCCCAGACTCGTCCTTCACAATCACACCCACGACCGGGTTTTTCTGCTCACTCATCACTGGCTCTAACTTTTTCGCTCTGCCTCAGTGGGTACTTCACTTAGCACCTCACTTTTCACTTCACGTTTCACTTCAGTGCACTTAGCATCCATTTCTCCCTTTATTTCCTGCCGTGTCACAATTATTTCCTGGCTTATCACCTGTTGTCCTGCTCTCAAAGTAACACTCATGGCTTGCATCATCGCCATAAGGTCTGCCAAGGACGGCTGTGCCGCTGACTCAGCACTGCCCGCCATCTTGACTTCCCCCGAACCAGACAAAGGAATTTCACGATACCTGCCTGATTCACCTCAATATTCCAGCAACATCCCACTCCTGACACCAGTGAAGCGAACGCCCCCCTTACCTTCGCTGTCCTCAGCTAGGCTCATCTACACCTACTCCGGGCTGCTCTCTTGAGATGCAGGGAAGCAGGCAGGTGCTTAAGACAAAGGGGGGGACGCGTGGCGCGTAAACAGGGCTCGTGCTAGGAATTGAGGACTTACCAGGCTGTGTTTCCCTTCTCTGGCTGTTCACACACTCAGGGGGGAAGGCTTTAGGCAAACACAAGGGATCCTTTCACGGTGTTATATTGAAGTAACACATAGTACAAGCTTCAAGGTCAATCACTACAAATTTACAACTCCTAGAAACTGCATCACACGTCACAACCCCCAACCTCTTCCTCGGCCGTCGTAGGGAGACGCTACATAACCACCACACAACCCCAGTACCTCTCACAGGCACACTACAGTAGCCACCTCGTCCGGCGCTACAACACACAGCGGCCGCCACAAGCCAGGCGCCGCAATACTACCACACAACCTTACCTCCTCGCAGGCACAACCTTGCGACTATCCACTGTGGCCGCTTCGTCCGTCGCCACAACCCACAGGGGTAATTCCTCTCCCAGGAAGTTCCCTGTGCCTCTCTACGTGCCAGGAGTCGTCTCTCCACTCCACTGGCCACGTAGATCCTCTTCGTCAGCGACTGCCTCGCCGGCAGCCCGCACGACCCACCGCGACACACCACAGTGCCACCCACAGGCACTGCACCAATGTGGCCGCCTCGTCCGGCGCCACACAGTGCCACGGGAGGCGTCACGTCGCCTTACCTCACACCGGCACAACACACAGCTGGAACAGTCCAGCTGTCACCTCCACAGGCGCCTCAAACCACAGGGAACTTCTTCTACCCTTGGCTCGCCTGACCCTGAAGTAATTATGGCCCAGGCGAGTCTCTAAACTCCCCTGGGCACTGCGGTTCCCCCTCTGTTTCCTGCTCCTGGCGAGCGGCGTCTCCTCTGTTTACGTTTTTCTTCTCTACAGGGCTCCCACAACAAACACACGGCTTCCCCCCGAGCTTGAGCTCGAATTGTCCAGGAGCGCGTTCGTAACAATATACAGCTGTGACGATTATATCATCCTTACTTACACGCCGCAACCTCCCTTATTTTATTCAAACTTGTATGATAAGACATTAAAATAAGAAAGTGTAATTGATTTTGTCGAAAGTACACTGTTGTCATTCTTTTATTGAAGCAGAAAGCATCGCCACGTTAGCCGAACGCGACAGTGCCCAAACAAATATTCATCTTGCTCCAGCAAGAAATCTCTTGCCCGTCGGGCAAGCATCTTCTCAAGATGATTGAACAGCAAGCGAAATTTGAGCAAGCAAAATTTTTTCGCTTGCAAGATAAATTTTTCTTGTTCCCCCGCAGAAAACTCCTCTAGGGTGGAGGACCAACAGCTGGTCGGCGAGGCTGAAGATGTCAACAAATATGGTCGTTTTCCCCTACCAAATATGTGTTTATCATCAGTATAAATAATATACTGTTATCTTCGTAAATGTTTGTTCTATAATATTATCAAATAAAAAACCATAACACACACTGTGTGAGGGGATAATGAAAGATATTATCCAGGTCCGAGTATACTCCTTTCAGTACAGAGTGGTGGAGGAGACTGCCAGTCCCCCTTCCTTGGTGCCAACTCCGGAAAACATGTCCTACATCTACCCCCCCCCCCCCCCAAGAAAAAGAAAATAACATTACAATGTGCCTGACTGAACGGGGGGAACAATATAACAAAAAACAAAGAAACCTAACATATGCATACAGATGGACATTATGTGGCGTAATCGGACAGCCACCCAGGGGCTACATTCAGAGAGGCTTACTTCCGGTCTGCACGACCTAGCGACTTCCAACAGCTGTTCTGGGCGACTTTTGAGATTCTGCAGGCACATTGATGACGTAGTTAAAGACGTTGAGCTGTCAAAATCACACAACTGCCTCCAGGCAGTTGTAGAGCACGCAATATACATAAAAATACTCATAAATAGAGTATATATGATGTTTTCTGACTCAAGAACTGAACAGGGCAAGTATACAAATGAAATTAGGCCATATTACAATGCCATCCGCTCGTGATGAGTTTGTAATGGGGGTGATGGGTCGAGTGGCGAATGGTGGCATCTCACCATGACTCACCACACCATACACCACCACGCACAGCTCCGCGAAACAGACAAGGTACATATAATATAATTATATTCCTTCTCCTTCTCCTCCTAGCCTTTTCTTGTAGCAGTTGGTGGTAGTTGTGGTATTGGCAGCAGTGATAGTGGTAGTGGTGGCAGCAGTAATAAAATATAAACCGTGTAACACATTTCAGCGTGTTATTGGAGTGGTCTTCGTACCAAGACGATGCTTGGACGACAAAAACACGGCTTATATTTTATTACTGCTGCTTCTGCTGCTGCTATTGCTGCTGCTGCTACTGCAACTGCTGCCGGCTGCTGTGGGAAGGGGTTGGGAGGAGGAAGAGGGGGAGGAGAAGGAGAGGGAGAAGCTAGGAGGTGGAGGAGGAGGAGGAGGAGGAGGAGGAGGAAGAGGAAGAAGAAGAAGAAGTACCTTTTCTTATAGCAGTTGGTGGTGGTTGTAGTGGTGGCAGTGGTGATGGTAGTGGTGGTGGCAGCAGTAATAAAATATAAGCCGTGTAACAAACATTTCAGTAAGTGTTATTGGAGTGGTCTTCGTACTATATAAGACGATGCTTGGACGACAAAAACACCGCTTATATTTTATTGCTGCTGCTACTGCTACAACTGCTGCCGGCTGCTATAAGAAAAGGTTAGGAGGAGGAAGAGGAGGAGGAGAAGCTAGGAGGTGGAGGAGGAGGAGGAGGGAGAAGGGTGGAGCATTTTGGTGTGGATGATGAATTTGTTTATAAACACAGCTGAGAGCGTGGAAGCCTTGTGATTGGCTGAAACTTTTTGAGAAATACTATGTGATTCGCTGGCGAGGCTGTGACGTAATTGTACTCGCTCAGCCAATCAGCTATCGAAGCCCATAGTGACACCGTAGCGCCACTCCCATATCTCGTACCAGAATCCCCGCGACTTCCGGGTTGTACAAATAGAGGAAGTTAGTTAAGCTAAACACCGTGCCCTTTAACTCTTTCTGAATGTCTGCCCAGGGGGCTGGCGCCGACGCGTCTCCCGCGGGGCAGTGGAATGTGGTCTCACTCCCACCTGGGCAGACATTCAGAGAGAGTTAAAGGGCACGGTGTTTAGCTTAACAAACTTCCTCTATTTGTACAACCCGGAAGTCGCGGGGATTCTGGTACGAGATATGGCAGTGGCGCTACGGTGTCACTATGGGCTTCAATAGCTGATTAGCTGAGCGAGTACAATGACGTCACAGCCTCGCCAGCGAATCACATAGTATTTCTCAAAAAGTTTCAGCCAATCACAAGGCTTCCACGCTCTCAGCTGTGTTTATAAACAAATTTATCATCCACACCAAAATACTCCACCCTTCTTCCTCCTCCTCCTCCTCCACCTCCTAGCTTCTCCTTCTCCTTCTCCTCCTCCTCTTCCTCCTCCTAACCTTTTCTTATAGCAGTTGGTAGTAGTAGCAGCAGTAATAAGCCGTGTTTTTTATCGTCCCAGCACAGTCTTGGATTATGAAGACCACTCCAATAACACTTGCTGAAATGTGTATTATATACTGCTTTGTGATATTGTTTGCAATGTTTTAGACTGATTATTATTTCGGCCCCTACCAAGCTTGTTGTGTTTTCGCAGAAACCAATCCATTTTCAATTGCGAGAAAAAACGGTCTGCGTACCAAGACGATGCTTGGACGACAAAAACACGGCTATAGTAGTAGTAGCAGCAGTAATAGTAGTAGTAGTAGTAGTAGTAGTAGTAGTAGTAGTAGTAGTAGTAGTAGTAGTAGTAGTGGTGATGAAGGAGGAGGAATTAGGTAGAGGAAGAAGGGAAGAATAAAGGGTAAGAGGAAGGATGAGGAGGAAAAACACGGCTATAGTAGTAGTAGCAGCAGTAATAGTAGTGGTGGTAGTAGTAGTAGTAGTAGTAGTAGTGGTGATAAAGGAGGAGGAATTAGGTAGAGGAAGAAGGGAAGAATAAAGGGTAAGAGGAAGGATGAGGAGGAAAAACACGGCTATAGTAGTAGTAGCAGCAGTAATAGTAGTGGTGGTAGTTGTAGTGGTAGTAGTAGTAGTAGTAGTAGTAGTAGTAGTAGTGGTGATGAAGGAGGAGGAATTAGGTAGAGGAAGAAGGGAAGAATAAAGGGTAAGAGGAAGGATGAGAAGGAAAATACCTTGTCTGTCGCGGAGCCGTGTGGTGGTGTATGGTGTGGTGAGTCATGGTGAGATGCCACCACTGAGCTCTATAATAACTTTATATAGAGCTCAGTGGATGCCACCGTTCGCCACTCGGCCCATCACCCCATAACAACCTCATCACGAGCGGATGGCATTGTAATATGGCCTAATTTCATTTGTATACTTGCCCTGTTCAGTTCTTGAGTCAGAAAACATCATATATACTCAATTTATGAGTATTTTTATGTATATTGCGTGCTCTACGCCACCCCTTAGGCAGTTGCCTGTTTTTGACAGCTCAACGTCTTTAAGTACGTCATCAATCTGCCCGCAGAATGCCAAAAGTTGCCCAAAACAACTGTTGGAAGTCGCTAGGTCGTGAAGACCGGAAGCTAGCCTCTCTGAATGTAGCCCCTGGGGTCCCGCAGCCGACTCCCCGGGTGTAACCGGAGGGGGCGTCCTGGGGGCTGTGCGTCTCGGAGTGGTCGCTACTCTGAGGTGGCATCGGTTTCGCACGGAGATTCTGCCACTTCCAGCCAGCCTTACCGCATACTGCCTGTGTGGGCGGGCTTCAACCACCATGCCCATATTGTTCCACAGCTTGGAGATGAGTCTTGCACCTTAACCTGCTCACCCACCCGTAGCAGGGGCAAGCGACGGAACGGCTTTTCACGTGCCAGAATTTTTTCCTGAGCCTCAGCGCCCCGAGTTTCCCTGTCGCGAAGGACCCGTCGCCAGTGTTTGTCGACTCGGTAGTGCACCTTAGCCACTGGCACCGTCACGAAGCTGACGTCTCGTAGCAAGCTGTGCAGGTGACTTGTTAATCTCTCGTAGAGGATATTTAGGTACTGGAGCAGGGCTTCTGCAGTCTTGCTACAGTCCAGGCTGCCCCCGGGCCCGGTGTTGCTCCTGAGCAGCCTCTTAGCGGTCTTGACGGCAGCCTCAGCCCTGCCGTTTGATTGAGGGTAGTGTGCTGACGAGAGCCGTACCCCCACTCCCCAAGACTTGAAGAAATCCGTTATTTCAAAACTGGCCAGGTTCGTGCCGCCGTTCGTGGCGGTTTGCTCCGGAGCCCCCCACCTCCTGAAGTACTCCCGCAGGCGAGTGATGATCCTCCCAGACGTGGTCTCAGAGGGAAAGTGTGCGATTTCCAGCCAGCCAGTGAGGCGGTCCGCGTATGCCAGATATGTGTGCCACTCCAGGTGGAACAGGTCCGCTACCACCTACTGGAAGGGGTAGTCAGGCATGAGTGTCAGGACGAGCGGTTCGTGAGGTTGAGAGGGAGTGTGAGTCTCGCAGACATTGCAGTGGGACCGATGGTGCTGCAGGTCGCCCTCCATACCAGGCCAATATACTGACTGCCTGGCACGCCTCAACATTGAAGTCAAGGCCCTGGTGTTCGGCGTGCAAGTTTGACGGAGGGACTCGGGAATGGCCAGGCGCACGTAGCCCTGATCGAAGGTATAGGTGACCAAGCCCCCCACTACGGCCAACCTGTTTCTCCCCGAGAAGTAGGGGCGAAGGCAAGCCATCTCCTGTGACTTGTGGGGGTGCCACTCGTTCCCCTGCACCTTCGAGATGAGCATCTGGTACCCTGGGTCCTCTGCTGCAGCCTTGGAGACGGCGTCCTCGTCCATGGTGATGCAGCCATCCTCAATCAGTGTTGAGACCGTGGCCGCACACACTGCAGCGTGCAAATCATCCTCTAGTTCCGTGTCACCCATGTCATGCACCGCCTTGATGGAGGGGAAACGTGACAAGGCATCCGCAGCACAATTACTCTTGCCTGGTAGGTACTTCATGGTGAACCTGTAGAGTAACGTCTTCTCCTTAAGTCTGAACAGGCGTGGGTTTACCACGTCTGTGAGTGCCCTGTCCCCAAACAAGCCGACCAGTGGGCGGTGATCAGTTACCGGGATGAGGTTTGGGCACCCTAAAAAAAATAGCCTGGCCTTGTGCAGGCACCATGCCACCGCCAACGCCTCGTCTTCCACCGCAGCGTAGCTTGCCTCCACTTTGCTGAGTTGCCGACTCCCACACAGGGCCAGTCGCCAACCCCCTTTGCAGCAGAATGGTGTGTCTGCTGACGTGCAGGTACAGTACTGCTGCAGGACAACAAAACCAATGCCCTCTCTGCTCCAGTCCGTCACAGCTGCTGTTGGCCTGGTTTTGTCGTAATACACTAGCCCTTGCCTGGCCAGCTGGCAGATGGTGTCCTGTGCCTGGTGAAACCTGTGGCTTAGCTGGTCGTTCCAGTATACCCGCTTGGTAGCCGGCTTCTTCAGGAGCTCGCGGAAGAGCTCCATCACAGGTGCGGTAGCCAGGAAAGGAGCCAACTGGTTGATCAGGCCGTACCACGACCTGATGTCAGTTATCGACGGCTGGTCTGGCATCGCGAAGTCCTTGATGGCCCTCAGACCTTCAGAGGATGGTTTGTAGCAGTCCCAGCCAAGGAGGAAGCCAACGAACTCGACCTCCCTTCTGCAGAACATGAATTTCTCGGGTTTCAACGTCACTCCTGCCCGAACACACGTCTCCAGGAACTCAAAAGTGTGCCAAAACGCCTCTTCTATGCTTGAATCATAGAGGATAGTGTCATCCACACACTTGTATCTTCGTGGCACGTCCTGGAACGCGTCGTCGAACCTCTTTGTGTAGGCATCAGAGGCTGAGCAGTGTCCCATGGGCGTCCTACGATACCTGAAGCGGCCCCATGGTGTGATGAATGTTGTTAGGTGCTTGCTTTCCTCCTCCAGCTCCACCTGGTGGAACCCCCAGAAGGCGTGAGCGACAGTCTGGAATGAGTGCACCGGGACTCCGGAAACCATGTCAAACGGGGCTGGTGTGTGGTGGGTTTCCCTCAAACAACTTGCATTGAGGCGCTGAAAGTCCACGGTGCGTCTGGGCTGGCCATTCTTCTTAGCCACTACCACCATTCTGGCGCACCATTCCGTGGATTCACCGGCGGGCACCGGCTCAATGACGCCTCTCTTGACGTCTTCCTCCAACTGACTGGGCCTTCACCTCCGCCTCCCAGTCCTTGGGAACAGAAACGGGAGTATGGCAAGCGTAGGGCATTCCTCCAGGTTTCAAATGGATGCAGTGGGGGGCACCAGCCATGACTGGTAACGGAGACCTGCTAGTATCAAAAATTGTAGACGAAAAGTGCCTAAGCAGCCATGCTTCCAATCTCGCTACATTCTCCTCCAGTGGCAACAGGGGCACTTCACTCGGTCGCGGGGGAAGGCCATCACCCAAAGTGCTTGGGTCCTTGGTGGCATGCAGCCCACCCACCGTGGCCACAGCCCGCGGGTGATGGGGAAAGTCATCAGGAACCAGGCCAAGGCTCTTGCATGCCTCAAGTGACAGGTAAAGGGCCTTGGCTGTACCCACAAAGTAGACTTCCTGCGTCGTGGCCTCCCCGCCCACACTGATGCGGCACCGGGCGGCCCCAAGGCACTGGAACTGCTTGTCTGCTACGTCCCTCAACCCCTTGCATGCCTGAAGCCGCCTCGGGTGGAGGCCGAGGTCTTGGAGCAGGGCAAGCCCAGCCACACACACCATAGCGCCGGTATCGGCAACAGCGGACACCGAAGTAGGCGGTGGCCCGCCGCCCCAGGCCTGGGAAACTGACACCACCAGCCTCGGGTGTCGCGATACCTGGGCTGCCGCCACAGTAACCGCGCCGGACACCACAGACGCACTGGGGGCTGGCTTGCTTCTGCAACACCTTTTAAAGTGCCCAACTCTGGAGCAGGATCGGCAAACAGGCCCGCTCGGAGGGAAGGAACTTTTGCCAGGGGTATGTGCACTACCACAGTTCCCACACTGAACACGGTTGCGGGGATAGCCGGTGCCTGGCCGGCCTGAGTCGGCCTGTCGACGGGCAGCCGATACCTCGGGCTCACCCGTGACGTCATCATCTCACAAAGCACTCGCCTCCGGCACGGCCGCGCAGCCAGGCGTACGATACAGGTGGCCCGCATCCCTCACCGCTGCTTCAAAAGATGTACACTTATCCCTCAACTCCTCCACACTCTTGTAATCAGAGTGAGCCTGAAAAACCTCCCTTTTCAACACTGGGTCCCTCAGGCCCACCACAAGCTTGCGAAGCAGCATGTACTGCGAGAGATCACTGTAACACGAAAGGCACTGAAACTCGCACTCCACGGCCTCCTGAGAGTACAGCTGAAAATACCTTTTCATGGGCTCCCCTTCATCCTGCCTGCTGTCGAAAAACTTGCACCACTGCACTGCCTGGTTCGACGCCTGCAGCACAATGCCCCCGATGACGTCCAGGGATTCCTTGGGTGACAGCTGTTCCCACTAATCGCCTGGGAACCTAGAGTCGATCGTCCGTTGGAGTGCAGGAACGCAGGCCAGGCGGATGTGAAGCACAGCTGTAAGCTGAGGCCATGCGTTCAATGTGACCCACGTTTCCATGGATCGGAGCCACGTCCTGAACGCTGCTGGTGCCATCTCTGTCTCGCACTTTTCAGGAGCAACTGCCGTGGAAGGCCTCACGACCTGAGTGGGTGCAACACCACGGCCGCCTGCAGCCAACACCGCCATCTGAGCCAAAAGTGTGTTCATGGCCTGTTGGTGGGTGCGCGTGGAGCTCCCGCCTGCTGTGCCTCGGCCTCGTCGAGCTCTTGAGGGCGTAGCGAAGCGTGGATGTGAGGGAGCCATGCTGGTCTCGTCGTTAGGCCTGCTGCTGGATAAGAGCCTGGGGCCAGATGCTGAGAGTGAGCTAGGGCGCCCTATCCACTAGGGCGCCTGTGGTAAGGCGAAACGCCCTCCCACCGCAATGCTCAGTCGAGATTGCTGCCTTAGTGGCACCGCTAAAGGCGCTGAAAACTAAGACATGGTCAGACCCTGACTTAGTGAGCTGCTGTGGGCCTTTGACAGACATTCATCTTCTATTTATAAAGCAAATACAGCCTTGTTTCAGTTCCTACAACGTAACAATTGGTGTTTGCGTATTAATATGTTGCAAGGTGTGTATGACTTGATCGTGCAAGACTAATGCGGCATTATAGGGTGTTATATGCTGGTGATAAGAAATGTTTTGTGTTGTGTGTTGGTTAGGGGCGGGCGGCGGGCGGCGGGCGGCAGGTGCTCCGCCCGCACTAAAATGTTGTACTATTATACGGTATTATCATACTACCAGATGATATTTAGGACAGCTGAACATACCATCATCTTCACGAGACATTAGTGCATATCATGAATGTATAAAAATTGCAGTAAACTATACCTATAATAAGATAATGAGAGCAAAATGAAATCGTGTATAAACTTTTTTTTCACCTTTTTTTATTCATCTTCTCCTTATTCCTGGAATGTTGCTTGCATTAAATTTTCACTCACTGTCCCGGAATCGGCACACCTTAACGATTATCATGGTGTATGGCACGTCCTAATGCAAAAATATAGAAGTGGTCAAAAACCTGCGTTGAACGTCAAACTTGTGATGAAACAGCTTTTGGCGGGGGAAAGCGGTGTGTCCTTGCCATAAGTGCTTGGCGAGGGAGGGAGGGACAACATTCCTTGCTTCAGCAGACGTGTTCAAGCCTTGTGATTGGTCGAAGCTGCCTAAGCAGCGCTCAGATAGGCAACGTGATTGGCTAGTAGGATTCTCGGACCACGCCCACGCCATAGGCTTTGGAGGTGTAAGGCAGTGCAAAAGCGCCTGAAATATCGACTGTACATAGGCTTTAGTCGGTGCCTTAGCCGGGCCGTTACAAAAGCGCCTGAAGACGGGTAAGGCGCTCTTTTCGCCTTACCTCTATGGCACTTCTCAGCATCTCCCCCCTGAACGTCCAAACTCACTTTTGCGCCATGTGAGTGTGATGCTATGTTTTCTACTGGGTGTTAATGACTTTTACTTTACTCCTCAAACGGAAACCCATCCGTGTTGCATTAATAAAAAATGGATAATTTAAATTGTAAGTAGCTGCCACCAGTTCAAGATTTAGACTTAAAGTCTAACTCTTAAACAGAATGTTAATGTTTAAAAATCAAGGTAGTTACGTGGATATGATGGTTTCCGTATGAATATTATACCGAGTTAACACTGAATTACTTTCGAAGGTTTGTGGATAAGTATTTCCGCAACACCGTGTATGTCACCTTGGGTTGAACAAAACTAGTTAGATTCAGTCACATTGATACCACTTTAATATGGGTAAACACACGTCTCAATGGGAGATTTCACTATGAACTAATGTGACGTTTTTTTCAAAGACTAATAGGAGATATCATTTACAGATAACTGGGTTAAGACTGATACATGTGGAGATAAATACGTGATTTTCTGGCTACACGCATCACTGCGAATAAGACTTATTCTTCCGAATCACTATAAGAGTTTCAATGTCATTTTTCAAGAAGAATGTTCTGCGAATCAACGCCACACCGCGTCACTCATGTATTTCTGGTTTTTCCGTGGAAGTCACTGATGGACACTCCACCGTTTCTTCACTTACACTATGAGATATTTCTCATCTTAATGGGGTGTTTTTCCTATCCTTCCACTTAACTAACAACACAAAAAAAAACGATTAGCCTGACTAATTATGAAAGGGGAAGGAGAGTGTGGGAGTTCTGGTGTGTTTGCGTTAAGTGACCATGTGGTTTTCATCCCAAAGTGCTGAGTTGATTGTAGAATCTTTCCAGGGCGGAGAAGAGAATCATATTTTAACACTTGTAATGGTGTGATGTGTGGTCTACTCGTTGATGAATATCAACCAAATATATATATATCCAACACAAAGGGGAAAAATGGAGGGGAAATTATGTACGTCTTACCTTTTCCAGGGCGGAGAAGAGAATGATTACCTCGTGGTCTACACAGAGGGAAGGGTGGACAGACTAGCGGGAAGGAGGGACACGTTCGGACGTTTTCTGATTGACTTAACTAACATGAACGTTTAACGCCTGAGATGGGGTGTGGGAACAAGGGATAGCTACTGAAATATATAGTGTAATAATGTCTTTAAATTTGATGAGAAAAATTTGACTGGCAAGGTCATTTTAACTCTTATTATTAATCCGAAACCCTCCTACATATCTGATTAAGTTTCCCACGCTATCATCTCTCGAGAGAGGAGGAAAGGCCGGGAGATGCATGGTAATTTTAGCGATCTTACTTTCTGTGTCTGTCTGTCTGTAGCCAGACAGGGTCTGTATTCTAACCTCTCAAGTATCCTAAGAATTTAAGGGAATCGGTCAATCTAGAAATGGTGTTAGTGGAATTCAGGGAGGTGTGTTTCTATGAAAACAATCCTCCGCGAAATAAAAAATCCACAGAAATAAGCGAATCTCTTTGGTCGTGTACGAGGGGGGCGGAGGGGAGGGAGAGAAGCGGTAGGGAAAGAAGAAAGAAACGAAAGAAATGATAGAACTGGTACAAAAGATAAAAATTCTTCACCTAAAACAAATATACCAACTATGTTCCCTTAGCCTAGAATAAAGAAATAAATGGTTATTAAGACCTTTCAATACACCGCATGAGACAATATATCTCGGGACACTATGTGTAATTCTAGCATTATAGAGAGAAGGGAGATGGGGACAGGGAAAGACAGGGGAGAGGAACAGAGAAGGGGGGGGGGGAGGGGGAAAGAAAATGGGAAGGAGAGGAGAGAGAGAGGAGGAAGAGAATGTTACAATATTCTGGCATTACAAAGGGACGATGAGAGAGGACATCGGAGACCAATCTTGTCCTGGTAGTGTGCAGCAAGCAATGCAGCCTTCTGCGGGTCATCTAGGAGGGGGTTGGCACCATCCTTCAGGGGCAGTGAGAGGCGTTGTTTTGTGCCCTCCACGGAGTTGAAAAAATCCCACGTACGCTTTGTGGAGGAGGATAGAGAGAGGGAAGCGCAATGGGCACCCCACGCCTTCCTCTGGGCGAGGAGGATGGTCCTGGCACATTTGGGATCGAGTCTACGATAATCAGCCCCAAGCTGTAGTGTGGGCCTTCGACGCCATAGGTTCCACGCCCTCCTACGGGCCTTGACTGCCTGGGCGCAGTCTTCGCTCCACCAAGATTTGCCCGGACGGCGAGGGGCGCGACGCGTCGAGAGATGGAAGGCAGCCTTTCCCGCGTCCTCCAGGAATGCGGAAAGGGAGGCAGCGGCGTCCTCCAGGGGAAGGGAGGAGAGATCCGGTGGATCGTGGAGTGGCGCCTCGAAGAGGGGCCAGCCGGAAGGCATGAATTTCCAGCGAGGCAGGCAACCGGGGTGAGGCCTGGCAGTGAAGGGAAGGCGGGCAGGGAAGCGGCAGGGAAGGAGGCGAGGAGGGGAAGGTAGTCACTCCCCATGTAAGGGCCAGCGGTGACGGTCATGGCACTGAAGGCTGGGTCCCCAAGGAATAGGTCCAGGACAGATGTAGCACCTGTGTGGGGATGGTGACGGGTAGGCAGACCCGGGGGTGAAAGAAGGGACAGGCGAGGCGAGTCAAGGATGAGCTGAAAGAGCGCCCTCCCGGAGGTGTTGGTGAGGTGGAGAGGGAGGTCAGGTTCCCAGCACCTGCGATGGGCATTGAAGTCACCCATGATGACAACAGGCGGAGGAAGGAGGGAAAAGTAGTGGATCAGTTCCCGGTATGTGGCACAATCAGCGTTATAGCAGACCGCTACGGATAGCCCACCCTGTTGCGTACCAACCCTGGCTGCGACCACTTCGAGGTGGCCGTGCCGCCACTGTGGGAGGGCAAGGGGGATATGGTCAAGGGAGTCGTGAACTGCAAGGAGGACGCCGCCTCCACGCCCCTGGGGTCTGTCCTTCCGGATGATGTTGTAGCCGGTTAGGTTGAGAGAGAGGTGGGGGGAGAGCCACGTCTCACACAACCCAACCACAAAGGTAAAGTTTCCCCCAAGTAGGCCTTGAACTCGGGGGTCTTTCTGGGCAGGGAACGGACATTCCACAGGAGCAGGGAGAGGGCCATCATTGGAGGAAAACGTTGAGGACGGAGGAGAGTGCTGGCCAAAGACTGGCTAGTATGGCAGGGACTGACGAGCCCTGTTGGTAAAGGTGATAAGCTTCCATGAGAAAGGTGAAAATCTGCGGCATGACGTTGTGTCTTGTTGTGGATGGAACAGGATGCGGAGGGGGTTGAAAGTGATCACCACCACCGCCCCACCACGTTGGGCGGTGGTGGTGGCCTAGGGAGGCGTTGGGGCCGAGAGGCAGCACGGGGGGCAGAGGAGGCAGGCACGGCACCGTCCCGAGAGAGGGAGGACGGCGTGTGGTGGACGTCCACCTCTGTCGTGGAGTGGATGAGGTCCACATGGGAGGCAGGAGAATATGAACCCCCAGCAGGCATCATGGGTGCAGCCGGCTGGCGGGGCGATCGTAATGGAGCCCATAACAACCCCGTCCTTGTCCCAGCGGTGTGATGTCGGGTCCTGGACACGGACGGTCTGGCCGACACACAGCCTGGGTAGGGGGCGGGCATGCTGGTCGTACTGAGCCTTGACCTGCTCAGCACGGGCGACAGCTCGGCGATCACAGTCCTCTGTGCGGGCCTGCCACTCTTCCGAGAAGGACTCAGGATGGGCAGGGACACAGGAGCGGAGCGGGTGGCCATAAAGTGTCATCGCAGGGGATCGTCCCGTGGAGTTAGGAGTGTTGCGAAGCTCCAGGAGACCCCTGTCGAAGTCTTCGCTGTCGATGTTGCCGTTGGGCGCCGTCTTGAGGATGAGTTGTTTCACCGTCTTGACGGCCGCCTCGGCGTGGCCATTAGACTGGGGGTAATGCGGCGAAGATACCGCGTGGTAGACACCCCAGCGCTCCGTGAAGTTCCGGAAGGCGGAGCGGGACACCAACTTCCCGGAAGTACCGGCAGAAGAGCCGTATGGTGTGCGTGGCGGTAGTATCGGCCCCGCAGGTGACGACCACAGGCCACCCGGAGAGTCTGTCCGCGATGACCAGGAACGACTTCCCGGCGACGGAGAAAAAGTCTGCGGAGACGGACTCGAAAGGCCTGGAGGGGTGGTCGTCGCACAGTAGTGGTTCCTGTTGCTGACTGGGCTGTAGGATCTGGCATGGCTCGCAGGCTTGGACGGTGCTGGTAATGTCGGCATCGATACCTGGCCAGAAGACAGTCTGCTGTGCCCGGCGCTTCGTGGCTGCGACACTTCGGTGACTGTCGTGCAGCCGAGCAAGGGTGCGGCGGCGGTGGGCTGCATGAACCACAATTCTCTGGCCATACAGAACCAGCTCCCCGTCTGCGTACAGGGTTGTATCTGTAAGAGACAATCCGGCGTGGAGGAGGCCAAGGGGGCGCCCACAAGGCTCGTGGCTGGGGCAAGTTGATGTTGCTTGTCGAGAGCTGCTTGGTATGGGAAAGGAGCCTGCATGGGAACTCGCGCGTGGTGACCCCCGGGAGTGGCTTCGTAGGGTGGGCGAGGCGACGCGACCCCTCGGCGTATGCCCCCAATGATTGATTGATTAGTGGAAAACAATTTTGAAAAATTTCAGTGTATATATTGTAAAAAAATTCAAAAATCTCAGCTGGGTCATTTATATCTAATATCTGCATCCAATTCGTATCTGCTATTTTCCTTTTGAATAAGTTAATGTTTATCTCAGAAAAGCTTCTTTTGTTAAAATAAATATGTGATCTTGGACATTATATTTCTTAAATTGAGAGTAAATTGGAAAATGGTCTATAACATCTGTGTACACAATACAATTTTCTATATTATTCTGTGAATTGGAAGTCCAAATAGGATCAATTAAAGTAGCACATTTTTCAGTTACTCTTGTTGGTTTGGTTGTAAGTGGAAAGCATCCATGAGAGTAAATTATATTCATAAAATCTGTGACACCTTGATCACTTGTTTTGAGTAAATCTAAATTCCAGTCTTTCAAAAAATATATCTCAGAAATTTGTTTCCCTTCAAAGAAGTTGATGATTCCCTGACGTGTCATCGACTCAAGTTCCTCCTGAACTTGACGCTGGAAAGCGAAGGGAACCTGCCTCGGTGTGTGAATGGCGAATGGTACGGCTCCCTCCTTCACGTGAATCCTCATGGGTTTGCCCACCATGGGTTTCAGAGGAGACGTTTTGAGATCCGCTTTGGAGAGTAAAGGGTGATTCACACTGGCGTTTTTTCGGCATTTTTATAGGACGAGAAGGGGTCTGGGTCTGGGGCTGGTGTCATGATCGCAATAGGTTTTCAAAAAAAATCACACACCGATCGCTCGGTCTTTATCGACCGACTTGCCGAGAATTTCGCGCGCCGAATTCAAATAAACGCAGAAGCCAGCACCACCCTCTCCCAAATCACCCCAATTATTGGTATAATTTCGGTATTGGGCACTAAAAACTAACAAATTTAACTTACATCATCGTGCAGATATTTTCATCCTTAATGTGAATCCCAATTTCCCATGCCAATGGCGATACATATAATACCGAAATTTTTCCATTTTAGCTAGCCATAAACGGTTGTTAGTTTAAATCAGATTATGTTAGGTTAGACGTGGGGTTTGATTTAGTAGATGATATCAAGGAAAAAATGAAACTATCAATACTACTTCATAATAGGTAAAGTGCGCGAAAACTTATCTATCGCGCGCCAAATACACACAAGCCAGCCACTAGCCCCCTATAGCCCCTA
Organism: Chionoecetes opilio; assembly: GCA_016584305.1. Classification (NCBI taxonomy): domain Eukaryota; kingdom Metazoa; phylum Arthropoda; class Malacostraca; order Decapoda; family Majidae; genus Chionoecetes; species Chionoecetes opilio. Next base: position 85,141 of record JACEEZ010011956.1, on the reverse strand, counting down.
GCGCGACGTGACCCCTGACCCTGCTGCCTGAGACCCTCACTGCCCCTGGGAACAACAACAAGCTCGAGAACGAGCTTGACAGACGACCTACAAAGCGATACAAAAAGCAGAAAAGGTCACAAGAAGAAGAAGAAGATTTGTCGACCGAAACGAATTGCGTGTGTGAACGTAATCTCCGCACTAGCCCGCAAGACACCGACTTCTCGCCCTATAAAAAATGCCGAAAAAACGCCAGTGTGAATCACCCTTAACACGTCCGGAAACTCGCGCAAAAAGTGCGCCCGTGCAGCTGACGAGGACGTGGTAGGAGTGTAACGCTTGTTTTGTGTGGTGAATCTCGGCGCTTGCCGCCAAGATGTAACCCTTGTATCACTGTAGCGTCACAACGTTTATGTATTATTTCAGTAGACGTAACCTTAGTTCAGGAACAGTTAAAGTTGTAATAAAGTCTTTCAGGTTATTATTTCTTATTCTTCTAATACATATATATATATATATTCCGGCCTTTGTTATGGTCCGGATAGCGTAAGGCTTGCGACACAATGAACAAGACACACGAAACTTAGACAGCGATTGTTAGTGGGGACGAAGGACCAGGCACGTCCGAGGCGTGCCGTAGCGGAGGTGATTCTGATGTCCAACGGCGAAAGGGATGGCCGTAGAGGAGATGACGTTGACGATGATAGAGGTCTCAGAGTCGCGGGGAGAACGGGTCAACAGAGGCCAAAGTCCTGTCAACGTGAATTCCCCTGAGGTAGGCCCCTTAGGTAGGGGAACGCCGACAAGACAGGACTTGTGGGAGCAGTCAAATCCCACAGGCAACTCCCTGAGCTCGTACAGGCCCCTGAGGTCGGCCCCTGAGGTAGATAGCTCGTTTGTCCGTCAGTGCCTCCAATGGAATGTGTCCGACATCGTTTTAATATGGAATTATTAATATACATCTTAAGTATAAGTAATTGTTTGTTATCTACGACCCAAGCCAATAATGGTTACAGGAGGGAGAGTCATCTCAGCGCATCTGTTGACGTGCTTTACCTCCAATAGTGGCTTCGGGAAGGCAGGTGAAATGATAGCCAGCTCCATGCAGTGGCCGTAGGAGAGGAGGGGCGTTTGGATACCCTCGTGCACCTGTATCTTGGCGGTACAAGATTTCCCGTGAAGCCGTAAAGTAGCGTAAAAACATCCCAGTCATTACTGACCCATCCGCTGTCAGTGTATTAATGGACGGTAGAGGCTGTAGGCTGCTGAGGGGGATGTGAAGCATTTGCAGGTGTCTGGTGCCCAGTGGCGTACCCAGAAAATTGAAAAGGGGGGGGCCAATATATATATATATAATAATATAAGCGAAAGTGTGTCTGTCTGTCTGTCTGTCTGTCCGCGATAGGTGCAGCCCCCCGTGGCGGAATCCCATCATATGTCACAGTTTTGGAATCAGCTCGACCAGGGGAAGGTTTTAAGCCCACTTATGAGATGATCCGATAACTTCTGTTTTTTCTTATTTTTAGCAGCCTATTAGCGAGAATTGTGAAAAAAAAATGTGGGTTGCGAGAATTCGAGAGAACTGGAACCCAAAATGCCAGGGATCGCTGGCAGTTTTAACTCACTTTTTTGATAATAAGTTGGTCTACTGGAAAACAAAATATGGGCTTATTCCACTGCACTTTAAAACACAAAAGTATAATTTTAAGAACGATTTTCTCTATATGTATATTGTATAGAAAGCCGATTCGTAAAACATTGTATATAGCCAAATAGCCATGTAGGTTATAGTTGAGGAGGCGAGGAAATGTACCTCTATGATATTATATTTGTCAATAACGAATGTTTAGAAGTTATCTATACCCAAACCCAGGCAGTCATATTTCCTTGTTATTATTGTGTATCAATCAGATAGAAAGCCTGGAAGTGCAATGAGTCGACGAGTGAAGTCGTAATGTTTTTTATTCAATCGCCCGCCACAATCTCCCCGCCCACCACTCCCCGCCGCGGCACGTCGCTCCACAATTATAACCTACATTGTCGCAGCAACAAGCCCATTTCGGCATTCTTTATTCTTCGTTTTTCCAAGGCATTGCTTATTGTATTTTGACAAGCGTTGCCAGACGCAGCAGTACTGTCTTAGAAAACAGTGTGAACATCGCCCAAATTTTAATGCCACAAATACATGTAAAAAATATATTTAAACTTTGCTACTCGAGGCGAGTAATATGCATTTAAAATTTCTATTATGAACGTTCCATCGTAATGCATGTCATCCATATAATTAGGGAGAACAACAGAAGAACTATATTTTTTGGTATTCAGATGCGGTGCATCAATGTTTTCGCGAAATTTAATTTATGAAAAATATTAGTCGCGGAGCCAAAACACAGTAGACCAACCTTTGAGTTAAAACTGCCAGCGACCACTGGCATTTCTCGAGTTTCAGATCATTGGAAATTTCGGAAACTTGATGTAGGGTGATGGGTAATGGTGTGAGTAATGGGGGGGTGATGGGTAATGGGTGTTGGGGATGGTGTGAGTGAATTGGGTGGGGGGTGATGGGTTGGGGGTGGGGTGATGGGCGAGGGAATAGGTGGGGGGTGATGGGTAATGGGTGAGTGAATGGGTGGTGGGTGATGGGTAATGGGTGTGTGGGGATGGGTAATGGGTGAGTGAATGGGTGTGGGGGGATTTGGGGAATGGGTGAGTGAATGGGTGGGGGGGATACATACATTTCTAGATCCATGATTTTAGGAAAAAATAGAAGGGGCTATCTGGAGAGTCTGGTTTGGGGGCCCAAGGCCACCAATAGCCCTAATGGGTGAGTGAATGGGTGGGGGTGATGGGTAATGGGTGAGTGAATAGGTTGGGGGTGATGTGAATGGGTTGGCGTTAATACAAAAAATTTCTTTCATCCATGATTTTCAGGAAAGCTAGAAGGGGCTATCTGGGAGTCTGTGTTTGGGGGGGCCTTTGGCCCACCAAACACAGGGTGGTGGGCCGAAGGCCCACCAATAGCCCTCCGCAGGAGCTAGCCAAAAAGGCCGCCCGGAGGGCGGCTTTGCGGCTAGTATATATATATATATATATATATATATATATATATATATATATATATATATATATATATATGTGTGTGTGTGGGAAAACTGCGTAAGCACTGCTCCAAGCTTATCTGAATGCCATTACAGCAGCATATAGTAGGCTACACTACTGTACTTCATATCTGCAAAGGTTTCAGTGTGCGGTCTTTGCACTGGAACCTTTGCAGATATGAAGTACAGTAAAATTTTTATGTACTATATGCTGCTGTAATGTCATTCTGATAAGCTTGGAGCAGTGCTTATGCAGTTTTACCCTTATATATTTTATATATTTTTCTTAAAATATATAAATTTATTTATAATGATATTATTTGCAAAAGGGGGGGGGCCATGGCCGCATGCCCTCCCCCCCTCGGTACGCCACTGCTGGTGCCGATGACAGTGACGTCGGCGCCTGTATCTGGTAACATCTGGAGCCTTGAAGTGGACTCGCCGTGCACCAGGTGAGCGCAGACCGGAGTGGGAGTCATGGCACTGGAAGGTGAGACATCTGTTAGGCTACGACAGTTGCTGTATTTACGCCGTGAGGTGGGTGATGCGCGACCAACGTTTAACGCGCCACCCTGGCCATCGTGGCTAGGCGTGTTGCGGCAGAACCTGTCGTAGTGGCCAGTCCTGGTGCAGAGGCGGCATTGGGCTGTTGATCGAGGGGTGTCTAGATGAGAGACACACACAGGAAGCCGTTGTCTATCTTTATTGGAGCGTACAGAGCGGCCAGTCTACGTACTTAGCGAGCCCAAGTCTAACTGTCGCTGCTCCCCTATGTAGGGATGCCAGCGCTCACCATACAGTACATCCTACAACTTACCCTCCTCGGAGATTATACAGGGGCATGGCAATGGCAATGAATAATCAGTGTAACAAAACCACAAAGAAAACATGATGGCCCGTTACAAAAGTAAATGATAACGCAGGTGCCTATGCTAGATAGATACTGACGGGCTAGTACACGTCCTATCATTCCTGTACATCAACATAGTAAAACACATCTTTGCCCGCAGTGCTAGTAACGTAACATAACACATAACATGTCCTCATACTTAACACTAAACCACCTTCACTCAACATAGTCATCTAACCATCCAGGCCTAGCCACACAGCGGCAAGGGCGGCTGGGCGCGGGAGTGTGTATCAGCGAGATGCCGGATGGTGTTGGCAGCGGCAGAGTACCATATACAGAGTAAACCCACTTCGTATACGAACAGGAAAATCTGGCAACTCCGGTCAAATAGTGACGTCACTGGAACGCTCTCTCCTCAAGGCTGCTTCGAGAGAGAGAGAGAGCGTTCCAGTGACGTCACTATTTGACCGGAGTTGCCAGATTTTCCTGTTCGTATACGAAGTGGGTTTACTTGGTATTTGGTACTTTGGGCAGCGGCATGTGATCCTGCGGTGATAGTGGCAGCACCCGCGACCTTGGAGGTACTGTTGGGTTGGAATGTGGGCGTGGCAGCGGCTTGAGGTGCTTGCGCGTACGTAGCGACAGCCTGCCACTTCCATTAAGCTTTATTAGGTATTGCCTGTTGTCTCTCGCCTCTACAACAATACCTGACCTGTCCCAGGTCTTATTAGCTTGATTCTGCACCAGCACACCGCTACCAGGGGTGATGGTGGAGCGAAAACGCCCACTTGCGTGATCCTTCACCTCGCTGTTGTGGCTGGCTACCTGCCGTTCTCGTTCACGCAGTGTGCGCCCCCAATGCTCGTCCACCCTGAAGTTTTGCGAGATGGCAGGAACACCATCACGTAGCTGACGGCCCGTTGCCAGCTGCGCCGGGGACTTATCAATACCACGGAGGGGAGTATTTAGGTACTGCAACAGAGCGAGAGAAACTTTGTCACTGTAGAGGCTTCCGCTCACTCCTATGTCACCCCGCAGCATTCTCTTCGCAGATTTCACTGCAGCTTCTGCCCGCCCGTTACTTTGCGGGTAGTGAGCAGAGGAGAGGCGCACAGTGACGCCCCATCTCTCGAAGAAGGCAGTCATTTCCTCACTCACTAGATTAGTCCCGCCATCCGTCAATATTTGCTCAGGCGCGCCCCATCTCGCAAAGTAGAGCCTCAGCTGGCTCACAATCTTGTTCGAGGTTACACCACTGGGCAGCTGCGCTACCTCAAGCCAGCCAGTTAACCTGTCAGCATAAGCCAAGTATGAGCACCCGTCCAGCTGGAAGACGTCCACCACTGTCTGCTGGAAGGGATACTCAGGGGCTGGCGTGAGGATCAGCGGCTCAGGTGGCTGTGATGGTGCGTAGGCGTTACAGGTGTCGCAGGAGGACCGGTGGTGCTGCAAATCCCCTTTCCAGGCCTGGCCAGTACACCGTCTGCCTGGCCCTTCTGAGCATGGAGTCCAGGCCCTGGTGGCTTGCATGCAGGTTTGCTGCCACTTGATGGCGCAGCTCCTCAGGGATAACCAAACGCACGTGCCCTTGGTCGAATACGTAAGTCACCAAGCCACGTGACACGGACAATCTATCCCTGACACCGTAGAATGGCCGCAGGCATTCAATCTCCTGCGCTCTATGGGGATGCCAGTCGCTTGCCAGCACTTTAGCCACCAACAACTGGTATGCCGGGTCCTGCTGTGATGCCTGAAGGACCACTTCCTCATCCAGGGTGAGACACTCGTTGAAGTTCAGGGCTGCCACGGTGGCTGCAGCCATTGCCCCTGCCAGTTCCTCCCCCTGCTCTTCATCCTGTCCATCGGGTGGCGCTTTGAGTGCAGGGTATCTCGAGAGGAAGTCGGCTGCACAATTCCTTTTACCGGGCAGGTAGCGGATAGTGAAGCGGTACTGAAGCGTCTTCTCCTTCGGGCGGAAGAGCCGCGGGTTCACTATATCCATGAGTGCGCGATCACCCAGAAGCTTAACCAGGGGGCGGTGGTCAGTCACCAGGGTCAGGTTAGGGCAGCCCAACAAGAATAGGGGAGCCTTGCGGAGACACCAAGCCACAGCGAGCGCTTCGCCTTCCACAGGGGCGTATCCCGCCTCAGCAGCGGTTAAGTGACGGCTGCCACACAGCGCCAGGCGCCAGCCGGTCTTGCAGCAGAATGGTACGTCCACAGATGAACAGCGGCAGTGCTGCTGGAGGATGACAAAGTCCAGTCCCAGCTTGCTCCAGCCAGTAATAACAGCAGTGGGCCTGGTGCGATCATAGTAAGCCAGCCCGTCCTTGGCCAACTGACATATCGTGGCCTTCGCCTGCTCGAGCTTCTGCCGCAGCTGCTCATCCCAGTACACTTTCTTGCCGGTGGGCTTCTTGAGGAGGTCGCGGAACGGCTCCATAATGGGGGCTGTTGCAAGGAAGGGCGCCAGCTGGTTCACGAATCCGTACCAAGATCTCACGTCAGTGATGGAGGGGTGTTCTGGCATGGAGAAGCTCTTTATGGCAGCCGTTATTTATGATCATCTGCCGGCCTGTAGGTGACCCAATCGAGGTGGAAGCCAACGAACTCGGCCTCACGACGGCAGAACTGAAACTTCTCTGGCTTGAGAGTGATGCCCTTCCTGGCGCACAGCTCAAGGAAGTCAAAGGTGTGCCAGAACGCCTCCTCGATGCAGACATCATAGAGCAGGGTTTCGTCAATACATTTGTGCTTCCAGGAGAAATCCTTGATGGCGTCATCGAATCTCTTCGTGTATGCATCTGTTGCCGAGCAATGCCCCATGGGTGTTCTACAGTACTGATAGCGACCCCACGGGGTAATGAAGGTTGTCAGGTGCCTGCTTTCTTCGTCAAGCTAGACTTGGTGGAATCCCCAGTGAGCGTCCGTCACCGTCTTGTAGGAGTGTGGGGGGATGTCGGACACCATGTCGAAGGGCGCCGGCATGTGGTGTGTTTCACGGCGGCACCACGCATTTAGCTTCTGGAAGTCTACAGTCCTGCGCGGCTTGCCCGAATTTTTCGCCACCACCACCATGCGCGCACACCACTCCGTGGCCTCACCCGCGGGGACTGGGCGAATCACGCCTCTTTTAACATCATCGTCGAGCTGCTGCTTAACCTCAGCCCTCCAATGCTTGGGGACCGAAGCAGGGGTGTGGCAGACGTGGGACTGCGCGCCCTCCAGTAGATGGATGTGATGCGGATGTGATGCGCCTTCCATGACAGGTAGTGGGTTCCTGTCAGTGTTGAATGCTGTCGACGAGAACTGCCTCAGCAACCATTCCTCTAGCCGCGGAACGTTCTCCTCCAGCGGCGGCAGCGGCAGCGAGGGAAGTCTGGCCGGAGGGCAGCCGGGAACATTTTCGGTTATCTCCGCAGCAGCAACGGTCGGCGGTGTGTGTGGGAAGTCGCTGTGTACCAGCCCCAACTCCTTACAGGCGGTGCACGAGAGATAAAGGCGCTCCACGGACTTGACAAAGTGCACCTCCTGCAGTGTTGAGCACCCTGGGAGGCTGATGTGGCAGGGCGCCGCTCCAAGGCTGGCCAGCGGTATCTTGGCCAGGTCTCTGAGACCAGCCCGACGCTGTAACAGCGCAGGCCGGAGACCGAGCGATGATATTAGGGCTGGGCTAGCCACGCACACCTGGGCCCCCGTGTCGGCCACCGCTGTGGTGGTACACGTCTGACCACCCACCTGCGGTGCTAACTGCACCTGCAGAAGTGGCTCTGGGGCGATACCGGCGGCGCCGACCGTCACACTGTTTACAGCCTTGCCAACCTCCCGCTTCCAGGGGCTACATTCAGAGAGGCTAACTTCCGGTCTTCACGACCTAGCGACTTCCAACAGCTGTTTTGGGCAACTTTTGGCATTCTGCGGGCAGATTGATGACGTACTTAAAGACGTTGACCTGTCAAAAACAGGCAACTGCCTAAGGGGTGGCGTAGAGCACGCAATATACATAAAAATACTCATAAATTGAGTATATATGATGTTTTCTGACTCAAGAACTGAACAGGGCAAGTAAACAAATGAAATTAGGCCATAAAACTATCTCCTACCCTCGTGGTGAGTTTGTTATGGGGTGATGGGCCGGGTGGCGAACGGCGGCATCTCACCATGACTCACCACACCATACACCACCACGCACAGCTCCGCGACACAGACAAGGCACATAATTATATTCCTTCTCCTCCTAGCCTTTTCTTGTAGCAGTTGGTGGTAGTTGTGGTAGTGGCAGTGGTGATAGTGGTAGTGGTGGCAGCAGTAATAAAATATAAGCCGTGTAACATACATTTCAGCAAGTGTTATTGGAGTGGTCTTCGTACTAAAACGATGCTTGGACGACAAAAACACGGCTTATATTTTATTACTGCTGCTTCTGCTGCTGCTATTGCTGCTGCTGCTACTGCAACTGCTGCCGGCTGCTGTGGGAAGGGGTTGGGAGGAGGAAGAGGGGGGAGGAGAAGGAGAGGGAGAAGCTAGGAGGTGGAGGAGGAGGAGGAGGAAGAAGTACCTTTTCTTATAGCAGTTGGTGGTGGTTGTAGTGGTGGCAGCGGTGATGGTAGTGGTGGTGGCAGCAGTAATAAAATATAAGCCGTGTAACACACATTTCAGCAAGTGTTATTGGAGTGGTCTTCGTACTAAGACGATGCTTGGACGACAAAAACAGGGCTTATATTTTATTGCTGCTGCTGCTGCTACTACTGTTGCTGCTGCTACTGCTACAACTGCTGCCGGCTGCTATAAGAAAAGGTTAGGAGGAAGAGGAGGAGGAGAAGCTAGGAGGTGGAGGAGGAGGAGGAGGAAGAAGGGTGGAGCATTTTGGTGTGGATGATGAATTTGTTTATAAACACAGCTGAGAGCGTGGAAGCCTTGTGATTGGCTGAAACTTTTTGAGAAATACTATGTGATTCGCTGGCGAGGCTGTGACGTAATTGTACTCGCTCAGCCAATCAGCTATCGAAGCCCATAGTGACACCGTAGCGCCACTGCCATATCTCGTACCAGAATCCCCGCGACTTCCGGGTTGTAGAAATCGAGGAAGTTAGTTAAGCTAAACACCGTACCCTTTAACTCTTTCTGAATGTCTGCCCTGGGCAGACATTCAGAAAGAGTTAAAGGGCACGGTGTTTAGCTCAACTAACTTCCTCGATTTCTACAACCCGGAAGTCACGGAGATTCTGGTACGAGATATGACAGTGGCGCTACGGTGTCACTATGGGTGATCTTTTCCGCTTGATAGTCTCTCTATTCGTAGCTGGTCTTCCTGCCATTTGGGGGAAGCAACCACCCCGGGAGGCGGGTCACAAACTCCGGCTAACACCCGATACCCATCACGGCTGGATGGACAAGGGCTTGGGGTTTTATTAAGGAAAAGGGAGCCATTATACCTTCAGTCTGATGCGTGGCGGTTAGTGGCAGCTACCCGCCGGGGTGGTGAAGCGACTCAAGCGAGGTGGTCTGCGTGTGAGTTGCCGCCGTTCACCACTCGGCCCATCACCCCATAACAAACTCATAATAAACTCACCACGAGGGTAGGAGATTGTGTTATGGCCTAATTTCATTTGTATACTTGCCCTGTTCAGTTCTTGAGTCAGAAAACATCATATATACTCAATTTATCAGTATTTTTATGTATATTGCGTGCTCTACGCCACCCCTACCGTGGTCGCTATGTTTTGACAGCTTAACGTCTTTAAGTACGTCATCAATCTGCCCGCAGAATGCCAAAAGTTGCCCGACACAGCTGTTGGAAGTCGCTAGGTCGTGAAGACCGGAAGTTAGCCTCTCTGAATGTAGCCCCTGAATCTCTTGCACCTCCTCTTGAAGTGCCCAGGCTTCCCGCATGCATCACAGGTGGCATGCTGAGCGGGGCAGGACGCTCTGTCGGGAGCATGCTTATACCCGCACCAGCGACACGACTTGTGGGTGTATGTGGAATTGTGGCGCGAAGCGGCAACCACAAGCTGGCGGGAGGCGACGTCATCATCGCTGACGTCATCAGGCGTGACGTCAGCGCCCGCCATCTCACATTCGCGCGAATTTTTCCCGCCGTGCATGAAGGTAGCGTCCCGCCGGGCCGCCTCAAACGAAACACAGAAGGCCCTAAGGCTCTCCACATCATTAAATGTATGGCACTGTCGAAACACTTCCTGTTTCAGGGCTGAGTCACCTAGACCTACCATCACCTTACGCATGAGCATATACTCTGAGAGGTTACCCTCGCATTGGGGACACTGGAACTCACAATCCATGGCGCGCTGGGCACACCGCACAAAGAAAGCACTGACAGGCTCACCGATGGCCTGACAAACACTGAAGAAGTCAGACCAGCGCACTGCCTGATTCGATGCACGCAACACGATCTTCCCGATGGCGTCCAGTGCGCCCTTCGTAGGCATGGCCTGCCACTGACCTGTGGTGAACTTGACGTCCAGGGCCCGCTGCAGGTCAGCAACACACAACAGGCGAATGTGGAGCACGGCTTCTTGATCCGGCCATCTTGAGAGGGACAGCCATGCTTCCACCGAGCGCCGCCACGTCCTAAAGCCTGCCGAAGACATTTCCAGCTCACATTTCTCCGGCGTGGCCCCGGCAGGAGTCTTTTCTGAGGGACGCTGGCCAGCGGCAAACAATGACGCCCTCCATCTCTTCCTCTCCCGTCGCCCGGCTTCCTCCACAGTCCTGGTTCACTCACTGCAACGGCTACTCCTCTCCCTCATCTCAGTAGGCTGGAAGATCACCTTGCAGTGGGTGCCTTCCTACTGCAATATCCGGGGCAATGAGGTTGCTGATGCTGCCACCAAGATGGCCCTCTCTGAGGTAAACATCACCCCCTCCCGCTGCCACTCTCCACCGCCAAGCGTCTAATTTCCAAAAAAATCCCGCTCCGCCTGGGATAGGTCGCTCGGCGACGCCCTCCGTGCCACCTCCATGGGTCAATACCGCATAGACTCTTCCCCGCACCCATGGATAAGACAAACGTCCCGCGTCCTAGATGTCGCCATCACCCGCCTGAGGAATCGAGGATGGGTCACAGAACCAGGGTGTGAGGTGTGAGACAAAGGAGAGTATAAGGAAAAAAATGAGAGAGTTGGACACAAGAGAATGGGTGAATGAAATGAATGAAAAAACAAGTTTGAAAATATATAGAAAATGGAGAAAAGAGAAAAGAGGCCAAGAAGAAATATACAACAATGACCAAGCTTCAGAACTAATGTTCAAGTGCAGGACAAACAACCTACAACTAAACGACAGAAGGAGGTTCTGGGGAGAAGAAATAACTTGTGATTTATGTGGGGCGGAAAAGGAGGACTTAAAACATTTTCTGCTATGGTGCCCAGCATACAGTAATGAAAGAAAGAAAAGTGTGAGGCTACAACAACCTTACCTAGAGGAGGAAGAGGCTATAGTGGGGGAGTATTTGTTTGGAGAGGGGAATGTGGAAGAAACAAAAAGAACAATCAACAGTTTTTTGGATGACCAGAGAAAATAAGAAGAAAGAAAAAGAAAGAAACTAATAAGATAGAATAAGAGAAGAAAACAAATTAAAGACCCAGACAGCAAGAAGAAACACGTCAGGGAGTGCCGTTGAAAAAGGCCTGACTCCCGACCAACAACTGAACTGAACTGAACTGAACAACACTCACTGCACATCTGGACCGCCTGAACATCACGCCCGACCCGTACTGCCCCTGGTGCAGGAACGTCCCGGAGCACTGCCCCTGGTGCCCCACATACCTGGACACACCTGAGCACCTCCTCCTGCAATGTCCTCGCCACCACTCCCACCGCACGGCACTCCTCCAATCACTCACCACTCCTCCGCAGGCCAACTCTAGCTAACCTCTTGGGTGGCTCTCCAGACCCTGGCTTGGCCTTCAAAATCCTCAAGCACACCAGGACCTTCCTACAGAAGTCTGGCCAACTGCACAGGATCTAACCTGCTGATTAACTTGCATCCTGCACCTTCGGGGCACTAGAGGCTGTGGCACCACAGCCTGCACGGCCCCATCAAACTCCCAACAACAACAACAACAACGTCCCGGAGTCGATTGAGCACTTCCTGCTGCAGTGTCCTCGCTTCCACTCTCACCGACAACTTCTACGTGGTCAACTCATCGCCCTGAACGTCACCACCTTTGACCTGCCCACCCTGCTGGCCGCCGCTGCCGTTCACCCATTACAACGCCCCACCGTCATCCGCCTCACCTGTGCCTTCCTGAGGAAGACTAATCAACTCTCGAGACTGTGATTACTTCACGGCTGTACACCAGGGCGAATATCGTCGACTTCGACATCACTGCCCTTGAACAACAACAACAACAACAACACGCTGTCCTCACCCTCACCTGCGCCTTCCTCAACAAGTCAGCTCAGCGGCCACGCCTGTGACAGCCTCGCAGCACAGCGCCAGGGCTCGCAGGACACCCGGGAAGCCTCGCACCTAAACACAACGCCAACAACACAGTAAGGCTACATTTATACTCGCCATAATCCATTTTGGTAGTTTATGGAACAGTCGCCGACATGGAAATGTTCGGCGACAGTTCCACTGGTAATAGATGAAAAGGAAGAATAAAAGCCATATCATTATTGAGCACAAACATTTTGGTATTATTCTAGTGTTTGCCCATACTCCCCTCTCCCACAAAACAAGTTTGGGGACCTGGGGGAATGCGGGATATTTGGCTGGGTTACCAAATATGCGTCGCGGCCACATAGTTTTTGAGTTAGGGTTGTAAAGCCGGCCACACACACCGGCGCGGCCTGTCCGGCCGACGAAAAGGGGCGTGGCTAGAGGCGGCCGGTGTGTGTGTGGGGGTGTTTTTCATCCGGCGGGGCCTGTCGCAGCGGCCGGATGAAAATCAGTTGGCGCTTAAAAATTCCGTCCGGCGCGGCCTGCCGCCTGCGTGTGTGTGGGTGCCTTCCGGCGCGGCCTGCCCCTCGCTCGGCCAGATAATGACTAATTGTACCAGTAATAATTGTAATTATGATAATATAGATATTATATATGACATATTATATATAGTAGGACGTATTATATATAGGTATTATATATGGCTGCACATGCAGCCATCACCAACAAGTCATTTTCGGACAGCGGATTCATGTTGTCACCACGGTGGTCCGACGTGTACTGTATATTTTCATGAGGCGGCCGGTGTGTGTGTGGGTCTCGTCCGGCGAACGATGCCCCGCCACTTTTTGTCGGCCGGACAGGCCGTGCCGGTGTGTGTGTGGCTGGCTTAAAAGTTCCCTAGATCTAGGGTAAATGGATCGGATTTCTTCTAAGTCCAGAGCCGTGTGAACCTGACGATCCACACAAACATTATGATAATCGGAGGGCACTCGTGTAGAAGTGTGGTCCCTTCACTTACAGCTGATTTTTCACGTGGTCTGATTTGCCACTTCATGCATTCACGGTCCACTGTTACCACGCCGGGCGAGTAGTCCCTCCCCCCCTCTCTCTCTCTCCTTCCTCTCTCTCTCTCTCTCTCTCTCTCTCTCTCTCTCTCTCTCTCTCTCTCTCTCTCTCTCTCTCTCTCTCTCTCTCTCTCTCTCTCTCCTTTCCCTTCTCTCTCTCTCCTTTATCTCTCTCTCTCTCTCTCTCCTTTCTTTCTTTTTCATCTACTATTTCTTCTCCCTCCTCTTCCTTCTCCCTCTTCATCCTCCACACGATGAAAATATTCACGATAATATCACATACTGGCTATGATGTGTGTGTGTGTGTGTATGTAGACACACACATATATATGGGTATTTTCACAGTAACCTAGGCCATCAGTAATAATTGAAATAAAGCAATGAACTCTATCTTATAATGGGTGTAGCTGATTGTGTTTTTCATTGATATACAAGACACTATAAGGGACTATATATAGTCCCTTATAATGTCTTGTATATCAATGAAAAACAATAGACTTTCATATATTCTGGCATAAGATATAGACCGATGTGTCGGAGTGGACATTGTGGACGGAAAAATTAGTGTAACATAAACGATGTCGGCGCTGAATATATAAATTATACATACTTATTACATTTAATGCGTATATTTTATAACATATTAACCTATTTTAATTGTGGTAAATAATACATTTTACATATATACAAGCAGTAGTAATGGCAATTCCAATAATTAAATTAATGAAATGAGACACCAAGTTCCGTCCAACATTCGAACACTTTTGGGCGCTGAAAAAAAAAGTTATTGACATAGATCCTTGAAATTTTGGATTGTTTGTCAATGAAGTGCTCTTCAATTAACTGAAAAACACAATCAGCTACACCCATTATAAGATAGTTCATTGCTTTATTTCAATTATTACTGATGGCCTAGGTTACTGTGAAAATGCCCATATAGCCTACATATATACACATCATAGCCAGTATTATTGTGAATATTTTCATCGTGTGGAGAAAGAGGAGGGAGAAGAAATAGTAGATGAGAAAGAAATAATGGAGAGAGAGAGAGAGGAGAAGATACTTTGATCCTATCTAGACACTTTGCAAGTACCAACTACAAGGTTATTGACTATACAAAGCGCCACCACGTCAGGACGAACTTTGTGGGCTCAAACCGCTGACCGAATGCAGGGACGCTACACGCAGCCCGCAGCTCTACCAACCGAGCCACCCTGATGGGTGGGAGAGAGAGAGAGAAGGGAAAGGAAGGGGAGAGAGAGAGAGAGAGAGAGAGAGAAGGGAAAGGAAGGAGAGAGAGAGGGGGAGGGACTACTCGCCCGGCGTGGTAACGGTGGACCGTGAATGCATGAAGTGGCAACTCAGACCACGTGGAAAATCAGCTGTAAGTGAAGGGACCACGCTTCTACACGAGTGCCAATCAGAGTTTCGAGACCCCCCCCGGCAAGGAGGTAAGGTAACATTTTTTTAGGTTTACCGATGGGTTGAGGGGGGAGGAGCCCCCCCGCAAGGAGGTTAGGTTAGATTACCGGGGGTCGAGGGGGCTGGAGACCCCGCTAGGTTAGGTTAGGGTATATCCGCTAGGAGGTTAGGTTAAATTTGGTTCAAAAAAATTCCTTAGATCGAGGGAATTTTGACTCCTACACAACTCAAAAAATACTTGTTTCCGATGTACACACAAACCTCGATTTCCCGGACCTCCATTTCCCGGATATCGGATTTGCCGGACAAAATCTGAGGTCCGGGGATATGTCAGAGTCCCGGACAATTTTTTTATATATTTTTCTTTTTTTCTTTTTTTATATTTTTTAACGTTGAAATGCCTGGTCCTGTTCGTAAATTGACAAAGTTGTCCGGCGGTCCGAGCGTCTCCTGTCACCTCTGGTCAGTGTCCGCGCCTCCCGCCAGGTGGCAGCATGCTCAGCGGTCGTATTGTTTACATTTGGGCACACGACACTCACGGTTCACCTGCACCGCCTCCGTCAGTCCCCTGACTCCCACTGCCCCTGGTGCAGGAACATTTATGAGACTATTGAACACTTTCTGCTGCCTCCCACCAGGTGGCAGCATGCTCAGCGGTCGTATTGTTTACATTTGGACACACGACAGTCACGGTTCACCTGCACGGCCTCCGTCAGTCCCCTGACTCCCACTGCCTCTGGTGCAGGAACGTCTCTTGAAACTATTGAATACTTTCTGCTGCCTCCCGCCAGGTGGCAGCATGCTCAGCGGTCGTATTGTTTACATTTGGGCACATGACACTCACGGTTCACCTGCACAGCCTCTGTTAGTCCCCTGACTCCCACTGCCCCTGGTGCAGGAACGTCTCTTGAGACTATTGAACACTTTCTGCTGCCTCCCGCTAGGTGGCAGCATGCTCAGCGGACGTAAAAGTCCGCGGCGGGGTAGTTGATATTGGCTGTTGCCGGACAGTAAATACTAGAGTAGGATAAACCTCCGGGGGTGGGTAATGGCATCGGACTGTTGCGATTCCCGGACTTTTGCGGTTCCCGGACCAGTGCTCCCCCCTATTAGTCCGGGAAAACGAGGTTTGTGTGTATTATTTGTTCCCCACCCGAAAATGTACCTATCTATATATCTAATAAGCTTTTACCTGTGTTTATGTATACCTAACCTGACTAAGTAAGCTAACCTAACCGTTACTGGCAAAAATTACAACTTGGGAGTATGATGGGGCGGTATAAGAAAATACATTGATTCCCGCTATAAACAAGAGCTAAATTAATTCAAAACTAAATAGAAAATAATAATTTCTTGGGAAAATGTGGTGGCCAATTATAAAAAAAAACTTTTATTCATGCTTTTCAACTATTACAAGTGGAACTGTTGGCAAAAATTCTCACGTCGGCGATTGTTCGGTATTATTCTAGTGTTTGCCCATACTCCCCTCTCTCCCCCAAAACAAGCTTGGGGACCTGGGGGAATGCGGGGTATTTGGCTGGGGGTTTATAATGGACGAGAACTGTGTGGTCTCTACCGCCGTTACTACTTACGTTTTCTGTATTATTTTCTGTTCAGTACAGTACTACTGTGCAGTGTGAATCCACTTCCGCGTAAACTTTAAAACTTATATACAGGGAAGTCCCGTTATACGAGCTTTCGGTATACGAGAAATCGATGATACGAGCTGAGTAAATTAGGGTCTATTTTCAATATA
Organism: Chionoecetes opilio; assembly: GCA_016584305.1. NCBI lineage: Eukaryota > Metazoa > Arthropoda > Malacostraca > Decapoda > Majidae > Chionoecetes > Chionoecetes opilio. Next base: position 68,565 of record JACEEZ010011956.1, on the reverse strand, counting down.
CGAGATAGAAAATTCCAATGCTATGACATTCAAACATTGTGTTTGTTATGTTTGGTATAGTTTTGTAGCTGTCCCAAGGTTGGGGCCGCACACCTGGGTAATTACCCCTAAAGGTCAGGCTGCACACCTGGCTAATTACCCTTCAGGTCACGCCTTGCTTGGGGTGACCTGACGGGTCAACCAAAATCCCTCTTTGTCCAGCCCGGGAGTCCTGTATTCAGGCAGTTACCTACCAACCACTACAGTGAGAGGAACACAGGAGAGGAGGAGTGATGTTCCTCTCACTGTGGTGGTTGGTAGGTAACTGACTGAATACAGGACTCCCGGGCTGGACAAAGGGGGATTTTGGTTGACCCCAGTCAGGTCACCCCAAGCAAGGCTTGACCTGAAGGGTAATTAGTCAGATGTGCAGCCTGACCTTTTGAGGTAATTAGCCAGGTGTGCGGCCCCAACCTTGGGACTGCTACAGTTTATTTTAGCTTGAAAAACATGTCTTTGATGGGGTCCTGGAACCAAACCTATATTTTACCATTAGTTATGTATTTCGTTATACGAGATTTCGTTTTACGAGTATGCCAGGTGGAACCTAACTGCTCGTATCTTCGGGACCTCCCTGTACACTCGACCCTTGAATTTCCGGACCTCATATTGCCGGATTATGAATTTCCCGGTCATTGTCCGCCCCCAGACATATTTGGCATAGCCGGACATACATATGTCCGGAGTAGTCTGGGACATTAACCCGCTGGATACCAGCGACGCACGTGATGCGTCAGGTATGTATGTAACGCCCAGTCCCAGCGACGCAACGTGTGCGTCCGCCATTTAAAAATCTGTTACGCGGCTTCTATGGCAAGGAATGACCTGCAAATGGTATGGGGCACTGCTTGATATGTGAGGCAACAGTGGCAGTACCCAGCAGCTGCGTGGGTTCAACGCGCGGGTATGGGTGGGTGGATTAGAGGCGCGAGCTTATCCACTTTTTTCGCCGCTAATTTGGCCTGTATTTACTCCGGTCGTATGGTAGCTAGTGGCTTGAAATTTGTGTGGGATACTTGTAAGTGTGTTGTCAATACGTAGTGATACTCGGCAACCCCTTCGGTTCTGTGGGCCTATCTCTGATGTAGGGGAGCGTGATAAAAACACTATACCTGCTTATCGCACACGACTTTAAACCTTATTTACTCTTGTTCTATGGTAGCTATTGACTTGAGATTGGTATGGGATATGCCTTATATATGTGGCAACCCTCAAGTATAGGCTTGAAAGTCCCGTTTGTAGAGTGTGGGAGTGGCTGGGTGTGCGTGTGTACGTGTGTTATGCTGGGGTACAAATCCACCATGGTCGCCCATCTCCATGGTTACCGGGACGCTAGGGCAAACTGCCACTCGTCCTTATTTATAAATCTTTACTATGTCCACTTATCACACTTGAAATTGACTTATTATGACATTATGTGATACATACGTGGTATATATGAACTATGAAGGCACACATGATGCTCTGGTGGTGTGAAAATAACCGCCACCCGAAAACTGGACGCATCGTACATCTGCAATGGTGCGGGCTCAGCTGAGGGCCAGGCGTGCGGGAACCTTAAATTCGGGCCGGAATCAGCTGATGGCTGAGGGTGCCCCGCCCCCTAGAACCCCCATTTTTCGATGTGAGTGATATTTTTTGTTTTCTTAATTTTTCACCTTTTTAATAATAATAAAAATTAAAATGCAAAATCAGCTGGGTTGTGGGTGTACTTTTTATTATATTTAGCTAGTACTCAGTGGGTTAAGGAAAGTACGGCATTCAAATTTCCCGCGCGGCGAGGTTTCCGGCCGTTAGTTCGGTGATGCTGCCACTAGGGGTCAGGGCGGGCGGACACAGCCGCTCGGGGTGAGTATTATTGCCACAATGCCTGAAAATACTTCAATTGCTGAAATACTTCAGGAGTATTGCTTCAAGTTTCTTGATAACTAGAGATACCACCATCGTATTTGATCGCAATTGCGACGGTAGTATTTACATCGTGGTTATCGCAATTGCGATAGACTAGTAATATGAGCCTAAAACTGCAGTTTGACATTAGTAACCTAACCTAACTGACTCCCCAGAACCCCCGCTCGTTCACTAACTTAACTTGGATATTGGTTAATTGGCCAACATAACCTAGCCTAACTGTTGGGGATATTGCTGGTATTTAATCCCTGAATGCAGAAACACGGGTAAAAGTTTATTAAATGTATATATTGGGTACTGTAATATTAAAATCAAGAACTGGAACTGTCGCCTAAAATAGGAACACTCGCCGACGTGAAAAATTGGAACACCCGCCAACGTCGGTGAGTGTTCCAATCGGCGACAGTTCCGTGTACCCTTTTGTTCCAATCAGCGACAGTTCCGTGTACCCTTTTGTTCCAATCAGCGACAGTTCCGTGTACCCTTTTGTTCCAATCAGCGACAGTTCCGTGTACCCTTTTGTTCCAATCAGCGACAGTTCCGTGTACCCTTTTGTTCCAATCGGCGACAGTTCCGTGTACCCTTTTGTTCCAATCGGCGACAGTTCCGTGTACCCTTTTGTTCCAATCGGCGACAGTTCCGTGTACCCTTTTGTTCCAATCGGCGACAGTTCCGTGTACCCTTTTGTTCCAATCGGCGACAGTTCCGTGTACCCTTTTGTTCCAATCGGCGACAGTTCCGTGTACCCTTTTGTTCCAATCAGCGACAGTTCCGTGTACCCTTTTGTTCCTATCGGCGACAGTTCCGTGTACCCTTTTGTTCCAATCGGCGACAGTTCCGTGTACCCTTTTGTTCCTATCGGCGACAGTTCCGTGTACCCTTTTGTTCCTATCGGCGACAGTTCCGCTGTACCCTTTTGTTCCAATCGGCGACAGTTCCGTGTACCCTTTTGTTCCTATCGGCGACAGTTCCGTGTACCCTTTTGTTCCTATCGGCGACAGTTCCGTGTACCCTTTTGTTCCAATCGGCGACAGTTCCGTGTACCCTTTTGTTCCAATCGGCGACAGTTCCGTGTACCCTTTTGTTCCTATCGGCGACAGTTCCGTGTACCCTTTTGTTCCTATCGGCGACAGTTCCGTGTACCCTTTTGTTCCAATCGGCGACAGTTCCGTGTACCCTTTTGTTCCTATCGCGACAGTTCCGTGTACCCTTTTGTTCCTATCGGCGACAGTTCCGTGTACCCTTTTGTTCCTATCGGCGACAGTTCCGTGTACCCTTTTGTTCCTATCGGCGACAGTTCCGTGTACCCTTTTGTTCCAATCGGCGACAGTTCCGTGTACCCTTTGTTCCTATCAGCGACAGTTCCGTGTACCCTTTTGTTCCTATCGGCGACAGTTCCGTGTACCCTTTTGTTCCTATGGACAGCGGACCTTGTTTATCCAGTGTTACCCTTTTGTTCCTATCGGCGACAGTTCCGTGTACCCTTTTGTTCCTATCGGCGACAGTTCCGTGTACCCTTTTGTTCCTATCAGCGACAGTTCCGTGTACCCTTTTGTTCCTATCGGCGACAGTTCCGTGTACCCTTTTGTTCCATCTGCGACAGTTCCGTGTACCCTTTTGTTCCTATCGGCGACAGTTCCGTGTACCCTTTTGTTCCTATCGGCGACAGTTCCGTGTACCCTTTTGTTCCTATCGGCGACAGTTCCGTGTACCCTTTTGTTCCTATCGGCGACAGTTCCGTGTACCCTTTTGTTCCTATCGGCGACAGTTCCGTGTACAGTTCCGAGTTAGCGCCACTCGACTTTAGAACTTTCGGTGACGTGAGCGTCATATTTCAAAAACTGGTAACCTCATTATTTATTATTTATTAGTAACATTTTATTGTTTCGTAGTTTCCATTCATAATTTACACTGCGGCTCTATCAGCACTGCTTTTCTGCCAAGTTTGAAGAAACTGGCTGTTCTCGAATTCTGGGTTGCCGGCCTCTGCCCTATCCACTCCTATGCTATGATTCTACCCTAAATTTTCAACGTCGTTTATTAGACGTCCAACTCAACAGGAATTCAGTGATTCACGGAGAGATGCCACCGAGCGCCTAACTTCTGATCTTTCTATAATTTCTAAATGGAGCAAAGCAAACCTTGTTTTGTTCAATGCCTCAAAAAAACAATCTTTTCACCTATCTACTCGACAAAACCTACCAGATAACTATTCCCTCTTCTGCAACAACACTCAACTATCTCCTTCTTCTACAATGAACATTCTAGAACTATCTTTACTAAAAATTTCAACTGGAAATATCACATTTCATTTCTTGCTAAATCAGCTTATAAGAAGTTAGGTGTCCTGTGGCGTCTGCGTCCTTATTTTTTCTTCCACCCAGTTGCTTGCTCTGTACAGGGGCCTTTTCTGCCCCTGTTTGGGGGGCATCCACTCATACAGCTCTTCTAAACAGGATTGAGTCAAAAGCTTTTCCTCTCATCAACTCTGTTGCTTACCCATCAGGGTGGCTCGGTTGGTAGAGCTGCGGGCTCGCGTGTAGAGTCCCTGCATTCGGTCAGCGGTTCGAGCCCACCAAGTTCGTCCTGGCGTGGTGGCGCTTTGTATAGTCAATAACCTTGTAGTTGGTACTCGCAAAGTGTCTAGATAGGATCAAAGTATGTATGTAACTCTGTTGCTTGATATCACTTGGTAGGTCTCATCAACTCCCCTCCTCTGACTGACTGTCTTCAATCTTTAAATCACCGCTGCAATGTTGCTTTTCTTGCTTTCTGCTACTGTTATTTTCATGCTAACTGCATATGCCTCCCCCCCTACCGCGGCCTCGCTGCACAAGGCTTTCTACTCATTCTCATCCCTATTCTGTCCATCTTCCTAATGCAAGAGTTAATCAGTATCTTCACTCTTTCATCCCTTTCACTGGTAAACTCTGGAACTTCCAGTTTCTATTTTTCCACCTTCCAACGACTTAAATTTCTTAAAGAAAGGAGTGACAAGACACCTCCTGAACTATATTGGCCCACCCCCCTTTCTATATTCTCCTACTGTCTTCTTTTTAGGGATTGGCAACTAAGCGGGCTGGCAACTAACCCTTGCTCGCTCCGACATCCCCGAGGGATCCCGCAGGACCGGCCGTCGCGTGTGCTGGCGAGAGTATTGCTGCGATGGAGGCTGTGGGGCCGGGCAGCAGCATGAGTGGCCGGGAGCAGCAGTATCCGTCTGCCTCAGGTGTGGGGAGGCACAGGTGTGATGGCAAGAATCACCTGGAGGCAGGCAGCTCAGGCTACAAGGCAGACAGTGAGCTGAAGTGCCAGGAGTGTGACAAAACATTCAAATGCAAGAGTAAGCTTGAGAGACATTCCCTGACGCACAGTGGTGTTAAGAATCATGAATGTCTAGAGTGTGGGAAACAGTTTAATAAAAAGAGCAACCTCACCCAACACACTCTGACACACAGTGGTAGTAAAAATCATGAATGTCTAGAGTGTGGGAAACAGTTTAATAAAAAGAGTAACCTCACCCAACACACCCTGACACACAGTGGTGTTAAAAATCATGAATGTCTAGAGTGTGGGAAACAGTTTCATAAAAAGAGTAACCTCACCCAACATACCCTGACACACAGTGGTGGTAAAAATCATGAATGTCTAGAGTGTGGGAAAAGATTTGCTATAAAGAGTAACCTCACCGAACACACCCTGACACACAGTGGTGTTAAAAATCATGAATGTCTAGAGTGTGGGAGAAAATTTGCTAGAAAGCATGACCTCACCACACACACCCTGACACACAGTGGTGTTAAGAATCATGAATGTCTAGAGTGTGGGAAAAAATTTGCTATAAAGAGTAACCTCACCGAACACACCCTGACACACAGTGGTGTTAAAAATCATGAATGTCTAGAGTGTGGAAAAAGATTTGCTAGAAAGTATGACCTCACCAGACACACCCTGACACACACCCTGATACACAGTGGTGTTAAAAGTCATAAATGTTTAGAGTGTGGAAAAAGATTTTCTATAAAGAGTGACCTCACCAGACACACCCTGACACACAGTGGTGTTAAAAATCATGAATGTCTAGAGTGTGGGAAAACATTTTCTCGCAAAGAAACCCTCTCCACACATATCCTGACACACAGTGGTGTTAAAAACCATGAATGTCTAGAGTGCGGAAAAAGATTTGCTACCATTTCTGTTCTTAACAAGCACACCTTTAGACACACTGGCTTGCGAGAGTTCAAGTGTGATGTTTGTGGCAAGTGTTTCAAGACAAAGAGTGATATTGCCCAGCACATGAAGATCCACTTTTGAGGTGGTGTGTTGTGTGGACAAGTGTGGTTGTACCCATGGCTGTGGGAGTGTGTCCTGTGTGGCAATGGGTGGTGGTGTTGGGGGGGCAGTGTGTTACATGTGTGGTGGCAGCCGTGCCCCTGTGTTCTGTGAGGGAGTAATGGCCCCAGCAGTTGTTGGGTTGGCAGTGCAGGTGTGACTTTCAATAAACGTATCCAGGGTTTTAAAGTTTTCTCTGCTGATTACTTTTAAAAAAAGTAGCCTTGCCATGCATAAGTTACATTCCTATTTCCTGCAGCGCACATATATGTTTATTGCATAAACCTTACTCTGTCTCTCCATCATTGGACAGCAGCAGAAAAAGTGACTACAACTGCATTACAAAGGAAATCCATATTGACTTGAATTAAACAAGACGATGCGACGAAGTTAATAAAAAACGAGGCTATAAATATTTACACCTGTGTCTATATCCTGCAGGTTCTTCCAAGGATACTGGGAAGATGTAAAATGGTATTATGGTGTGACCGTTCCCTTAAACATGATGGAGTCAACACACTTTAGATGGCGATGAAAGGGAGGGAGGCAGTCAGCATCGTCACTTCATAGGTCCTCTTCAATTTCTCTTATAAATGGTGGTAGCAGAGTCATTAATAAATATGAGGCAGGCAGGAGTTTATGGAAGGGTGTGGCTGCACCCTATTGTCTGTATGGGTCAGAAGTGACTCAGTACAGGGAAGGAGACATTATGAACTTGGAGAAGGCTCAGAACACAGTAGGCAGATGGGGACTGGCAGCTTGTAGGAGCACTGCTGTAGAGGCCATAAGGGGAGACATGGGATGGAGCACCTTCAGGGAAAGGAGAGTTAAAGGAAAACTGGTGTTTCTCAAGAAAATTGAGAAACTTATTTTAGATAGATTGGCAAGATAATATTTCAGGAAAGTAGAACAAGTTCCACCTGGAAGAAGAAACTAGAGAGATAGAATTGGAGATGATTGGAACGAGATGGAGATAAGAGATATCAAAAAGAAATGGAGGGAGTGGCCAGGAAATCAACGTTGCGGTGGTACAGGAGGAAACAGAAACCAGAGGGGGTGACCTGGCATGTAGGAGACTGGGGGAGTAATTTACTTTATAAAGCAAGAACAGGCACCTTAGAAGACAACGGAAGGAACAGGGAACTGGAGAACCAGAATTGTAGCTGCAGGGTAGGAGAGAAAGAAACTACTGTCATTGTGGAATGCAGCAAATATAGCCAGAGAAAAGTTAATAGCTTCAATAGTGACAGTCCTAGGCAGAGAGGAGTGGGACAGGAGGCTACAGCAGAAAGACGGGGCCCTGTGTACGAATGAATTTGGCTATTAGCCCGTGGGCTGTGGCATGCCTTCCGGAAGGCTCTGCTGAGCGATTGCGGCATGCCTTCCGGAAGGCTCTGCTGAGCGACTGCGGCATGCCTACCGGAAGCGCGATTTTCAAGTGCATACAAAAACTGCGCCAACATTCGTAGAAGTCCACAAACTGTCACATGTAGGCCGCTATGTCAGCCCTCGATAAACACACCACCATCTGCCTAACTACGCTGTATGCAGGGATACCACTCCTTGGGTTTTTCTCAAGATCTTGGGATTTGGGCCATGGCCTTGGTATATTTGTTGTCTAACTTTGGATTTTTTTGGGGATTTTTCAATTATTTCTCCAGTAGTTTATCTCAAGGTAAACATATGTACCGTATTTAGGATTCAGTTTCAATGGTTTTTTTTATATAATGAGTTACAAGCACGGAAATCATGATAGTTGCATGAATATATCCAACATAATGTTATACCTACTTATACTGACATATATCATGGTTTTTCCCCCAAAAAATGCATACAATATGCCTAGCAAGCATAATTTGAGTGCATCTGTGTTCAACAACAGCACCAACTGCGTATGAGGCATACATAGCCCCGAGGCAGGGAGGTAATCTGACACCAACCTTATCACCCTCCCGCCTTCTCCCGTTCACTTTTACTTTTCATTTACCGTAAATGGCGGCGTACAAGTCGACTCTTTGAGCCTGAACAAATCTCTCCAAAACTAATGGTCGACTTATACGGCAAGGATAAAATACGAACCTTTACCACCGAGTGGCAAACAAGTGGATCAGCACTACTAACAATCGCTGTACATCACTTACCGTAACTCCAGCAGGTTACCACAAATATTTCCAACTAAAATTTGTGTTCGGTGAACTTACTAAACATATTTAAAACACATATTACTATATAAATAAAAAATAATAATATAAATTCTGTTTATATCAACCCAAAACCATAGCCTGTTTCCAACAGCTGATACACATCTGTAATGTAATGCACAGATTGTAAACAACTGACCGGAACGCCACTGAACCGAAGCGTTCAGTCAGACAACTAAAACAACAACAACTGCCTGGCTGCTCGCCAGAGCAGCCAGAAAATAAAAATTCACAGCTCCTGCAGTCCCCGGGTTAGTATAAGGACCGAAAACTAATTAATTTTTTTTAGTTTCCTAGGTGAAATAGCTAAGGGAAGAGTTGACTTAAGTCTGTTAACCAAGGAGACGAAGTTGAAGAGGATCTATGAAGTGATAATAAGCGTCAGAGGTTGTAATGAACATAAATACATCAGAACCACTCGGTCAAGTGGAACGTTCTTATTGACAGAAATGGTTAACGCGCCCGTGTTTGGTGCAAAATCTGGTGTAGCACGAGTTTGAATCCGGTGCAGGGACAGGAAAAAGGAAATTTATTTATTTCCGAATTATGAATTACCAGCCTGAGTCCCATGTCTGTTGAAGGACATACTAGCGGGATTTCAAAAGGCAAATGTGGCCCAGGGCAATGTGAAGCCTCTGCCGGGCCCTGAATGTTCCCCCACGGAAGCATCACCTGGCTCCATCTTACGGCCACTATGCAAGTCTCTGTCGACAGGGCACTCCCCAAACTCCCCCTTGACCAAGACTGCCCCTTCAGGAATCCCCCTCGGGATATCTCAACAGCAAGAAAGAGTAAAGAGATAAGATAAGATAAGATTTTCATCCTATCTAGACACTTTGCAAGTACCAACTACAAGGTTATTGACTATACAAAGCGCCGCCACGTCAGCACGAACTAGGCGGACTCGAACCGCTGACCGAATGCACAGGGACGCTGCACATTGCGAACTCACGTCTCTACCAACCTTACCACCCTGACGGGCAGAGTAAAGAGAAGAGAGAGTTTAAGGAGAAAGAGAAGAAGAAGCCCCCTCTCCCCCCATCACACTGGTGGCAGCGGTGGGATGGTCCAGTCCAGAGTGGGGGGTTCTGGGGGGCGCCCCTCCGCTCGTTTACTAATCTAACCTGGACATTGGTTAACTGGCCAACATAACCTGACCTAACTGTTTGAGCTATTGCTGGTATTTAATCCCTGAATGTAGAAACACAGGTAAAAGTTGCTTAAATGTATATATTGGGTACTGTAATATCACCCATGGTCTTGTCCACGCTAGCTGGCTCGCGATCGCCAGTTTCACCCTCCCGGTGTGAGCTTGGAGCTCATTACTACCGCTCTTTGGGTAATGCTGGGACCTCACTCACCACACACCCCCCCATCCCCTTACTCAAGGGGATGGGATGGATATGAAGATAAGGAACTGGAACTGTCGCCGACATGAAAAATTGGAACACTCACTGACGTCAGCGACAGTTCCAGGTACCCATTTACCAATTTCGAGGCCAAATTTTTGTTTTTCTGAATAGTAGTTTTGATGTGTTTTGAACGAATCTGGGATATCATTCCAGAAAAACACCATACTCGTTACAAAGGACCCCAGTGTGTTATATGAGGTGCCTTCTGCACATACAAGACACTGCTGTATTGCTTTTCCCTCGGAAATCACTCGTTCCCGAGATATTTATTTCTTAATATATTTTAACTGTGTCAGCTGTTGCCAGGTTAGGTTAGGCTAAATTTGTTTCATGACCAGTGTTTAAGTTAAAGATTATAATAAAAAAAACTGGTCTTACGATGGGGTGGAACAGCACGCGGCGTGGGTCCACAGCGGGGGGAGGTACAGCACGCGGCATGGGTCCACAGCGGGGGGAGGTACAGCACGCGGCTTGGGTCCACAGCGGGGGGAGGTACAGCACGCGGCGTGGGTCCACAGCGGGGGAGGTACAGCACGCGGCATGGGTCCACAGCGGGGGGAGGTACAGCACGCGGCATGGGTCCACAGCGGGGGGAGGTACAGCACGCGGCATGGGTCCACAGCGGGGGGAGGTACAGCACGCGGCATGGGTCCACAGCGGGGGGAGGTACAGCACGCGGCTTGGGTCCACAGCGGGGGGAGGTACAGCACGCGGCATGGGTCCACAGCGGGGGGAGGTACAGCACGCGGCATGGGTCCACAGCGGGGGGAGGTACAGCACGCGGCTTGGGTCCACAGCGGGGGGAGGTACAGCACGCGGCATGGGTCCACAGCGGGGGGAGGTACAGCACGCGGCATGGGTCCACAGCGGGGGGAGGTACAGCACGCGGCATGGGTCCACAGCGGGGGGAGGTACAGCACGCGGCATGGGTCCACAGCGGGGGGAGGTACAGCACGCGGCATGGGTCCACAGCGGGGGGAGGTACAGCACGCGGCATGGGTCCACAGCGGGGGGAGGTACAGCACATGGCATGGGTCCACAGCGGGGGGAGGTACAGCACGCGGCGTGGGTCCACAGCGGGGGGAGGTACAGCCCGCGGCGTGGGTCCACAGCGGGGGGAGGTACAGCACGCGGCGTGGGTCCACAGCGGGGGGAGGTACAGCACGTGGCTTGGGTCCACAGCGGGGGGAGGTACAGCACGCGGCGTGGGTCCACAGCGGGGGGAGGTACATCACGCGGCGTGGGTCCACAGCGGGGGGAGGTACAGCACGCGGCGTGGGTTCACAGCGGGGGGAGGTACAGCACGCGGCATGGGTCCACAGCGGGGGAGGTACAGCACGCGGCATGGGTCCACAGCGGGGGGAGGTACAGCACGCGGCATGGGTCCACAGCGGGGGGAGGTACAGCACATGGCATGGGTCCACAGCGGGGGGAGGTACAGCACGCGGCGTGGGTCCACAGCGGGGGAGGTACAGCCCGCGGCGTGGGTCCACAGCGGGGGGAGGTACAGCACGCGGCGTGGGTCCACAGCGGGGGGAGGTACAGCACGGCTTGGGTCCACAGCGGGGGGAGGTACAGCACGCGGCGTGGGTCCACAGCGGGGGGAGGTACAGCACGCGGCGTGGGTCCACAGCGGGGGGAGGTACAGCACGCGGCGTGGGTTCACAGCGGGGGGAGGTACAGCACGTGGCGTGGGTCCACAGCGGGGGGAGGTACAGCACGTGGCGTGGGTCCACAGCGGGGGGAGGTACAGCACGCGGCGTGGGTCCACAGCGGGGGGAGGTACAGCACGTGGCGTGGGTCCACAGCGGGGGGAGGTACAGCACGCGGCGTGGGTCCACAGCGGGGGGAGGTACAGCACGCGGCGTGGGTCCACAGCGGGGGGAGGTACGCCCGCCCCGCCCCACCAAGCACGTTATGACCGTGATGGACTTTTTTTTGCCGTGTTTTTGTCGTCCAAGCACCGTCTTGGATTACGAAGACCAATCCAAGATTTGCTGTTTTTGAGCGCGGTCTTGGTACGAAGACGGGATTAGAGAACAAGCATTAGAAAACGGGAGTTTCGGCGCTGCTTTGTTGTGATGCCGTACAGATGCGGGGAAAACCATGCCCATCATCATGACCATCAGGACTACCAATCCAAGCGTATCGAAGACAAGTCAGAAGCTGTCTTGGAGAGTATGATCCCGTGGAAACAGCAGAAAAGAAAGGACATTAGAGGAGAATCTGTCGAGTGGCTGAGGTTAAGAAAGGCTCACTTGACATGAAAAACAACATACAGGAAAATACCTTTTATCCGGATATATCCGGACTTCCGGGTAGCCGGTTAATGGAAAAGTCCGGTTAATGGGTAAGTATACATACGAAAGATGCATTTACTAAAAATAAACATAATATTGTATGATTGTTTGTATTGTATGACACACACACATACCACCCAACACACACACCCACACATACCACCCAACACACACACACACACATACCACCCAACACACACACACACACATACCACCCAACACACACACCCACACATACCACCCAACACACACATCCACACATACCACCCAACACACACACACACACATACCACCCAACACACACACCCACACATACCACCCAACACACACACACACACATACCACCCAACACACACATACCACCTGTGAAAGTTTTGATTTTTACTGGGGGTTTTAAGTACTTAGACTTCACTTACCTCTCAATAATTAAATCACCTTCGGGTTCTTTGTTTGACTCACTATGAAGCTATCAGTCCAGGACTACATACAGGGTAAACAATAAACACTTGGTAAACACCTTATCTAGTTTATTTACAAGATCTACACATAACACAAATAGCACCCCCAACACAAGATTCATCCACTCAATCACGCCCTAAATATCTTCCCTACATATGCCTATGATAGCCTACCGCTTCTGGTTATCTGGCTGGGGAATAGATATAAGGGGTTATGGATTATGATTATAAAAACCTGTAGCCTCGAGCCTGTGGTCCTCGTCGCGCACACACGTGGTCGACTTCCTGTCTAGCGACTCGCTCCTTGCTCCCAGCTTGCGTCTGCCTCTACCAAGCCCTCCTTCTCCTCGCGGTATGACTTGTCCTGCGTCTGTTAGCAGGAACAAGCTCCAGACACGCGGGGAACTGGAAGGAGGTGGCGAGAGGTCCAGAAGACGTCCTCGGCTGGGGGAGGTGTAGTCGTGGCCGTGAACTGTAACAGAGTGAGCGACCCAGGCCGACCTGGATCCTCCAAGATGGCGGCTGGTGGCGCGTTGCCACTTCGGCTCATCTAAACATATTTTCTATACCCTGTTTCTTATTATGCATGCCTGAATTCCTATCAGCCACCACATGCAATTTACTTCGGATGTCTCTGCTAGCGCACCCTGCTACTCGTGGGGAGGCAACTATGAGCCTAAAACCCCTCCCACAGACTGGAATCCTTTCCCGCCACCAGAAAAACATTAACTGGCATCCGCCAGCGGGGACAACAGCCTGGCGCCAAGCGCAAATATGGGGACTGAATGCATATAAAATGTCTAGCCATTACACCACCCAACACACACACCCACACATACCACCCAACACACACACACACACATACCACCCAACACACACACCCACACATACCACCCAACACACACACACACACATACCACCCAACACACACACCCACACATACCACCCAACACACACACATACCACCCAACACACACACACACACATACCACCCAACACACACACACACACATACCACCCAACACACACACCCACACATACCACCCAACACACACACACACACATACACCCACATACACACACATACACGGGTGGTATGTGTGGGTGGGTGTGTTGGGTGGTATGTGTGGGTGTGTGTTGGGTGGTATGTGGGATGACTCAAAATACCACTCCGGTCGTCGGGTAGCACTGACCTTGCCCACGGACTGATAAACACTGAATTATCATAGCGCATGGCGCATTATGGCGGGAATAAACAGGTGGCGATAGGTGGCGCTCACGTCTACGGCGGCAAAATTAAAAGTTAAATATTTCGTTACTTTTTTATTTTTTAATACTATTTACTTACCTGCCACAAATTCCGGTTATTGGGTTATTCCGGTTGTTGGGTATCCGGATAAAAGGTATTTTCCTGTAATGTGACAAAGTAGTAATGACAAATGGTTGTAGAAGAAATAACGGCATATAACAGATAGATGAACAGATAGGGTGTTATGACTGATGAGAAGCCGCTGTCTGTTATGTGTATTGCTACGCTTCCTATACTCGGGGAAAAATAAGGTTATTATGGACGAGAACTGCGCGGTCGCTACCGCCGTTACCACTTACGTTTTCTATATTATTTTTTGCTCAGTATATTGTACATTATTAATCCACTTACGCGTAACCTTCAAAACTTATATACCATATATGGCTGCGTATAAGACGACTCGGTGTATAAAACGACCCCCAAAATTTCTAGTAAAAACGTAGGTTTTGGGCTATACTCGCCGTATAAGACTACCCTCCAAGGTAGACCACTCAGCTTATACAAGGTTAGGTACAAACAGCACATATGGTGGTCTTAAAATTTATGCCTTGGTGAGCACACTGAGTCCTGGAGATGTCCTGGTGCCGTCACGGGCGTGCTGGTGACCTGGGGTGCCGTCACAGGCGTGCTGGTGACCTGTGGTGCAGTCACGGGCGTGCTGGTGACCTGTGGTGCAGTCACGGGCGTGCTGGTGACCTGTGGTGCCGTCACAGGCGTGCTGGTGACCTCGAAGTGTTGTTGTGGTCGTGGCGCGAGCTTGAGCTTGACCACCACGACCAAAACAAGACGACACGTACGGGACGTCCCGTACACCACAGGATTTAAGGTTCACATTTTATACTGGGCGTATAAGACGACCCCCAATTTTTGTGGCTATTTTTCAAGGTTAAAAGGTCTTCTTATACGCAGCCATATACGGTACATATTGTAGAAATAATAAAGTTGGTTAATACACATACAGACACACACTCCCCTTTCAGAGGCCCCCCAACCCTTTAGGAGGTTATGTTAAGGTTCGGTTAGGTTCATAATCTCGCCGGGTGGGTCGAGGGGGGCTGACCTCCCCGTTATGAGGTTAGGTTAGGTTCGGTTCGGGTAATAATCCTCCCAGCAGGCAGCAGGGCAAGGCAAGCGGACCACTCTGTAACTGGCGGGTGGGCTGGCAATGCGGGGCAGGGCGGGTCACACTTATTTTCGTACAATTCTGTCACTTCTCTGGTTTCTGAGACACTGACTATTATTTCCTGGCAAAGTTTAAGTGTTTTTTCTGATGGACGTACATTGTTATCAATGGAAACGGTGACCTTAGGATTTGGTGATGCAAAAAAGAAAAATGTATTGGGTTTCCGGGAAATAGAAATACGTACATCCATCTGAAGAATAACAAACAAATTTTAGGTAAGGAAAAACTAGTCAGTGTCTCAGAAAATGACCGCGCTGTCCTCGTTCATTTTTACCATGAAAAATAAATAGAGTTTATTGGAGCATTTGCCCATAATCACTTAAAATATTTTGAGCTTTACATTCTTATTCATGATCAAATATGTTGCAGTCTACTCTATAGTATTTGTATCACAAATTATTAGTTTTTGAAAAACCTTACTTTCTGGTTAGTAGGAATTAGGTCAAATAAATTGATAGTTAACGTTGTTGGGAGTCAGGTTAGGTTTAATTTCCTTTGGGTTATTAGTTTTATAATGATAGTGCTTTATGGAATCATACACGTTATCTTTAATACTCGCAACTTATCTTTTTTAATGAAATATGCTAATATATCTTTACAAGTGTTTCTTGCCAGTGGCTCCTACTCTGCATATACCCCACAAAAATATTACCTTATTCCCCATTATCCAAAATACTTCGCTAAATTTTCAGTTTGACACCGAATTCACTTTGGTGGACGAAACTATTTTTTTCTGATGAGTTTTTAATCAATCTTCTAACCGTTTCTGTCGCAAATAATTCTTTTAAGTGATTTGCGACAAAAAATTATTAGAAAACAAAATTCAACATAACCGAACTTATACCTAACCTAACATTTACCTACCATAACCAAACCTTTACTAACATAAGCTATACCTAACCTAACCTTTAACCCCCCCCCCCCAAAAAAAAAAGTGATTGCTACAGAAACTAGGAGATTAATTCAAAACACATCAAAACTCACAAGAAAAAAATTGTCACAGTTGTCAGTCTGGCTACAACGTGAATAATAGAGAAATGTGCACGCCTACAGTCGCACACACACCATATCAGGCAGGACAGTAACAATAATGACACTCATGGTCACCACATATATCAAGAGGTGAATTTGTGGATTAAAATAACTCAAGATGTTTTCGGCTACTTTTTAGGTGAAGCGGGATGTTGTTTATCATATATAATATATCTGAAGAGACTGGACTGGATGTATATTGACACTCATCGTCACCACACATAACACCTAAGGTAAATATGTTGGCAAGAGAAACACAGGCCCGATCCTGGCTATATTTTCGGTGCTTCTGACTGCAGGCTACCATTTCGGCGCTGTGGTGTTATTGTTTATCAATAACCTTCATAAAATACCTTCAGTATTCACCTCAAAGTGATAAACACTTGTTGAAATGTGTGTTATACTACTTTGTGATATTGTTTGCAATGTTTTGCGTTGATTATTATTTCGGCTCCTACCAAGCTTGTGTTTTTGTCGCAGAAACCATTCAAGACAAAAAACGGTCTTCTGATCCGAGACGGTGCTTGGACGACAAAAACACGGCTTAGGTAGTACATAGTAGTGGCCGCTTCACAGCTGTGTTTTGCTCTGTAGTCTGTATAAGTTGTCGTCGTCACAACATGGCGCCAGTCGTTTTAGAGCGTATAAATTTTCCTGTACTTAAATTGGCTGCATCATCAAAAATACTGTTCACATAGAAAAATCAACATCACTGCCCAACTATATGATGCTTGAAGATTTCAAATCTATCATTACCTCAAGTAGAGTAAATGGGTCCATAGTAATACAACAGTCATAATAGAGATATAAAATGTAAGTAGAACACACCCAAAAAACCCCACCCAGGTTGACACTAAATTTTCAGAAATCCCAAGACGGACAAAAATATCCCACATTCATTAACAAAGCATTGAAACTGAATCCTTGCTTGCTTGCTTTCCTACTGCTTCTAGTAGTCTTATAGGCTGATGAAGTAATATATACACATTAACCCCTTGAGACCCAGAACGTATTTTCCCTTATAATTTGGCTACCAATAGACGATTTTAATATTTATAAGCAATATTTTATAGATAATTTTTTATGACCTGTTTAGTATCCTTGCCCAGTAGATAATTTCGTATAGTCAGTTACTTTTCGTAATTTTATGGCTGACAACAGATGGTTTTATATACCAAAAGAAAGACCTGGGAGTGAAGAGTAATATATATGTAGCCCCTCGCTACATCTAGCCCCCCTTTTGGCTAGATGTTAATTTGAAGGGCTCCACAAACCTGGCGATTACGCTGCCACCACCCACAATAAGTGGGATTTTTTTTTCTAGATTTAGAGAATATATGAGGATAACTGGGACTTAATAAACGACTCGTTAACAGGGTTTCTTTATACTCATCACGAACAGTAACCACATCCCAGCTCTAAAGGTTTCCCACAGAAACTATACTTCAACGAATATAGTTGACCGAAACGCCTAATTTCTCCTCCGGGCTTAACACACAAAAAGGTTCCTACTCTTGAGTTACTAGGTACTATATCTATCTATCTAAAATAATAATGGAGCTACTATAGGGCCTCAGCTCTATACACTGGAGTCCAAGCTGGTCCCAACGTCTGTTGTCACTCAGCTGGCCTCAACACCCAACAAGGACCACGTGTTCCACAAGCCCACATCTGATCGTCTCACCACTCCGCTTCGCTTCCTGGACCAAACCCTGAATATACACAACCCCCCATTACAAGTCATGCAATTTAAGATCATGAACTAATCAATGCCCTATACATCCTTATAAGTACACCGCCACACACCTACCTTCGAAAGGGTTGTAAGACACGACTCTCTCCGCGCGTGTCGTCCCGGCAAGGGTTGGCGAGAGAGAGAGAGAGCGAGTATACTTTCTCCCTTCCTTGCCTTCTTGCCGTGACGTCACCAGCGACCACGAGTATAAAAATATTACCGGAAACTTATATCTAAATGAATTGGGACTGAGGAGTGAAGAAAAATTGTTAACATTTAATAAGTAGCTATACAGGGAGGTCCCGAAGATACGAGCAGTTAGGTTCCACCTGGCATACTCGTAAAGCGAAATCTCGTATAAGGAAATACGTAACTAATGGTGGTAAAATATAGGTTTGGTTCCAGGACCCCATCAAAGACATGTTTTTCAAGCTAAAATAAACTATACCAAACACAACAAACACACAGCGTCTATATTACCCACACTGTACTACCTATTCTGTAGAAAAAGCATTCTGAAAGAGAAAATAGCACACAAAATAACATAACTGCACATTAATTAAACAAAAAACATGCATAACAAGCAAAAAAGACGTTGTACTGTAGGGGACGCCGTGTGATACAAGAGAGGGTAGTGTAGGGGTCCCAAGGTTGGGGCCGCACACCTGGCTAATTACCCTTGAAGGTCAGGCCGCGCCATATGCTTAATTAATTACCCTTCAGGTCACGCCTTGCTAGGAGTGACCTGACTGGGGTCAACCGAATCCCCCTTTGTCCAGCCCAGGAGTCCTGTATTCAGGCAGTTACCTACCTACCACGACAGAGGCAACACATCACTCCTCTCCCTGTATTCCTTGTGGCATCACTCCGCTGTACTTACCTACATTCCCGCCGTAATAAACTTGTGTGTGAACGCTGTGTTAGGTAGGTAAGGGACAAGGGAGGGGTGCGCAGACCTCTTCCACTGCCCACAAACTCGTCTTGGTGCATCTGAATCATTGTACATCATCCATCATACAGCCCAGATGAATGACAGCCCAGATTTTGAACTTGGTAATTTTACTCACCCCAGTTTGAATGTCGTAGCATTGGATTTTCGATCTCGTATATTGAAAATAAACGCTAATTTACTCAGCTCGTATCATTGATTTCTCGTATACCGAATGCTCGTATAACGGGACCTCCCTGTATAGGTATTACTTTACTCTCACCACTCAATGTAAACTTTTCGTCAATCGTGAGTCACAGGATTGACCCATTTTCTCGCGTTACATATACACATTAAACAATAAATGAGCAAATATTGTGTTTGCTTTCATATCCGTGACCTTAGTGGATACATATGTAGTATTCTGTGACTGGCTGTTCATTATCAAAGTTGTAGATTGAAAAGGAAAGAACAGAAAACATACAAGAGTTATTGAGCGATTGTTAGTTTCTTTACTATTGCCATCATACTATTTACTACAGCCGTCATGATATCCTGCAAGGGCATGTATTGGCTGCCTTTTCCATACCAATATGTCTCTCTTTTGTCTAGAAATATGAAGATCAGGGTAAATGTTAGTAAAAAAGTGAATATATGAAGAAAATAGGTGAATACAGTATATGGTATGGTGTGTTTTGTTGTTCTCGGCAGCAGAGCGCGGACACAAATGCCTCCGCCGCTTTCGCCTCTCCAACAAAAGATCTCCCTGGTTCAGGGCTGCCAACCCAGGCGCAGAGTGGTCTTAGCAGTGGATCAACATAAGACCAACATTATAAGATCATAAATCAACATTAGACTCTCCCTAGTCAATGTTAAAAAAAATTGGCCCATTGCCACACAGGACACACTCCCACAGGCACGGATACAACCACACTTGTCTCACACAACACACTACCTCAAAAGTGGATTTTCATGTGGTGCGCAATATCACCCTTTGTCTTGAAACACTTGCTACAAATATCACACTTGAACTCCCTCAAGCCAGTGTGTCTAAAGGTGTGCTTGTTGAGTTCAGAACTGGTACAAAACCTTTTCCCACACTCCAGACATTGATAATTCTTAACACCACTGTGTGTCAGGATGTGTGTGGTGAGGTGACTCTTTTGAGTGAACATTTTCCCACACTCCAGACATTCATATTTTTTAACACCACTGTGTGTCAGGGTGTGTGTGGTGAGGTTGGACTTTGTAGTAAACCATTTCCCACACTCCAGACATTCATGATTCTTAACACCATTGTGTGTCAGGGTGTGTTCGGTGAGACTATACTTTCTATTAAAGCTTTTCCCACACTCTAAACATTCATAATTCTTAACGCCACTGTGTGTCAGGGTGTGTGTGGTGAGGTGACTCTTTCTAGTAAATCTTTTACCACACTCTAAACATTCATAATTCTTAACACCACTGTGTATCAGGCAATGTGTCTCAAGCTTACTCTTGCATTTGAATGTTTTGTCACACTGCTGGCACTTCAGCTCACTGTCTGCCTTGTGGCCTGAGCTGCCTGCCTCCAGGTGATTCTTGCCATCACACCTGTGCCTCCCCACCCCTGAGGCAGACTGATCTTGCTGCTCCCGACCACTCATGCTGCTGCCCGGCCCCACAGCCTCCACCGCAGCAATACTCTCGGCAGCACACGCAACGGCCGGTCCAGCGGGAACCCTCGGGGATGCCGAAGTGAGCCAGGGTTAGTGCCGGGCGGAGCAGCCGGCTTGGACTGTGACCTCAGCACCTGCAACAGTGGTGACAGTCAGGAAACAGAGAGTCACACGCTGCCCTGACACTCTGCTCCTGCCTGCGGGGCCCACACCTTTCTTCCTGCCTCACTCACAACACACTTGGCAAGGCCTCCTCTCTGGACCACAACACAAGAACAAAAAGAATAAGTGCACGTGGAGGTTTGGGTTAGTCTAAAATTTAGGTTTAGGATTAATTCCAAGGCTAGGAGATTAATATGCCAGGTTAGGATTAGTTTAGAAACACCCTTGACTTACGCTATAGATGGGGTAACGGAGGGGGGGGGTCCAGCTAGGCCAGTAGGTTGTTACGCCACTTTAGGTTTATTTATATATTTCCATCACTTACATGGCAGGCTGTGAATAGGGATTTACCCGACATTGTTAAGGATTTTTTGCTGGATTAGGCCACATTTTTTTTTTAGGCTAACACAAATGCCTGTTTTTTTTGTGTCCGCCACCCAAAACTAACTCATTTGGTTTATTTTGTTACTTTTCATAATTTTATGGCTCGACAATACAATTTTTTATAGTAAAGGCAAGATCTGGGCGTGAAGGGGTTAATATGCCAGGTTAGATTCAGTTTACAGTATTTAAATCTTCCCCAGATTAGGCCACTTTTTTTTTTTTAGGAACAAATTACTTTTTTTTCCTTTTTTTTCTTGTATCCGCCACCCAAAACCCCGGTTGCCACCCATGTCCCAAAGGTTGTTGGGTTGAGGGGAAGATTTTAAGTAGCAAGGGTTGGAGTTGTTGTGCAGTTTTACCGAAGTAACAGATTCACACTGGTAAAACGTAATTTTAAAAAGAAATAGGGAGAAACTGGTTCACAAATAGGGTGTTAGATGATTGGAATAAGGACTCAGTCATGCGGTAGTTAGTCGGAGTCAATAGGCCAATTTTTGGCCAGGTAAACATGGTCAGTGTCTCCGAAAATAACCGCGCAGTCCTCGTCCATTTTTGCCCACAAGAGATCTACACATATTGATAAAATTGTAAGGTAACTCTTGCACAGCTGAGGCCTCACGCGCCGCCACCCGGACCGCCAGTTTAAGCCGGTGCCACTATGGCCACTGTGTAACAAATCCACAACTTTGCTTCAACCTTGATTTTAGCGCCGCCGTACCTTTAGCCCTGGAACACGCCCGCCGTACCTTTAGCCCTGGAACACGCCCGCCGTACCTTTAGCCTAGACACTAACACGCCTAGACACACACTGGTCACTGTGACGTACATACAGACACACACACGACTGCCTGGATGAATAACTGAATAAACCTTGACTGACCGGCTGAATAAGTGACTGACAAGCAATGAATGGCAATACACTTAAATAACACTTGTAATAACGCCAAGTCACACACACGGGTCATATAATCCAATATTTCTCTGTGGTGAATATTCCACCATTACTCCCCCAAACAAGCGGCCGACTCCGCCTATTCCTAATTCTTCCTCCATTATCGGTAATAATGGACGAGAGTTTTGTGGTCTTTTTCAGAGACACTGACTAGTTTATCCTGGCCTAAAATAGGTGATTTTTCTAATGGAGATAGTTTTGTTTTACGAAAAACCATAGTTTAAAAAAAAAAAAAAAAAAAAATCTCCATCAGAAAAAGCACTAAAACTTGGCCGGGAAAAATTTGTCAGGTTCTTATAAGCTTTAATGAAACCTAATCTAAACTTATAGGTTTTAATGAAACCTAACCTAACCTTAACCACAAAGTAGCCTATACCTAACCTAACCTTATAAGTTTAAATTAAACCTAACCTAACCAGGGGCGTAGCTAAACATTTGGGGGCCCGGGGGGCTTACTTCCTGGAGGGGCCCCCTCTGAAGTTTGCAGGTGTTTGTGGGGGGGGGGGGCGAGGGGCGAGCGAAGCGATCCCAACCAGCTGGGGGGGTGTCAGGGATTTTTTTTGGAAAATTAACATATTTTGGTGCATTTTGACACTTTGAGACTTCTTTCAATGCCCATAAATCCTTTTTAATCCGAATTATTTTCAGCAGTGATTGAGTACTGAATTATTTTCAGCACTGCAGATCAGCACTGATTGAGTGATGCATTTGGGGGCCCCCCTCTCTTGGGGGCCCGGGGGGCAATTTCAAATAGCCCCCCTCGCCCCCCCCCCCTCTTAGCTACGCCACTGAACCTAACCTTAACCACAAAGTATACCAAACCTAACCTTAACACTCTTACCTACTGAGGTGGTGGGAAGCAGCGAGCGATTTCCCGTAGGAAGTAATGTAAGATGGTGGTTGGGTCCTGGTGACTGTGGCAGAATAAGTAGCGGGCGAAGTACTGCCTATAGGCAGAGGTGGGCATCGTAATTTTTTTTCCAATTCCGCAATCGCAATTCTGCAATTCTGACCTGCACCAGTCCGCAATCGCAATTCCGCAATTTTTTTCAGATAGGCCTTTTCGCAATCGCAATTCTGCAAACTAATTTTGACAACTACAATTAAAACAAAACTCCTACAATTTAAAAAAAATATGTCTCTAGACTCTTAAACACTTACAATTAAAACAAAAAATGTCTCTAGACTCTTTATTAGTGTTTAATACTTCTGTATTCCTATTCTGTTTCTGTCTATACTTGTTACTTGTCTTTCACAATTAAGTCTTTGTCTCTTTTAGTGTTTTTCTTTACTTTTACACTTCAGTCTACTGGCTAGTAATCACTAATCTAAGTAATCTACTAATCTTCCTCTTCCTCCCACTTCTTCTGGTTCAGCATGTGGAGGTTGGCAACTAATCACACACACGGCCAGCGTACACGTCCTGAATCCCAAGTCCCAGCATGCACTGACCAGTGGCCACTGACACTGACTGAGTGACTGTGCTACACTTGGCAGTTGGCAGTGTCGTCTCCACCATATTTGGTGGGAACTTATGTTCACGCGGACACTTGCCACTTTGAAGGTGGTGACCGTCACAATTATTGCGATTGCGTTTCAAAATTTTGGCGGTCCGCAACCCGCAATTCTGCATTTTTTTCAGGCATCCGTAATTCCGCAATTCCGCAACCGAATTACCCATTCCGCAAGTTATTGCAATTGCGTTTCAAAATTTTGGCGGTCCGCAATTCGCAATTCCGCAATTTTTTCAGGCATCCGTAATTGCGCAATTCCGCAACCGAATTACCATTCCGCAAGTTGCGGAATTGCGGAATTGGCGACTAAAATTGCGGTAATAATGGACGAGAGTTTCGCGGTCGTTTTCAGAGACACCGACTATTTTTTCTTGGCCTACAATAGGTGCTTGTTCTAATGGAGATAGTTTTATTTTGCGCAAAAAAAAAAAAA
Source organism: Chionoecetes opilio (assembly GCA_016584305.1). Taxonomy (NCBI): domain Eukaryota; kingdom Metazoa; phylum Arthropoda; class Malacostraca; order Decapoda; family Majidae; genus Chionoecetes; species Chionoecetes opilio. The sequence goes on along the minus strand of JACEEZ010011956.1, from coordinate 44,622 downwards.
AAAAAAAAAAAAAAAAAAAAAAAAAAGGAAAAAAAATGACCTAACCTAACCTTATAGGTTTTAATGAAACCTAACCTAACCTTAAAGGTTTTAATGAAACCTAACCTAACCTTAAAGGTTTTAATGAAACCTAACCTAACCTTAAAGGTTTTAATGAAAACTAACCTAACCTTAACCCCTTCACTGCGGCTGGTACAAATACGGTCTCTCAGCTATTTAAGGGTTTGCTGCAGCTGGTACATATAGGGTTTCTGTATTGAAAACTCCGCGCTCATGACTTATGGTAAACTTCACTGTGATAGGGTTGTTAGCAACAGTGTAAGTGTTGCGATACATAGACCTCTTTTAGGCTTGCTGATTGTGTGACATAAGTCAGCGGTTACGTAGCTGTTGACGCTGCCGCGCCCTCTACTTCAATCGAGGCTAAATAGTCAAATAGTCATAGTTTCTGATGGATAAACAGATGTATGATGATGATGATGCATGAATGAAGCATTTATGTACCAATATGCTGTATTATGTGTGATAATAAGTGGTTTCATGTGCGTCTGTCACCGGTCACGGCCCTGTTGCTGCACTGTGACTACTCTTCACTTAGCTAGTAGCCTCCACAAGCCAAACATAGATTTTCTGGTATGGAATGAGCATCTTTTCATTTAGGCACTTTAAAATATGATCTGTAATTATTTTATATTTTAATTACCTGCGCACAGGGGTAGGCCTATGATTTGCATATCCCGTGAGGGTTAAGTTTTAATGAAACCTAACCTAACCTTATAGTCTTAATGAACTACTAGCCTAACCTAACTTAACAAAAAGTATGTACTTTTTTTTTTTTTTTCTAGGGGGGTTGCGCAATAAACTATCTCCTTAGAACAGCACTATGAGGTCCAAAAAAAATAGTCGGTGACTCTGAAAACGACCGCGAAACTCTCGTCCATTATAACCAAAATTGCGGAATGCCCACCTTTGCCTATAGGCTATAGAGCTAGCCGTAACTCGTAAGCGATCCTAAGCAGAAGTGGTCACAAGAAGAAGAAGAAACACCTGCACCGCCTGCACCTCACCCCCGACCCGCACTGCCCCTTACTTACTTGACCCCTAATGCAGGAACGTCACGGGCCCGGAGTCGATTGAGGAGTGATCACTTCCTGCTGCAGTGTCCTCGCTTCCACTCCCACCGACAACTTCTACGTGGTCAACTCATCGCCCTGAACGTCACCACCTTTGACCTGCCCACCCTGCTGGCCGCCGCTGCCGTCCACCCATCACAACGACCCGCCGCCACCTCACCTGTGCCTTCCAAAGAAAGACTCATCAAGTTATCAACTCTCGCGACTGTGATTAACTCACAGGTGTACACCAGGGCGAATATCGTCGATTTCGACATCACTGCCCTTCAACAACAACTCTGCGGCCACGCCTGTGACAGCCTCGCAGGACAGCGCCAGGGGTCACAGGACACCCGGGAGCCTCGCATCACCAAACAACGCCAACAACCAAGTAAGGCTACATTTATACATCTTATCCATTTTGGGTGTAAGTGCAGTTACAACAAATACACAATCGGTGGTTTTAAGTATCCTGAACGATTCGTTCTCATCATAAGGAGTATTTCTAACGGTAAAAATGGACGTGGACTGCGCGGTAATTTTCTAACAGACTAATTTCTCCTGTCCTAAAATTGGTGCTTTGGTTAATATGGAGGAGAGTTTCACGTTCGTTTTCAGAGACACCAACTACTTTTTCTTGGCCTACAATAGGTGCTTGTTCTAATGGTTGTTGTTGTTGTTGGGGGTTTGATGGGACCGTGTAGGCTGTGGTGCCACAGCCTCTAGTGCCCCGAAGGTGCAGTATGCAGATGGGTTAGCAGGTTAGATCCTGTGCAGTTGGCCCGATTTGTGTAGGAAGGTCCTGGTGTGTTTGAGAATTTTGAAGGCCAAGCCGGGGTCTGGAGAGCCACCCAGGAGGTCAGCTAGAGTTGGCCTGCGGAGGAGGAGTGGGGATAGAGATTGGAGGAGTGCCGTGCGGTGGGAGTGGTGACGAGGACATTGCAGGAGGAGGTGTTCAGGTGTGTCCGGGTATGTGGGGCACCAGGGGCAGTGAGGGTCAGCTGTCATGCCCAGTTTGTGTAGGTGGGCGTTGAGGCGGGTGTGGCCAATCCGGAGTCTGGTGACTGCGGTGTCCAGGGCACGGCTGGGGGAGTGGGTCCACCAGTGGTGTCGTGTGTCATGTCGTATACGTCCAAGTGAAGTGTACTGTAAGGCGTCAGTCAGTTCATTGTCCCAGTGTCGGTTGCATGTAGTCTGAAGGTTAGTCAGTGATCAATCAAAATCCCTTGAATCAAAGAAGAACTGATTCACCACCAACGTGTTTGATTCATGAATCATGATTGAATCAAAATCCACATAGAAACAAGACTGATTGAATCAAAAAGACTGCAATGCTATTTCAATGGTGAATCAAACATCGGATAACAAATATAATTTGATTCGTTGAATCGGAAAGAATAGTTTCTCAAAATGATTATCCACGAATAAAACGGTGACTGAATCATTTAAATTCCAAAATGAATCGTGATTGAATCCTTCCAAAAAAAGTTGAATCAATAACTAGTCTGTATGCCAAATAGCTGATCTATGTCTCCCCTTTCTCAACAGCAGTTAGCTATAGCCATCTTAAACGAGTGTTTTATGCATTTCTACTGTGTATTCACTTGTATTGTTCACTGTACCAGGCAGGCGTATTCACTATGTACGTCATTGTATCAGACAAAGGTGTTTACTGCGTACACACTGTACCAAGCAGGCGTTTTCAGTGTTCACTGTGAGTGTGTACATCACTGTGACTGTCATGCAGTTGTGTTCACTATGTACGTCACTGTACAAGGCAGGTTTGTTTACTGTCCGGCTACGGTCCGCTTCAGCGCGTCAGGGTAGCGGCGACGATGATCGTCGACCACATGAACGAAAAACTGCAGCTGCTCGTCGTGAGTGATAGAGCCGCTAAACTTCTGGATCAGCGCCACACCGCGCTCAGCGTGGTCGTTTACCACCTGCAGGTACTAGACCGTCTCTGCACTGTCCGCAGCTTTCCTAAAGTCTTCACGATCCTCCCACTCCTCTGGCACGACATTGAGGAAGCCGCTGGGCAGGTTCAGGCGCTCGAAGATGCGCCATGAGTTCGCTGTCGCGAAGTCAGCCACCGTCTTGCCGATGACAGAAGCGAACTCGACTTGGGCATGCGGGATCTGCCTGTCGTCCTCGCTCCCATCCGCCTCTACCTCCATCGCCGATACCATTAGTGCCTTCGTGGCAAACGGGAAGGCGCGGTCGAAGAGAGCGAGGCCGACGAGGTCCTCTGAAAGATACCAGAGGTGCTTTGTCAGCTTCGCTCCGGCCGCTTTTCCGATCACCCGGTTCGGGTAAGCGGTCAGAGACTTCATCAGCTCCAGGTCGCTGTTGGGGGCTGCGGCGGCGAGGGGCGCCATGAACCAGGCCTTCAGGTACAGCCTGACGGCGAACACGCAGATGTCGCGAAGGCCAGACTCCTCTCGTACCGTGAGCCGGAACTGGCGGCGGAAGAGCCATACCTTGAAGGAGTAGATGACCTTGGCCATCCACCGTGCATGATGAATGGGTCCCGGGTACCGAAACGGCGCCGTCACACCGCCACCAAGGAAGGCACGCGCGAGGATTAGCATCTCCCTGTAATCATCGCGCTGCTGCTGTTCGATGAAACGAAGAACGTCTTCCTTCACATCAATGATCTCGGGCATCACGTCGTCGCTTGTGAAAGCGTCATCGAAGTCTGCCTGGTTGATGGAGCGCCACTGTGCCTGGAATCGCTTGAAGAGCATCACTTCCGGCGCTGAGCTACAACCCATGCAGGCCGTGAAGACGGCGCCAATGACCAGCTCCATGATGTGGTGGCGACACGCCAGGTGCAGAAGCTGGACGCCGAGGTCTCGTTCGATGAGCAGACAGGCGCCGTTCAGTCGGCCCGTGTTGGAGCTGGTTGTGTCAAAACACATCGCACGGACGTTGCTCTCGAGGCCCGAGTCCTTAATGCAGTGCGTCACGGTGTCGGCCTGTGCACGACCCATCCCGGTCGGCAGCTTTGGGACACCCAGGAGCTGCAGAAGCCTCTTGCCGGAAACAAGGACAGGAAGGCGGTCCACGGAGCTGTGCCCGGTGATGTCCGGCATCAGCTTTCCATCCCAGTGGACAACGAGGGGCCCGCTCGTGACAAACTCTTCCTTCAGCTTCATAGCGGACTTCTTTCGATGCTGCAGTCGGTTCCGACGAATCGTGCTTCGGTTCATCACTATTTCCTGAATGTCATGACCGAGACTCTTGGCTGTCTCGCCGATGACAGCCACTGCCTGTCGGTCCGAGATCTTGTGTCGGTCCAGCGCGGCTGCCAAGTTTGGTGACATAATCCCCTTCCTTCCGCGCTTCGGAGGGAATACCGTACACTCGAAGGCTCCGGTAGCCTCATCATCGGATTCTTCCGCTGCTGACGACGCATCGCTGCTGTTTGACGAAGACACCAGAGTCGCCACGGCACTCGTCGAGGCCGACATCTCGTCAGCGCGGCGACGTCGCTTTTCAGTCCTCTTCTCGGCTTTGTCCTTTCGTTTATCCTTCTCCGTGAGGGTCTTGTCCACCGTCGTCATGCAACCGCGCCTTCCCTTCTCACGTTGAGCCAGCAAGAATGCCCTGTCCTCGTTGTTCTTAATGGAGAGCGCATCGGCGTGCGCCACGTCGAATAGGTCGTCCAGAATGTCGACGAACGCTTTCTCGTTGTTCACCTGGGTCGCCGACTTCCGGTTGCGGTGCTTCTTGAGTGTCTGCCACGTGACAAAGAGCTTCAGCACCTTCTCACGGCCTCGCTGTTCCTTTTGAATCGGAATCTGAGCGCGATTCCAGAAGGGCGCAACTATATCGATAGTCCGGGCTGCTGCATCTTTCACAGGTATCTTGCCGTCCAGGTGAAGGTTGAAAAAGTATGCCAAAGCCTGGCGCTTAGACGGGAGGTTAGATCCCTTAATGTCACCATCGACCGCCCCCACCAGATACACTGAAGTTTTTGCGCGAGTAGCAGTCATTGCGACTCACATTGCGATCCTGCAAAATCAAATGGAACGTTTAGCGTTCGGCGTTTACCCATTACGGGAGGGAAATGTTTTACACAACAACGGGGGGGCATATACATCACACAAGTCGAGACGACCATTTTCGATTCAATGTTCAATACAATTGTCATAATGCATCGTAGAAAGATAAACAATGGGATAAAACAAAGTTTAATTTGTGGTAAATCATTAGTACAAAAGGGCACTCACCTGCAGCAAAAATCGTGCAGCGCGCTCCACCACCTCTCAGACCAAATCTGCTGCCTCCGCCGCACAGCCGGGGCCTTTGTGCGGGAGTCTCGTCACGCGGCGCCAACAATCAAACAACCACCGTTGCCATGGTAACGAACTCTGTGGCGCAAAACCCGATAAACTTTGAATGAATATCCTATTGCGCAGCGCTGGACCTAAACTGTTAACACAAATATATAAGTTGTTTGGGCGACCTCTAAATATTAATATTTATTTTTTATATTTTTTAAGGCCTATTTCTACCACAAAAGGAACAATATTAGTGGGCGTCCCGGTCTAATTTCGAAATTTTATTTTTAAGGACCACCCTATTGCCCCCCTTTTCAATTTTCTGGTTACGCTACTGTTCTTGACCTTGCCAAGTGTGGTGTGAGTGAGGCAGGAAGCAGGGTGTGGGTTCCGCAGGCAGGAGCAGAGTGTCAAGGCAGCGCGTTGCTCTCGCTGTCCTGACTGTCACCACTGTTGCAGGTGCTGAGGTCACAGTCGCTGAGGTCACAATCCAAGCCGGCTGCTCCGCCCGGCACCAACCCTGGCTCGCTCTGGCATCCCCGAGGGTTCCCGCAGGACCGGCTGTCGTGTGTGCTGGCCAGAGTATTGCTGCGGTGGAGGCTGTAGGGCCGGGCAGCAGCATGAGTGGCCGGGAGCAGCAGGATCAGTCTGCCTCAGGGGTGGGGAAGCACAGGTGTAATGGCAAGAATCACCTGGAGGCAGGCAGCTCAGGCCACAAGGCAGAGAGTGAGATAAGGTGTCAGGAGTGTGACAAAACATTCAAATACAAGAGTCAGCTTGAGAGACATTCCCTGACGCACAGTGGTGTTAAAAATCATGAATGTCTAGAGTGTGGGAAAAAATTTGCTCTTAAACCTCACCTCTCCACACATAGCCTGAATCACAGTGGTGTCAAAAATTATGAATGTCTGGTGTGCGGGAAAAGATTTGCTATAAAGAAATACCTCACCGAACACACCCTGACACACAGTGGTATAAAAAATCATGAATGTCTAGAGTGTGGGAAAAAATTTGCTAGAAAGAGTGACCTCACCACACACATCCTAACACACAGTGGTGTTAAAAATCATGAATGTCTAGAGTGTGGGAGAAAATTTGCTCACAAACAAAACCTCTCCACACATATCCTGACACATAGTAATGTTAAAAATTATGAATGTCTGGTGTGTAGGAAAAAATTTACTACAAAGAACCACCTCACCAGACACACCCTGACACACAGTGGTATAAAAAATCATGAATGTCTGGAGTGTGGGAGAAAATTTGCTCTCAAAGAAAACCTCTCCATACACACGTTGACACACAGTGGTGTTAAAAATCATGAATGTCTAGAGTGCGGAAAAAGATTTGCTACCATTTCTTTGCTCAACAAGCACACCTTTAGACACACTGGCTTGCGGGAGTTCAAGTGTGATGTTTGTAGCAAGTGTTTCAAGACAAAGGGTGAAATTGTCAGGCACATGAAGATCCACTTTTGAGGTGGTGTGTTGTGTGGACAAGTGTGGTTGTACCTAGTGGTGGGATTAAAAAAATTTAAGAACAGATTCTCTCACTAAGGTCTCACTAACAACAGGTTCTCTCACTAGCACAGTCTCTAGCAGCAAACCATGCTGGCTGGCCTGATATACGCGCCAAGGTTGATCTTTGGGTTGCCACACAGGCTACAGTCTAGCAAGGGAAATTATTAATTTTAGTTATTTTCCCAACTTTAAAAAAAAATTCTAAATAATGGTTAAAGCATAATTACTACTGAGCAGACTGTATATGGTTGATGACTATTAAAATGTTTGGGTAGTTGCAAATGTTATCCATTAGACTATTACCAATTGTGATAATGTTGTGATAACATTTTTATAACAATTATTTGCAATTATAATTTTTTTTTTCTTCTGTGCCTCAAATATCTTTTAATCAATTTATTAGTAATGCTTATTTTTTATATTTTGCTGCATATAATTAAGCAACCTTTACTTGTGCGGGGTAATATCAGTTTATAGTAGAAATGTGTTTGAATACTGCATTTACATTGCCTGTTGCCATTTTGAAAAGGAAAAATAATAAGGAAAATGCTTTAGCTTAAGTCTTTTATTCATGATCTTTCATTTAAAAAAATTCCAAATAGCCACTTGATTGTCATCATAGTCTTTAACCTTTTTTTTTTTTCACCCTGTTGTCATCAGCACTGTGGTTTTTTGTAAGCCATGTTTTGACAAAAGGAGTGGCATCCCATGAATCCAATGGGAGACCAATAAGATTAATTGTCATCAAGTTTGCTACATTTTCCACTGTAAGGCGGCGGCTTTTATCTGTGCATATAATGTTCATTCTTGAAAAGCCTCTTTCTGCCTCGGCAGAACTGACAGCAGCAATAGTGTTGATAATATGTTTAGCCTTCTGTACAGTTTGAGGAATCACAGGATTATGGAAATTTTTAAGGACAATTTCCACATAGTCACGAAAATCATTAATAGGAATGTTGTGATGAAAAAATTTACTGAAACGACTCAGATTTTCTTCTGCAGCTTTCCAGGGTACAACTACTTCCTCACTATTCCAAGTATCTGGCTCTAGCAAGTTTAGCAGTTCATGCAATTTGTTGTCATTTTCCTGGTCATTGTTCTTTGATGTTAAATGATCACAGTCCATCAACCTTTTTTTCATATTTTCGATTATTACCTCAAGCAGCTTTTCACGAGGAAGGCTAACAAATCTATGGTTTTCAATTAACTGAATATCCTTAAATGCATCAGAAACAACTCTATCATCAATTTCCTTTTCAAATGTCCCCTTACTTTCTTTGAGCATTTCAAATACCTTAATGGACCTTTTTATTAGTTTTTCAGCTCTTGACAAAGTTAAACATCTAGCTTGAAGGGCATCAGCAAGTAAGGAAATTTCTTGCAGTATATATCTATCATCAGTGCTAAATCATTCAAGAAATATTTGTTGCAAAGACGGGCAGCCATCCCTGAATGTTTTGTCTCACTAGAGAAATATTTGTACAATGCTGGATAAGCACGCCATACAGCAAGGGCAGATCTCAAACTGCAAGCAGCCCATCTTGGTCCCAGAACTCTACCTATCTTTAGAATTTGTTCCCCAAGTTCTTTAGAAATTTTGACAAGTTCCATTTGTTTTTTGTTTGATTGGTGAAAGACTGTGTAGATTTTATCCATGAATATTTTGAAGTGATTCACTTGTTTTATATCACTGACACAATCATCCAAAACAAGTTGCAAACGATGGTTTAAACAATGCCAAATGACAATGTTAGGAAAATAATTTTTAAGTCTAGTGCCTACTCCAGAATTGCGGCCAAGCATTACACTTGCCCCATCTGAACAGAAAGCAATCAAATTATTTCTCAAATATTCACTATCAAATCCAGCACAGTGCAAACTGTCTAACAAGGATGTGTATATTGTTTCTGCTTTCTGTCCTTCCAATTCAACCAAATCCAAAAAAATTGTTGGTGATAGATCGCAATCTTCAATCTTCAAAAAAATTACAACCACAGGCTTACTGAATATGGTTGAAGCTTCATCAATGATGACACAGATTTTAAAGTTTTGCTCAATAATTTTAGTGAATATTTCTTTTTTTATCTCCTTTGCAATATGATCTACTATTTTCACAGCTGTTTTGCGAGAATGAAGTCCAACACCTATGTCCACTCCATTTTTTATTTGAAGCTCAATCTCATCTTCAACATCAGAAAATGGACGGCTTCTCTTTGCTAAACTGTAGACTGTATTGAAAACTCTATTAGTAGAGCCTTTATGCTTCTGGTTCAATTTATCCATGCATTTTGTAATAGCATCCTCTGCACAATCTTGTAGGCGCTTAACACAAATACTGTGGGCCTTTGATAAGAAGTGCTCACCCATCTTTTTTCTTTGAGAAGCTTGCTGAATTGTTTTATCCCTTCCCGAAGCTACAATACTGCAGCTGGCCCATTCTATTGATATGTGAATTCCTTTCACGTTTATGGATTCAGATTCAAATCTGGCACAGTGATCACACCCAAGTTTTTTACTACGAACAATCAACCCATCATACTTTTTCTTGAAGTTCTCATACTGTTCCATACTCCAGCAGTCTGGAAGAGCTGATGCTTCATCTGCCTCACCTCTAGTTGTCATGTCATCAGAAGCAGAATTTTCATTAGTATCATGCAGTAAAGGTGGCTGTGTTTCATTCTCACTGGCCTCTTGTTTTGAACTTTCAGTTCTTGTGATTTTTCTAACAAACTCGAGTATAGTTTTTTGTCTTCATTTTAGGGCCCGAATCCTGAAATAAAAAAAAAACTAGTTACTAGGATTGCTACAATATTTTCACTGCATAATCCAAAATGCAGTATTTTTCTTTAATGCTAATTTTATTTAGATCTAGTCTGCTTAACTGTTAGTGTTAGGCACTAGGCTGGGTTGTTAGTGTTAGGCACTAGGCTGGGTTGTTAGTGTTAGGCACTAGGCTGGGTTGTTAGTGTTAGGCACTAGGCTGGGTTGTTAGTGTTAGGCACTAGGCTGGGTTGTTAGTGTTAGGCACTAGGCTGGGTTGTTAGTGTTAGGCACTAGGCTGGGTTGTTAGTGTTAGGCACTAGGCTGGGTTGTTAGTGTTAGGCACTAGGCTGGGTTGTTAGTGTTAGGCACTAGGCTGGGTTGTTAGTGTTAGGCACTAGGCTGGGTGGAGCAAACATTAACATTAGTGAAACGACCAGGCAAATTTAGATAAAAGCAAGAAAAAAAGAAAGGAAATGGATAGAATTAGTAATAGTAATAGTAATATACAATAAAGCACTAAGCCTGTCAAGACTGTGCAGCGCTAAGAAAATATGAAAAACAGACAGTGGAACGAACAGCCAGGCGAATTTAGTTGGAACAACAGCTGGTGGATAGAATTAGGCCTAGAATTAAAGTTCCCAATAAAATTAGTTGAACAAGAAAGACGAGTTTAAAGAATGAGCAACAGGCCCATGTTACATGCCTAAGCCACCACAGCTGCAGCCAGTTGGGAATTGTGGGGATGAATAGAGAAATTAATTCTTAAAATGATAACTTTTAGGATAAGATATTATAAAATGTCAATGTAATTTAATATTTTTGTTTTAATAATATTTATCTTGTTTATTATTTTAAATATAAAATATCTAAAACAGACAAACAAACAAACAACCATGCAGGGTCAAGTAAAAAACCTAACCGCTAAGAAGAATTTTTTTGGGAAAATTCGCCAAAAATTTATTATTTGCGTCAAATGTTTATTGCTTTCAGGAAATTTCATACAAAACTTCAGCATTACATATCCACCTACAAATTTATTATTAATACACCTAAAATGTTAACGAAAAAAGCTTCTTTATAGCACTTTGGGTATTATTTTAGGAGAGGACCATAACGCTTACACATTTAAGAGTATTGTTTTTGATTACCTTTATGGATACTAAGAAACTTACTTTATTGAAGTTTTCGTCGCAAATTAATAGTTTCCATGATATAGGGTGATATAGGTTAGGTTATGTCAGGTTAAGTTAGGTTAGGTCAGGTTAGGTTAGATTAGGTTAGGTTTTCCCCGTAGAGTTTCATCATAACTTAAATGAAGTATTTCCGACGTGTTTTATGCTCAAAATCGTCTATATCTATAACATAAAAAACCAATAACGAGCATCATAGTTTTGTCCTCGAAATGCAGTTTGGTCCTATTGTAAAAATTTACCGCACTTTGTTGCACCTTTTGTAATTTTTGTTGTGGTTATTATAACACTATCATCACAAAATAACATTATTAACACTATTATTATCATATATGGTTAAATCCATGCACATTCTACTTTCAATAAATATTTTATTTTCGTCATGTCAGCCTTGCCTCTTCCACTTTTTGTTCTATTTGAGCCCAGCCATCAGCACTACAATGCTGCCAATAACTACACGGCTGATCAGAATGCATCAAAACTATTGGGCTTATTCTGTGTCTCGGCCCTATGCCTATATATGGCATATTTATAGATTCAAACGGTTATCAAAGTGATCTTGACATATTTAAGATCACCATTCCTTATGTGGTGAGGCGTGACTACAGAAAATAATAACTACAGCCTCAAAAAAACCTAAAATCCTACCAGAAATGGAGATGTAAGCAAAACGTTTGAATCAGTGATGCCATTCCCTTCCCCTTCCTCACTGAGACTCAGTGTTACCAACTCCAAATAACTTGGGAAATATAGCTAATGTTCGTCTTGAACCCGTGTTCGGCTCCACCCGACATCAAATCTGGTTTTAGTCGTGTTTTTGACTATCAAAAGCCAGTAACAGATCTATGAGGGGTCTACCAAAATAAGTTATAAGTTAAAGGTGTCCATGGGGAAAAAAGATTGAGAACCCCTGATTTAAGCTAACAACCGGTTCTCGGGATTAATGAAATTCCAAGAACAGGTTCTTACGAACCGGTGCGAACCGGCTGAATCGAGACCACCGAGAGACAAGGCCTGGTGGATCGCCCGTGACGTCACACCATAAGGATACCACCCGCTCCGCTCCCCGTACAAGTTTACCTACCTAATATAATGTTTATCAGTATAAAAGATATACTGTTATCTTTGGAAATGTTTGTTCTATAATATTATCAAATAAAAAACCGTAAAACACACAAAGAAAATGCCATTATGAGACTTTCAAGAAATATGCATTAACTTAAACTCTTCGCCATTTAATATTTTGCTCGCAAACATTTTACATGGAGAATATCAATAGAAGCGGAGTTTAATTAGCTTTCCATTGATATCTTTCGTTTAGTGATAAATGAATTAGCGGCATGCATAAATTAGCGTTAACTAAATATAAAAAATCATGAAATCGGGTAATTTCCTACCTAATATATGTTTATCAGTATAAAATATATACTGTTATCTTCAGAAATGTTTGTTCTATAATATTATCAAATAAAAAACCGTAAAACACATTAAAGAAATGCCATTATGAGACTTTCAAGAAATATGCATGAACTTAAACTTTTCGCCATTTAATATTTTGTGAAAAAACTTTTTACATGGAGAATATCAATAGAAGCGGAATTTAATTAGCTTTCCATTGATATATTTCCTTTTCTGATAAATAAATTAGAACCATGCATGAATTAGCGTTAACTAAATAAATAACATCATGAAATCGGGTAATTTCCCAGATTTCATGATGTTATTTATTTAGTTAACGCTAATTTATGCATGGTTCTAATTAATTTATCAGAAAAGGAAATATATCAATGGAAAGCTAATTAAATTCCGCTTCTATTGATATTCTCCATGTAAAAAGTTTTTTCACAAAATATTAAATGGCGAAAAGTTTAAGTTCATGCATATTTCTTGAAAGTCTCATAATGGCATTTCTTTAGTGTGTTTTACGGTTTTTTTATTTGATAATATTATAGAACAAACATTTCCGAAGATAACTGTATATATTTTATATTGATAAACATATATTAGGTAGGAAATTATACGATTTCATGATTTTTTATATTTAGTTAACGCTAATTTATGCATGCCGCTAATTCATTTATCACTAAACTAAATATATCAATGGAAAGCTAATTAAACTCCGCTTCTATTGATATTCTCCATGTAAAATGTTTGCGAGCAAAATATTAAATGGCGAAGAGTTTAAGTTAATGCATATTTCTTGAAAGTCTCATAATGGCCTTTTCTTTGTGTGTTTTACGGTTTTTTATTGGATAATATTATAGAACAAACATTTCCGAAGATAACAGTATATCTTTTATACTGATAAACATTATATTAGGTAGGTAAACTTGTACGGGGAGCGGAGCGGGTGGCATCCTTATGGTGTGACGTCACGGGCGATCCACCAGGCCTTATCATCTCGGTGGCCACGGCTGAATCCCATTACTGATTGTACCCATGGCTGCGGGAGTGTGTCCTGTGTGGCAATGGGTGGTGGTGGTGGTGGGCAGTGTGTTACATGTATTTACCTTCACTATATGTCACCTTATACAAGAGGACTCAATAATACCCAATCTCCATCAACATCTTGGTTAGTTTTTATTTCCGACAGATTATTACTTTTTATTTTACATTGTGGCCTATAGCGCGTGTAGGCAGTAAGACCTCCAGGGCGGGGATGGTAGGCCCTGGAGGTTCACTTGAGGGCTGTGGTGGTTGGTCCTCGCCTGTGGTGGCGCAGGCAGGATTCACACGCGACTTGCAGGCGCTAACCACTCTGCCACCGCCTTCCCACACAAGGGAATGACATGAAAGGAAGGGAGGCATGGACAGGCGCTAACCACTCTGCCACCGCCTTCCCACACAAGGGAATGACATGAAAGGAAGGGAGGCATGGACAGGCGCTAACCACTCTGCCACCGCCTTCCCACACAAGGGAATGACATGAAAGGAAGGGAGGCATGGATTACACACCTAGATGGAGGGGATGGAAAACTGCCACCTCGTGCACACACACACACACAGTTAAGAAATTTCTTGATGGAAACAGAGAGTGACTTTGATATTGAAGATTGGAAGAGACAACCCTTTGAGATTGGTTACAGACAACCCTTCACCAGAGACACAAAAATAACATCTTCGGAGATACATAATTATAACCTCTTGAGGAATATATGAGTGGCGTTTGCTTATTTGGACAAAGAGATGATGAAGAAACTGGTTGTAACAATGATTCCCCCAAGGTTGGAATGTGCAGCAGTGGTTTGGTCACTGCATAGAAAGAAAGATCCAAAGAACACAGAGGGCTGCCATGAGGGCTCTTTTGGTTTCTATCCTTCTCTCTGCACCTTCATCTCAAGTTTCCTTTCAAACCATTCAATTGCAGCTACTGTAGACGGTCATTGTACTTCCCCCAAGTCTATCAATAATGGTGTTCCCAGGGTTCTGTCCTATCACCCACTCTATTATTCAATAATGATCTAAGTCTAACTCAAAGACCTATCCACTCCTACGCTGATGACTCTACCCTAAATTTTCAACGTTGTTCATTAGACGTCCAACTCAACACGATTTAATTGATTCACGGAGAGATGCCATCGAGCGCCTAACTTCTGATCTTTCTATATTTTCTGAATGGAGCAAAGCAGGCCTTGTTTTGTTCAATGCCTCGAAATCCCAATTTTTTCACCTATCTACTCGACATAACTTTCCAGACAACTATCCCCTCTTCTTCAATGACACTCAAATGTCTCCTACAATGAACATTCAATAACTATACTTTACTAAAAATATCAACCGGAAATTTCACATCTCATCTCTTGCTAAAACAGCTTCTAAGAAGTTAGGTGTCCTGTACCGTTTGCATCCATTTTTTCTCCCTCCCAGCTGCTTGCTCTCTACAGGGGCCTTATCCGCCCATGTATGGAGTATGTTTCACATGTTTGGGGGGATCCACTCATACAGCTCTCCTAAACAGGGTTGAGTCAAAAGCTCTTCGTCTCGTCAACTCCCCTCCTCTGACTGACTGTCTTCAATCTTTAAATCACCGCCGCAATGTTGCTTCTCTTGCTATCTTCTACCGTTATTTTCATGCTCACTGCTCTTCTGAACCTGCAAGCTGCATGCCTTTCCCTCTCTCGCGGCCTCGCTGCACAAGACTTTCTACTTATTCTCATCCCTATTCTGTCCATCTTCTTAATGCAAGAGGTAACCAGTATTTTCACTCTTTCATCCCCTTCACTGGTAAATTCTGGAACTCTTCCTATTTCAATTTTTCCAACTTCCTACGACATAAATCTTTTCAGGAGAGAAGTGTCAAGACATTTCCCGAACTAAATTAGCCCACCCCCCATTTTTTTTATTCTTACTGTATTCTTTATAGGGACTGGCAACTAAGCGGGGTTTTTTTTCTTCCCTTGGCCAGTCCTTTAACCCGTAAGTGGTCAACAGTGTACTAATTAGTACATCATCACAGAGGGGCTTATCTGTGGTCAACAACGTTCAAGTACTTTCTTTAATTTCCCGCCACATACGGATTTGAAAATTGTGCTCACGGTAGTAATTATGTTCCTGGGAGTGTCCGGCAGCTTGTCCTACACTTTCGTGCCACTTTGACAGATTGGGATGCCTACCAGGGTACCTCCCACCCCCGCCACCGTCCCTCAGTGAGTCAGTAAACCCTGACTCCGAGTCAGTCAGTAACCCCCGAGCCAGGGAGAGAACACCCTGGCAAAGCTCTTACCCTGGCAAAGTACTGAGAAGCCGGGGTAATGTTTGTTTACATAGTATGGAAGATAAGGCACTTAGAAATACCTTTAGCGTAAGGAAAAAAATGACACATCAAATATTCCGTAATAAGTGTTAATATTTTGCGAATGGAGTGTTTTATACACGAAAACAAGTGATTTTGTTTATAAATAAGCATGCTTCATAGATATAGATGTCCTACAGAAGTGATTGGTGTACAAAAATTGTGGTGAATGATGAAATATTGCTCCGACATCCACAAGTCGTGGTGGGAGTGACGTTGCCAAGTTGTAATATAAATAAACCATGTGTGCTTTTGATAATCCTGATTTAGTGTGATATATTATATTTTTGCATTGTAATATATAATAAAGAATAGAAAACTATGTGATAAGTGTATAAATGCGGCTACCACACCGACCGCAAGTACTGCACCACTGCTGCAGTGAGTACATCTGGCACCACCGCTTAGCGAGGCAGGTCTCCGCGGGACCTTTAAACCAGGTGATTTGGACCTTTAACCATTTTTTTTTCTGGTGTCATTTTGGGTAATTTGAAGGAAAAAAAAAAAAAAAAATATTTGTGACCAGGAGTACATACTACTATTGGTGTTATTTTAATGTGACCCCTTACGGGTTAAGATGTAAAGTATAAAAAAAGTTAAAGTATTGTTACAATGACAAAGTTTTACTAAAATTACAAGTTTAAGAGTAGCTACCCAAAGTTTAATATACTTAGATAAAAGTAAACCTTGATCATTGAATACTCCAGTAATCACTACACCACCGGCCACTTACAATTTTGTTATAAATTTGTTACAAAAATATGGTATCATAAAAACATAAGGAAGCTACAGGAGGCTGTGAGACCTACACGTGGTAGTCGTAGTTCCTGTATCACTTAACATTGACGAATTAAGATTTAGTACAGTGAAGTAATCAAGATGAATCATAAAAATGTAAAATCTATAGATACATGTTCATGATTCAACTTTATTTCTTCACAATTTATACTACATCTTTGTCTATGTTAAGTGAAACCATATTGTTACATTCTTCTTCTTGGACCTCACCACACACTGCATGTGTGTCTCAGGTGAGGCTGTGCAAGACCGTGTTACAATACCCGCTGCTGCTTGACTTACTTACAGCCCTATAGTTCGGCGTGTAGGGTGAGGCGAGTTGGGAGTATCACGAGGTCAATCAACACAAAGGCGAAGGAAACACCAGACTCATTTCTTGGTTTACTGAACAAAGCCACAAGCCACTACAAGCACTGGTACAATTAACAGATAATACGTCATCTACCTCCAATCTCTTGAAGACTGTCGCAAGGCCAGAGACGTTACAACACCACAGTCCCCCACCACCACAACCACACAGTTCCCCCACCACCACCACATCCACAGTTCCCCCACCACCACCACCACTACAACCACCATGCCTCTGCCAGGAGCGCGCGCGTCTGTTCCTCACAACGCCCGAGACCTCACTCCTTTGTGCCGCTAGCAGGCAGTGGCAGAGCCAGGCACCCACCCTCACGTCCTTCTGGCCCTGCTCCCCGCCCCATACCCAACACCCACCCACCACCACTCAAGGTTGTCTCACCACCGCCACCGGCCCACTTCACGCGCGCCACCTCCAACCGCTCATACACACAGACACCCGCAACACGCCACACAACCACCACATGTCTTCCCCACCACAACTACGTACATGCATAACGCCAGGCGCGTAACAATATTTTTGCAACATATATATTTATTGGGGGAGGCGGTGGCAGAGTGGTTAGCATCTTGGAGTGGTGAGCTCGATGTCTCGAGTTCGAATCCAGCCGAGGGCAACTCTTTCGACCTTCTTTAATGCGGCCGACAAGAGACTGGTAGGTCAGCAGAAGGTCCCGAGTTCAAGTCCCACCAAGGAGCAACCGTCAAATCCATCGTCGAGTGGCCGAAGAAACCCGCATGTAACATACCTGTTCTTTCAACTGTGACAACAAGTGCAGCGGAGGGAACACCAGGTGGCACCATGAGCCTGACTGAGGATCCGAACATCACAGAAAACGGGATCTTCACCCAAGACCACAGGCGTCACTAGAAAAAAATCCAGCCTGCGCCACCAACGGGCGAGGGCCAACCATCACGACCCCCCAGAATATGCAGGGCCAACCACCTGAGCCCTCAAAAGAAAAAATTGCCTACAGGCGCTATAGGCTCTTAACGTAAAAAAAAAAAAAAAAAAATACATATCTGGTAGCGGGCCGGTGGTGTAGTGATTACTTGAGTACACGATGACAAAGGGACTTTTTTTTTAATCTTTACTTCGGTACATTAAACTTTGGGTACTTTTACTTATACTATGAGTAAAAATTTGTGTGTATAATGACGGCTTTGAAGTATGAAAATCCCAACAGATTATGTGTATGGGAGAACACCTGACCAAAGGCTTCACCGACATCATTCACTGGATGACTCCCAGTCCCAACTCAAGCTCAAGTTCTGCCCCCTGCCAGTTTAACAGTGAAGGTAGGAGTCAGTGGCCCGTACCGAGTCATGATGAAGGTTGAGCGACAAACTTCGTCGACTGAGGAAGGTTACCATAAAAGGGATATTTTTGGAACAAAGAGCAGCGACGAAGGGCGGCACGAAGACACGGGGGTGCCCGTGTCTTCGTGCCCGTGTCTTCGTGCCCGTGTCTTCGTGCCCGTGTCTTCGTGCCCGTGTCTTCGTGCCCGTGTCTTCGTGCCGACCTACGACCGTCGTCGCTGCTCTTCGTTCCGAAAAATATCCCTTTTATGGTAACCTTCCTCAGTCGACGGCCAGTGGGTGCTTCAGAATAATGTCCTAGAAGTAGTACATAAGTATGTATACCTAGGAATGGAAGTAAACAAGGAAGGGATAGGCGGTGAAAAGCAGAGGAAAGTTAATGAAGGCAAGGCAAGGAGGATGTCAGGCATGATTATAAATGGTGGTAACAGAGTCATTAATAAATATGAGGTAGGCAGGAGTTTATGGAAGGGGGTGGCTGTGCCCTATTGCCTGTATGGGTCAGAAGTGACTCAGTACAGGGAGGTCCCGAAGATACGAGCAGTTAGGTTCCACCTGGCATACTCGTAAAGCGAAATCTCATATAACGAAACACATAACTAATGGTAAAATATAGGTTTGGTTCCAGGACCCCATCAATAAAAATGAAAAAATGAAAAATAAAAGACATGTTTTTCAAGCTAAAATAAACTATAGCAAACACAACAAACACACAGCGTCTATATTACCCACACTGTACTACCTATTCTGTAGAAAAAGTATTCTGAAAGAGAAAATAGCACACAAAATAACATAACTGCACATTAATTAAACATAAAACATGCATAACAAGCAAAAAAGACGTTGTAATGTAGGGGACGCCGCGTGATACAAGAGAAGGTAGTGTAGGGGTCCCAAGGTTGGGGCTGCACACCTGCTAATTACCCCTAAAGGTCAGGCCGCGCCATAGGCTTAATTACCCTTCAGGTCAGGCCTTGCTAGGGGTGACCTGACTGCGGTCCCAAGGTTGGGGCCGCACACCTGCTAATTACCCCTAAATGTCGGGCCGCGCCATATGCTTAATTACCCTTCAGGTCACGGCTTGCTAGGGGTGACCTGACTGGGGTCAACCAAATCCCCCTTTGTCCAGCCCGGGAGTGGTAGGGCGGGCATTTTGAACTTGATAATTTTACTAACCCCAGTTTGAATGTCCTATCATTGGATTTTTGATCTCGTATATTGAAAATAGACCCTAATTTACACATCTCGTATCATCGGATTCTCGTATACCGAATGTTCGTATAACGGGACCTCCCTGTACAGGGAAGGAGGCATCATGAACTTGGAAAAGGCTCAGAACACAGTAGGCAGATGGAGACTAGGAGCATGTAGGAGCACTGCTGTAGAGGCCATAAGGGGAGATATGGGATGGAGCACCTTCAGGGAAAGGATAATTAAAGGAAATCTGGTGTTCCACAAGAAAATTGAAAGACTTAGTGAAGATAGATGGGCAAAGAAAAGGTAAATTTTTACAATAGGACCGAAATTCCCTACACAATTGGGAGTGTGGTTTCTGTTTACCTTATTGGATTCTAAGAAGCATTCTCTCTATGAGCTTCCGTCACAAATCACTACTTTTGGAGATATAAGATGTTTTTAATAGGAAGGAGTGGTGGGGTGGCTTATGGCCAAAAAATAATCAAATCGTTACACGCTGGCCCAAAGCACCAAATTTGGTACATGCATAGTTTAGGTCAATACACACATTTTTGGAGGGGGGTACCCGATTTTAAAGGTCAAGGTCATGGTCAGGTTAAGGTCAAAGGTCAAAATGGGGTAGTACTGTCATTTCAGGTGGCAGTTTATTTTTACCATGCTTTATGTAGTGTAGTTACTAACAGCATTGCTGATGGTGTGCGTTTTTCTGTTTCCGGGTGCTTCCTGGTTGAGGACTGAAATCAGCCCAGGCAAGTAGAGGAGAGTTTGCATTTCAATCTTTGACACAACATGGATTGGTCAAAGTGCATTATATGCGGCACAGCAGACGGTGCTTTAAAGTGTCCTGCAACACAACAGGATGGCAAAGGTTCACAACCATACGAGGACTTCATGAAAAATGTACAGGGGTTTAAAGAACTGAAATCATTGGCGGCCTGTATTTGTTTCGATGATGATGTGACTGCAAACGATCTCAATGTAAATTGTGCCAAGTGGCATAAAAACTGTCATTTGTTATTTGCCAAATCAAAACTGGTAAGGGCACAGGAGAGAAATGCTAGAAAGAGGAATGTTGACCACTCTGGCGATGGTGCTAGTACTGGACAAAGAAAGTCCAAACGGGTATCTCTACCTGATGAACTCAAGTGTTGCAACATGTGTATATTTTGCAAGAAGTCAGATGGTGTGCTTCACAGTTGTGCAACTTTAGGACTAGACAAAACACTGCGAGAACAAGCAGACGCACTACAGGATACTGATTTGTTAGCTACTATTGCGGGTGGGGATCTTGTTGCTATTGAAACAAAGTATCACAAACAATGCATGGATGCATTCCGCGTTCGATACAGAAGTTACAAACGATCTCAGGCTACATTATCGGATTCAACTGATCAATCAATGACAGACTCGAGGGTATTCGCAGAAATAATATCTTTCATTGAAACTAATGTCGAGGAGGGGGAGTACATATTTCCATTAGCAGATCTGCACAAAATGTGTGTAACTCGCTTTGCAGCCTTGGGGTATGAGAAACAGGTGAATAAGACACGACTGAAAAAAAACCTTCTGGGTCATTACCAGGATCAGTGTCAGGAACAATCAGTTGGCAAGCAAACAGTCCTTGTTTTTAATGAAGGCCTTCAAAAGCTCTTGAAAGAGGAGTTGAACTCTCGTGATTTTGAGAAAGACGCTCTCTCAATGGTACACGTGGCAAAGGTAATACGACAAGAAATCTCCAAGACAAAATTCCGTACATTTGATGGAAGTTTCACCCCAGATTGCCAAGATGATTCAGTGCCAAATTCTCTCAAGGTCTTGATCTCCATGTTGTTATATGGATCAAACATCAACGAGCAGACAGCAAGAAATTTACAAGCATGTCTGACAATATGCCAGCTGATTAGATTAAATTCCAAAGAAAAGCCCAAAGTAGCAGAGAAACCACGTCAACCTGACCTTGACCTTGACCTTTGATATGACTCCCTCAAGTCCATTAATGGTAATTTAGGCAATGACAGCACGTTTTTATGTTGAAAATTATTTTGGAAATGGCTAAAGACGGCAATTAGCGAAGTTTGACCTTTAATCTTGACCTGACTTTGACCTTTAAAATTGGGTACCCCCCTCCAAAAAGTTTTGCTTTGGCCCAAAGTATATGTGTGCCAAATTTGGTGCTTTGGGCCAGCAGGTAACGATCATTGCCATAAGCCACCACACTAATAGGAGATGTGAAAATTAAACTAACCTAACCCTACCTTTAGACTCACTAAACTAACCTAACCTAACCTATTCCCACGCTTTAACCTCCTAACTAAAGCCAAATCTGCATTACAAAAGTGTCCGCGGCAAGGGAAAAACAGAGGCGATGCAGGTCACAAGAGGAAGAAGAGTGAGGCACACATAAACACTTGTCTCTCTCCTCCCTATGAACAAAATGTCATATATCCAAAATTAATGATTTGCAACGGAAACTTATTGAGAGAATGTTTCCTAGAATCCAATAAGGTAAACAGAAACCATACTCCCAATTGTGAAGAGAATTTCGGTCCTATTGTAAAATAATACCAAAGAAAATATCCCAGGAAAATAGATAAAGTTCCACCTGGAAGAAGGAACTAGAGAGATGGAAAAGGAGAGAAACTGTGGGAGAGGAATGGAACAGGATGTAGATAAGAGATATCAAAAAGAAAATTGAGAAGAATGGGCTAGTTAAAGGGCAGGAGGGAATGGCCAGGAAATCAACGTTGCAGTGGTACAGGTGGAAACAGAAACCAGAGGGGGTGACCTGGCATGTAGGAGACTGGGGGAGTAAGTTACTCTATAAACCAAGGACAGGCACCTTGGAAGTCAACGGAAGGAACAGGGAACTGGAGAACCAGAATTGTAGCTGCAGGGTAGGAGAGAAAGAAACCGTAGAACATGTCATTGTGGAATGCATGCAACAAGTATAGGAGTCAGAGGGAAAGGCTTATAGTGTTACACAGGCAGGCTGCTCATGTGTTTTTCTCGTGTGTTCGGGGCCGGTCCATAGTGTGACAGAACGTCATAGGGGGCGGGGATGAATCACCCGCGGAGGCGATTAGCCGGCCCGGGCGGTGGGTGGAGCTTCCCTCCCGGGCACGTGAGGTGACGCAATCTGCCCGGAAGGTTAGACTTCCATACTCTTTCTACTATGTTTCACCCTTATGTGTTTGTGTGTCTAGATTGTGCGAGAAATAGAATTGTCAAGAACTTTCTAGGAATAAGAGAACATTGTATATATAGCCATTGACACGGGAAGGGGAAAGAGTTCCTGCCAGACAGTCAAGAGTTGTACATAAGCAGAAATAAATACCAAGAAGCTTCGTGCCAGCCTTTCTTTGCCCACGGCTACTTCGTGTCTAGTGACGGCGAGGTTGAAGGCTCAATCAATCAATCATTGGGGGCATACGCCGGGGGGCGCGTCGCCTCGCCCACCCTACGACGCCACTCCCGGGGGTCACCACGCGTGAGTTCCCATGCAGGCTCCTTTCCCATACCAAGCAGCTCTCGACAAGAAACATCAACTTGCCCCAGCCAGGAGCCTTGTGGGCGCCCCCTTGGCCTCCTCCACGCCGGATTGTCTCTTACAGATACAACCCGATGGGAAGGATCGGTTTCAGGGTAGCGTGCCACATGCCCATATAGCCGAAGTTGGCGCTGACGGACTATGCAGGTAATAGGCCTCGATTCAGTCTCACGGTGCAATCGCTGATTTGACACGTAATCATCCCAGCGATACCCCATGATTCTGCGAAGACACTTATTACCAAAGGCATTGATTCGTCTCTTCAAGTCACTATTTAGTGTCCATGTCTCACAACCATAGAGTAAGACAGGGATCACAAGCGACTTGAAGATCCGGCTCTTTGTCCTCCTGCACAGGTACCGACAACGCCAAACACTCCCGCTGAGCGAGTCCATAACACCGTGGGCTATGCCAATCCGCCGTAAGGCTTCTTGACGTGACCCGCCGTCATTATGGACTGCGCTACCAAGGTATGTAAAACTTTCCAAGATCTCAATGTCCTCGCCACATGCATGAACAGACTGTACTGCTTCATCTAGTAAGTCTCCAAACACCTGGACCTTGGTCTTGAGCCAGGAGACCTCAAGTCCCAAAGGCTTTGCCTCCTCGTGCAGCGCCTCGAGAGCCATCACCAGGACCTCCAGCGACTCAGCAAAGATTACTGCATCATCGGCAAAAACAAGATCAGTGATCTTGGTGTTGCCGACGGATGCTCCACAATCACTTTGATCTACAACCTTGTCCAATACCCAGTCCATACAAGCGTTGAAAAGTGATGGGGCAAGGACGCACCCTTGCCTCACTCCTGTATTCACAGGAAAGAAGCTGGATACACCTGCCCCACACTTCACAGCACTCTCAGTCCCAGAATACAGACCAGTTATCAAACCAATAGTCCTTGCAGGAATCCCTCGAAGTCGCAGAAGATCCCAGAGTGACTCACGATGCACTGAGTCAAACGCCTTCTTGAGATCAACATAGGCTGCAAGCATCCCCTGTCGAAACTCACGTCGGCGTTCCACCAGGACTCGAAGCGCTAGGATACGGTCCGTTGTTGACTTACCAGGCGTGAACCCAGACTGCTGAGGTCTCTGATGCTTCACCAGATGACTGCGAATTCGTGTCAGCAATAGATGGGCAAGCACCTTACCTGGTACGCTGAGCAGTGTAATACCGCGGTAATTGTTGCAGTCCTGACGGTCCCCTTTCCCTTTCCAGATAGGGACGACCAGCCCCCTTTTCCAGTCAGGAGGAATGGTACCTGATTGCCACACGGCAGTCAGGACAGCATGCAAGAGAGACATATACACCTAAAACAGGTACTCAGTGAATGCTTACCTACAGGTAGATATTTCCTGAAGCCTCATTCTGCTTGAACTTGCGTGTTTTCATGAAAAGACAATTTTTAAAGATTGAGTTTTCAAATTCAATTCTTTTGCCAATATTTTCATCCACTGCAGACAAATAAAATGATAAACTACATTTTTTATTAAGAACTGTTTCAGTTGTTGTATTGAAGGGTAATTCTGATATGTCCCGAAAAAGTACAGGGAATTTACGGTAAATGATAGATCATTCAGGCTCAAAGGGCAGAGGATATGAGATGTGCGAGAGACATCTGGCGGCTTAGCTTTGAAAACTCTCCATTACACGACTTGGGCCTCAGTGTTTGTTATGACAGTTCTTCAGCTTGAGAACCAGATTGGGACTGCTGTCTGTGACAACTTTAAGTACAAAGGAGCTGTCGTTCCTGCTCAACTGGACGACATTACCTGTGGCCTGTAAGGCCTGCAGTGAACTAGTCAAATGTGGCTGCAAGAGTCCAAAAGGATGTGCTGCAAGATGTGCATGCAGAAAGGTCAACTGGAAGTGCACTGAACTCTGCAGTTGTTATTGTCAGAAGTAACGCAATCATGAAGCATTGGTGTGATGACTGTAAAATATCTTATAGGCCTATTCATTTTCTTTGTGTTAATAAAATCAAGCTAGTCTTTTTCTAAGTGGTATAATTGCATTCCTTGACCCAGAAAATGTGTGTTTAGACACCAAGATCATGATACTAAGTGGCTTAGCAGCTGATATATTGATAGATATAGGTTTTTCTACGATGGCGATCATAAAAATCCAAGATGGCTGCCATAATGTATCAGGAGGAAGTGGTGCCTATCAAAAATGGGAAAGTAAGGAAATGGGTAGAATGTGGAAAAAATTTGGCACTTTTGTCCGGAACGTCCACATCCATCTGCTAAGCTGCCCCACTACATCTGCTAAGCTGCCCCACTACATCTGCTAAGCTGCCCCACTACATCTGCTAAGCTGCCCCACTACATCTGCTAAGCTGCCCCACTACATCTGCTAAGCTGCCCCACTACATCTGCTAAGCTGCCCCACTACATCTGCTAAGCTGCCCCACTACATCTGCTAAGCTGCCCCACTACATCTGCTAAGCTGCCCCACTGTAAGTTGAAGTCTTGAAGAGAGAAACAAATTTTGAGTGTCTTGAAAAAGAAACACAACAATCGAGTCATGCGAGAGACTGTTGGCTGTTATATAGAACCGGCTTTTAAATGTATCTACATGTACAATAGTCACTTGAATATTTTTAATACTTTCAAATGTATTGAATTATAATTTGCAAAAAATTACTGATTTATATCGAATATCTTTAAAGTAGTAATCACTATGGTTTTTTTGATTTGCCTATGAAAGTTCTTCTTAAAACTTTCCATATAAAGACGTTTCATGACGTTAAACCGGGAATACTGATTCAGAGGGAAAAAAAATAGACAGAACGAAAAAAAAACCAAGGGAAATTTGGTTTTAAAACCCTTAGGACGGAAAAAAGTGCTATTTGTACCCCCGCTTTATAAAAAGAGGGGCGGGGACATGCCTTTGTTGATAAATAAAATATTGGGAAGAAATTCCCCCTCAACCCCCGGGTTTCTTTGTTTTGTTAGTAAGGGGAAATGTTTTTCGTAAACAGCCCATTTCCCCACGGGGACACCGGCACAAATATTTGTAAAAACGGGAAACCCGCGAAGCAACAATAGCAACGCCCGGGCGGAGGGGAGGGGGGGACAGGGGGCCCTGGAGCAAAAAAGACGGGGCCCCTGTCCCCCGGGTTTTAGGGCTGTAGGGGGGACAAAAAGGGGAAAACAAAAAAGATTGAAAAACCCTCCCCAAAAGTGTTTTAACGCAGTGCTGGGAGATAAGAACAAAAAAAGAGAAAAATGAATTAGGATGATAATCATAAAAAAAGGATTGAAAACTGATAAAAAGGGTCTTTCCCGGGTTTAAATAAACAGGGGAAGAGTTAAAAAGTTTTTTTAATGAAGGGGACGAAGGGGGAAGGGGAAAACCTATGAAGCGAAAAAAGGCCCAAATAAAACCCCCGGAAAAAAGGTTTAAAAAAAAGCATCCCTGGGTGACTCCCAACTCAAAAATAAAAAATCAAGAAGAAGATGGAGATGGGGGAAATGAGGGATCCGGGAGATGAGGGGTTTGGGACGTTGGGACTCCCCAAAAAGCATCCCATCCCCGAAGGGGGAGCCTGAGGGAGCGGAGCGGGGGAAGTTGTCGCAGCGGGGGCGGCTAGGGATTTTGAGGGTGTGGGTGAGACTGGGGACCTGCCCCCTCCTCACCCTGGGCCAGAGAGGCATTTGGGGCCACTGAAGTCGGGGTGAGGCTGGTCGACCCCCCCAAATCGCCTTTCCCTGTAGAGGCAACAAAGGTAGAGGGCGTGGATGGGGCTAAGGGACCTTTGATCCCCCGGCCCCCGGTGGGGCTGTGGCCGCTACGGCCCAAGGGGGGAGATGGGGTAGTAAAAGATTCCCAACCCAGGGAGGGTCGGGGATGGAGAGCAAGGGGGGGCCCAAACCAGCAGGGCAAAGAAGGTGCCCCATATGGAAAAGGGGAAACAGTAGGGTGAAGAATGTTAGGCGACACGTGGCTATGAGAGACCAGAAGAGTGTGGGTTACCCTGAGTGGAAAGGGTTTATGGAGGATTTTGTAAAGGAGATGAGGAGCAGGTGAAGGGTTGTAAGGAAGGAATGGTGATAATGCGGGGAAAGGGGGGGGGGAAAAAGCCTTAGGGGGTTGGGCCCCCGAGCAGAGGGGGTGGGCAAGGTGATGGAGTGCCTTAAGGAATAAAAAAGGGGGCGGGAAAGGGAAAGTACGATGGCTTTTGGGGGGAATCATGAGGCGACCTCGGGAAAATGCAGGGTTTTGGGGAAAAATAAGACGCGACACAAAAAAGGACTCCAAGAGGGGGTTTTTGTAAAAAATGAAAGTGGAGTGCGGTAAGGATCCGGGGG
Source organism: Chionoecetes opilio (assembly GCA_016584305.1). NCBI lineage: Eukaryota > Metazoa > Arthropoda > Malacostraca > Decapoda > Majidae > Chionoecetes > Chionoecetes opilio. The sequence goes on along the minus strand of JACEEZ010011956.1, from coordinate 17,421 downwards.
GGACATGGAGAAAGCTTCATAGACCGGGGACGGTGCACTCCCACAGGGGGTCTTTGAGGGAGACAGAGTCCACCTAAAAGGGGAAAGGGGGGAGAGGGGGGAAATGTGCGGGAGAATGCTTGAGGGGAAATTACGCACGACTAAAGGGGACTCTGCGGGGTTGAGGGAAAAGAGGGGGGAAAAATTTCGAAGGGGGGGACGTTGAAACAAAAGAGAATTGAGGTTGGGCTGTGTAAAGTTAGAGGAGGGAATGTTGAAAAAAAAAAACCCTTAAGCAGAAAAAATAAGAAGGGAAAACTTTGACGTATTGGGGTGACAGAAACACAAATTTGAGGGGAGAGAATTAAACTTAGATCTGAGACTTACATTTATGATCGAAAAAGGGCAGAAGAAAGGGCCAGCAAAAAAAAAGGGTGGGGGAGGGGGAGACTTGTGAGGCGGGAAGCAGGTTAGATGTAGGGGAGCTAGATGTAGGAGGGTGTGAAATGGGTGAGGTTATATGGCAGTACGGTGGAATAAAAAGGTCCCGAAAGGAAGAAAAAAGGATTTTGGGGGATAGTGGGTTACAGACAGGGGAAAGGGGAACAGGAGCGAGAGCCGAGAATGAAAGGAAGTATAAAATTTGGGGCAAAGGTTTTTAAAACAGAATAAAAAGTAAAAATGGATTGTGAAGGGAAAGACATAAATGGTCACATTGGTGGGTTGGAGGGAAGTAAAGGAAAAGGGCCCAAATTGCTGCTTGACTTTGCAGGGAGAAGGGAATTAGAAATTTGAAGTGCCCCTGGCTGAAGGGAAAGAGGACCTGGAGTGGAAGGGGAGAATAAATTCGCCATTGATTTTATTTTGGGAAACCCGGAAAGGGTAGGAAACGGGTGGGGAAGTATGTGGGTGGATGGGGAAAAAGGGGGACAATCGACGTAGCAAGGGACCTAACTTTCAGGGGTAATGGAGTATGAGTTTTTTAAAGGAAAAAAGATTTGAAGGGAAAAAGAGGAGAGGAAGGGGACTTTTGGAAACTTAGAGATGCAGACGGGGGATTATTTCAGGAAATGGGGGAATGGGGGAACCGGAAGCTGGGAGAAAATGGTTTGAGGGCTGAGAGAGGTGGGGGATGAGATGAATAAGATTTTTAAGGAAGTTTAAAACAAAGGGGCAGAAGAAAAAGCAAAAGGCAGAAACAAGTAAGAGGGGCAAATGGCAGGACAAAAAAGATTTGGGTTTTGGGGGAACAATGAGATCGAAAGGGCCCAGGAAAGAAAGGAAACAGTAAAATTTAAAAAAGTGTAGGAGTCGGGAGAAAGAATGGGGCAAACAGGAAGTAAAAAGAATAGAGTATGGGGGGGCCCAGGGGAAGGGTAAAAAGAGTAAGCAAAGGAGGTAAAATGCTGGTGGGGAAGGCAAGAGTGAATAAAGAGAGAAAAAGTGATCAGGGGAACTGGGGAAAAAAAAGGTGAGGAAGGGGGTGGGAAAAGGGTATAAGTCTTGAGAGGGGGAAGAGAGTAAGATACGGGAAAATGTAGAAGAACTAGTGGTAAAATGGCAGGTCACAAAGGGAGAAAAAGGGAAAGGGCCCCAGAGCTGTAGAAGATTTCTGGAAAGATTTTGGGGGTGTGAAGGAGCGGGATAGTGACTTGGGGAAAAACGTAAAATTAGGGGGGGAAAAAAGAAAAGTTGGAGAAAAAAATTAGAAGGATGAGATTAAAGGGGTTTTATGTAAGAAAACTAAAAAATGGAAAGGCCCTTGGAAGGGGAGGGTTTTATCCCAAAATAAATTGTATAGGGGGGGGAAAGGGGGGGGATTAATTGGGGGAATATGAGTTGTTGGACATTTTTATGGAGAGAGGAAAGGGTCCTGGTCCCCGGGAATGACAGTAGAGTGCCCCCTCTTTACAAAAAGGGGAAAGGGACACAAGAGTGGGAAAAGGAGATTAAAAATTAAGGCCAATGGGCGGTATGGGGACACGGTATGTAAGATTTTCTGTTGGTGTACTGAATGAAAGACTGGGGGTGAAGTTGTGGAAAAGAAAAAAGGGGAAATGGGGGGAAGAGCAGAAGGGGATTCAGAAAAGACGGGAGAGGTGAGGAAAATGTTTGAAAGTGAAGAAGGTTTGAGAAAAAAAGGGAAAGGGGAGGGAAAAAAGAAAAAATCTAGCCTTTCCGATATTGAGAAAAGCGTATGAAGGGGGGATAGGAGAATGCTAGTAAGGTATTGGAGAGAGGGGGGCATGAGTGAAAAAGGTTTGTTAAAATAAAAGGCAGTATGTATGAAAAACCACCCGGGGCCAAGTTCAGTAGGGTAAACCTCGAGACTGGATGGGGGGGAAATATTAAGAGAGGAGTAAAAACAGGGCTGTGCCCTTTTCTCCCTACTTTTGGTTTTTTGTTGAGGAAATGGAAAGTGAGAGTAAAAGCGTACAGGTCTGGGTGTAAAAAATTGGGATAAAAGTGTTGAGTGTATTTGAGTATGCAGATGATGTGGTGATCCTTAGTGAAAAACCACAAAAAGCTACAAGAAAATGCTGAATGGGTACTGAGTAGGGAAAGGGGATTTAAAACGTTAGGTCAGTAAGGAAAAGGGGTAAAGTTTTGGTGGTGGGGGGGGAAATGACTCGATGATAAAAAGGATTTGGAGGGTTTGGGGGGGAATGAAATAAAGAGAACAAAAAAGAGTAAAAAGTATTGGGTTTTTGGTTGGAGAAAAAAGGGTGTGAGAAAATAAAAAGAGAGGATAGTAGACCCAAAACCAGTGGGTTGGAAGGCTAGGCAGTGTGGCAAGAGGGGCCAACAATTTAGAAGTGGTGAGGGGACTAGGGAAGGGTGTGGCAGTCCCTAGCATTATGTATGGCCTGGAAACAAGGTGGGTCTGGGGAAAGGGTTGGACTTTTTGGAAGAAACACAAAACCCCAAAGCGGGCAGAATAGCATTGGAGCCAAAGGTAGGTGGAAGGGGAAAGGGCGATTAGAGGAGACATGGGATGGGCACGTTCAGAGAGGGGAAAGGGGCAAAGGCAGGACTGAGGTACAGAGTTTAAGACGGCAAGGGAATGGATGACAGAAAAATGGGAAGAAAGGTTTTGGGGACTGGAATTGTATGGGAAGTGGATAAAAGGAACTCAGTAAAAGTGGACAGATGGACAGGGGGAACTGGGAATGTTTGGGGACAGGAGTGATGAGACAGGGGGAAGTATGGCTGATGAAAAAAGGGAAAATAAATAGGTGAGGGGAAGAGAAAGGGAAAAAAAAATGGTAAAGGGGGAATGAGTGAGAAATCAAAAAGGGGAATGGAAACGGGGCAAAAAGGACCAGCCACGGTTTAAAAGGGTTTCTATGTGGGGGCTAGGGGGGATTTATTCCCAGACCCGGGGGACAAAGGTCTTTTGGAGGTAAATAGTCGTATTTTACAGAGGGAAGAAGGGTTTGGCAGCAAGGTGTGTGGGGACAGGAGTGATAAAAAAGTGGAGCACTTGATGGGGGAATGTAAAACGGTTTGAGTATGCTAAAAACACAGATGTTGGGGGTAGGGGTAGGAGAGGTCGGAGGGAAAAATTTGGAGGGGAGATGAGAGAAGGAGAGTGGAGAGGAGTACCGCGGGGGTTGTGTGCTGAGGGGGAGGGGAGGGCAGTCTTTGTGATTGAGTGTAAAAAAAAATTCTTGGAAAAATTTCTTGGAGAGCACTTGGGAGAGCATGAGAGGCGGGGGGCCCCTCAGTGATGGGGGACCCCGTGTGGGTGTGGTGCTTGGGGGGGGGGAACCCACCTGGCTGTGTTTCCCCCCCCCCCCCCCCCTTTTGCTTCTCCCCCAACAGATTACGTGTGGGGGAGAACGGGGGGCCCAAAAAGGTTTCCCACAAACAGCACCCGCTGGGTGACTCCCAAATCAAGATCAAGATCAAGTTTCTGTTGGCCCCCCCAAACAACACCCCCCCCCCTGCGCCCCCCTCAAAAAAGTCAGCTCAGCAGCCCCGCCTGTGACACCCTTTCGCAGCACGGCCCCCAGGGCTCGCGGGGACCCCCCGGGAAAAAGCCAACCACCAAACAAAAACGCCAACAACACGGAAAGTAAAGGTGTAATTCGGAAAAAATTTTAAGTGAACCCCGAATTTCCCTTTGGTGAACGAAACTTTTTTTTTTGTTGATTTTTTTGATGTGTTTTGAAATAAATTTCCCCTTCCCCTTTTCCCCCGCAAATAATTTTTTTTTTTTTTTTTTTTTTTTATGCAAAAAATAAATAAATAAAAAAATTTAAAAAAATAAACCTTACCGAAATTAACCTAACCAAACCCTTTTACCTAAAAAACCTTCCCAAACCCCAACCTAACCAAAAAACTATCCCGGGTAATAAGGGGACGAGATTTTGGGTCGTTTTCAGGGCCCGGGACTAGTTTATCCGGGCCCTTTAAAATAGGTGCTTTTTTCAGGGAGAGGGTTTTTTTTTACGAAAAAACCATGGTTTAAAAAAAAAAAAAAAAAAATTCCATAAAGAAAAAGCACTAAAATTTTCCCGGGAAAAATTAGTCAGGGTTTATGGGTTTTAAAAAAACCAACCAAAAACTTTTTTAGGTTTAAAAAAACCTAACCTTAAAAACAAAGAAATTCCCAAAACCAAACCCTTTTACCTATTTGGTGTCTTGGTGACCGTGGCAGAAAAAATTTGGCGGGCAAAAAGAAATGCCATTGTGGTTTTTTTTTGTTGGCAGCTCGAGCACCCAGTTTTAAATGTTTTTCCAGGGGCCGTTCAATGTTGTTGTAAAAAAAAATTTATCCAAAAAAGTTTTTAGAGTGGTTCAGACTTTGTGTGTATATCCCAGGTCGCTGAGGCCAAATATAGGCTTTCCAAGAGTCACTGATTGATACGGACCTCAGTCACGGGAAAACCCCTAAAACTCCATGTCAAAAAGCCAACCCCACTTTTTTAAAGGGCCCATAAAAAGTAGGACCTTGGGTTTTAAATTTAAAAGCCTAGATTTACCTCTCGAAAATTATTTAATTTGCCCTTTTATTGGGGTCCCCAAAATAGTGGATTGATTTGGGGTAAAGGGGAAAAAAATTTTCGTGCCTGCATTTGGGTAATTTTCGAGTCTATGATTTTGGGGGGACCTCAGAAGGTGATTTTTCCTGATCCGGCAAAAAATATCCTAGCCTCCCAGGTCGTGCGTGACTCCTCACCACTCCCCTGGTCCCGTCTGGGCCCCAATCAGTCAGTATCCAAAAAAGAGTTTGAGGAGGAGGGTGTTTCTGTCTTTTCGCCCATAGACAAAAAAAAAGGGGTAATTTCAATAATACTAATTTTTTATTTAAGCACAAGAGAGTAGTAGTGGGGCAGTTTCTGAGCAAAAAAAATACAGGGAAAAAAATGAGTAAAAGGTCTTTTTAGCGAACGTGAATCGTCCATTATAACCACTATAGGCCGATCGGGGTAATTTGGTCCTTCCCAAAGGACCCGGTTTTTTATTGGACCGCCCCCTCTTTGCCCTTTTGGGGTTTGTTTCAAAATAAATAAGAGTGTAACAGGTTTTTAATAAAACCCCTGTAATAAAAACAAACCCTTTTAACATTTCTAGTATTTAATATGAATTTTTAAATAAAAGATATGTAACTAAAACCCCGGAACCCAAAAAAGAAAAAAAAAAGTAAAAAAGACCGCAAAAAAAAATTGCGGCGAAGTTTTTTTTTACAAAATCGCCCGATTTTTGGGGAATTTTTATGGGGTTTTAAAAAACGAGATTTGGGGTACATTCTTTTAAATAAGTGTATATTAGGTTTTTCCTCTAAATTTAAAAATGAATATACAGAAAAGCTCTACTTGTCTCATTTTTTTTATGATCAATGCTCAGTTTGGGTCCCCAATTTTCCCCGGTGACAAAAAAAAAACTAAAGGGGGTAAATTTGGGCCCAGGTAATGTACCCCCCACGGGGATATCACCCGGGGAGGGGAATTTAAATGCTTTTTTTTGGGATTGTTTCTTTTTTTTAAAGGGTTTTTGAAGAATATGGAATTTGTTTTAAAGGGGTTTCTGGTATAAAATTAAGGGGGAAAAAATTTTTTCTCAAGGACCAGAATTCTCTACACAATTGGGGGGAATATTTCTGTTTACCTTAATGGATACGGTAAAGGGGCAAATTTCAATTCCAAAAACTACATTTAAAACCCAAAACTTTCCCGGGAAAAAAACTGGGGGGCTATGCCCATCATTAAACCCCCCTGCTAGTTAACTAAAAATAACAAGGGGATTTATTTCGTAAACCCCAACGGGGATTATTTTTCATTAGGGGCCCAAATTCCCCTTTCCCCAAATTTGGGAAAATTGGTTTGTTTACCCCTTTTTGAATTTAGGAAACATTTTCTCGGGGTTTCCGTTTGAAAATAATTACTTTTGAAGTAATGACAGTTAAAGGGAGGCGAGAAACCAAGTGTTTACGTGCGCCCTGACTCTTCTTCCCCTTTTGACATTTGCCTTGGGGTTTTCCCCTTCCGCGGACACTTTTTTAAGCCGATTTTACTTTTTGTTTTTGGGGGTTAAAGTGTGGGTAGCTTAAAATTTGGTTAGGTTAGGAGTAAAAAGGTGGGGTTAGGTTTGTTTAATTTTCATATCTCTTAACCCGGATCTCCTTTCCCCTTTTAAAAAATTTGTATATCTCCCAAAGGGAAATGCCTTTGGACGGAAGTCAAGAGAGAAGTTTCCTAGAATCCAATAAGGTTTAAAAAGAAAACCCTACTCCCAATTGTTTTAGGGGAAATTTGGCCCTAGTGTAAAAATTTATAAATTAAGTAACAATGCTTAGAAATTATAAAAAAAAACTAACATAGGGCTAGGAAAAAAAAGAAAGACTAGGAACTCAAAGACTGGAACCCCAACGTGTGCGTGTTGTCATCTTTTTCCCCCCCCAGAGGGAAGTGAAGGAAAAAGCCCACATAATGTTTGATAGTGTCCATGGGGGTTTTAGGGCATGTTTAAGTTTTTTGGGGGTTTGGGCCCCAAAAATTTTAAAAATTTTTTTTTTTTTTTTTTTATTTTATATGGGCCCCAAATTTTCCCAGAGTTAGGTCCGATTTACCCCCCTTAGTGTAACAAGGGGGTCCGCACTTTGCAGTTTATTGCAAAAAGAGCTATAATGGAAATTTGTTCAAAAATTTTAAAGACATATAGGGAGTGACCTCCTATGATTGTATTAACTTTTTTTGTTTATTTCAATAGATATGGAAAAAAGACAAAGTTTTTCAAAAAACCCGGGGCCAAATTAACCCCCGGGCGGCACTAACCCAACCATATCTAACCTAAAAACCCACCCAACCCTTTGGGAAATTTTTAGTGTTTGCCCCTACTCTCCCCCCCTTTCCCCCAAAAAAGTTTTGGGCCTGTGGGAATGCGGGGGGGGTTTGGATGGGGGGAAAAAAATTATTTCGTCGGAAAAAAGTAAATTTTAAAAGTTGTGTAGGGGGGTTAAAAAATTTCCCCAAAAACTAGGGTTTAAATTTTGGAAAACTTAAGAAAAAGGGCCCACGCTAAAAGGGACCCAAAATTGGCTTACGTATTATACACTGTCCTTAACAATGTGTAGATTTTAATGGGGTGCCCCATCCATACTTTGCCTTTCATGGCCGATATTAAATTTCATTTTTGAGAAAAACTAAACCCAGCGAGGGTTGCGACACCTAAGTTTTGAGTAGGTTAGGTTAGGTTAGGTCAGGTTAGGGGCAGGTTAGGGTTTTGGGGACAGCACGAGGGGTCGAGGAGGGGTGCTAGGTTAGGTCTGTAGAGTTTTGTATCCTTTTGAATAAAGGTCAACCCCCTATCTTCTTCTTCTTATAGCCAAAAAAGCTTTGGGGGGCATGGTGGGGGGAAACCCGGGGGTTTTTTTGGGCGTGGGGGCAAACATATAAGGGGAAAAATGGCCCCGATAAAGGTTTTGAACAGGGAAATTTCCCTGTTTAGGGAATTGGTTTTTTTGGGGGGGCCCTATTTCCTTATGTGTGGCTCCCCCCCCAAAAACCCCGGGGTTTTTACCAGGGCTCCCAAGGGTTTTTGGCTACAAGAAGAAGAAGAAGAAAATAGGGGGGGGGGAGCCCTTTTTTCTTAAGTTTACCGTAAATTTTCCCTTTTATCTAGAGAAAATTTTTCTTTAAACAAAAAAACCCCAAAACCCAGCCCCAAATTTTAAAAACCCAGCGGGGGGCTTGACCCCCCAATACCTAATTAAACCCAAAAAACCCAAACCCAACCAAATATAAAAATAAAACCTAACCTACCCAAATATAAACCCAACCAAAAACTAACCCAACCTAAAAAAAAAACTAAAACCCAACATCCTAGTGGGGGTTGGGGGGTATTCACGGACACTTCGGTTTACATTAGGGGAGGATCGTCAGGTTCACACGTCTCTGGGCCCCAGAAAAAAAATCCAAGGGAAATTTTTCCCCAGGGTCTAGGGGGAAATTTTTTTAACACCCCTAATTAAAAAACTATGTGGTTGCATGAATAGTTTTAAACCCCCCCGCCAAAATCCGCATTCCCCCCGGGGCCCCAAACTTGTTTTTTTGGGAGAGGGGGAGTTGGGCAAACCCCCTAGAATAATACCCTAACTTTATACTAGAATAATACCCCCCCCCAAAAAAAAAAAAAAAAAACGAGAGAAAGGGGGGTTTGCAGATTTATTCATAACTCACCCGAAAAAAAAAAAGTTTGTCCACCAAAGGGAATTCTGGGGCCCTCTGGAAAATACCCATAATTCTACTAGCGGGTACTGTACCTAGGGAAAAAATTTCGGTTTAGGTAAATTTCCCCGGGTTTCGAGGGGGCCCAAATTAGTTTTCCCGGAAAGTTTTGATGTGCTTTGATTTAATCGCATTCTTTATGCTGGAAGTGAATTATTTTTTTTATAGGGTGGGGCGCCCGGCCCCCCCCCTCCCGAACAAATTTTTGTTCCGCTTTTCCTTTCCCAGGGTTTTTAACTTTTTTTTTTTTTTTTTCTTGATATCATCTGTTAATAATCCAAAAAACCCGGTTTAAAATTTGAGTCCCTTTCCCCCCCTTATTTGTGGGCTTTTTTCCTCCAGACCTTTTAAGATTTCCCCTTTAGTACCTCTAAAACGTAATTATAAAAAAAAGGGGGGGAGATACAAAAAAAAATGAATTTAACCCCAAAAAAACAATAATAAACCTAACCCCCCCACTAATAGACATGGTTTTAAAAAAAAAAGTTCTTTCTCGCCCCTTAGGTTCGCTAGGAGGGTTTTTGGTTTTGGTTAGGGGTTTTGTGAGGTTTTGGTTTGTGTAAAGGGCCCCATTATTGAATCCCAATGGCATGACACTCCGGGGTTACAGAAAAATCTTCATAAATTAAAAAAATGAATTTTTAATTAATAAAAGTATAAATAACACCAACTCCCACTAAACACCCCCCACACGTAAACTAGTAGAGTCCCCAGACCCGGGATGTCAGGGTAGTAGAGTATCACAATACACAGCCTTTGGGGAAAAACCCAAACCGACAAACGCCCCTAGCCCCCTCCACCAGGGGGGATAGAGCGTAACCCTAAAACGACCAGGGATGAAAAACATCACAGCCACACGGAATACAAAATCAGCACCCCCGGCCCGTTGGGTACTCAAAATCAAACCACAAGAACGCCTCTCTGCCCGGCCCTTGAAAAGGGGTCGGGGTTTGGGTTTTTATATACTGTCGGACCCCCCCGAACACGAGTTCGCCCTGCACGAAACGCGCCCCCTTTTCACAAAAGTTTAAAATATTTCCCCCCCCTGACTTGCCGAAAAAACGAGTTTTACTCGGATAACACGAATTTGGGAAATTTTCCCCGGGGGAAAGTTTTCGATGCTGCGGGGCCCTTTTGCCGGGGGACAGGGGCAGCTCAGCCTGGGCCGCCAGAGCTGCTACACGGAGGGCTTTCTCTCTCTTGTCGTTTCTGCTGTTTCCTCACGTCGTGCTTGGGTCCTGCTGGCCATGTCTTCCAAGCGTTCGGGGTCCACCCACTCCAGGGTCAAGCGAGAAGAAAGGAAAGTGTTTTTTTCCCCAGCGGAGAAGATGGATGTGGGTGCTTTTTGTTGGGTAGTGGGGCCAGGCCCGGTCTGCTACGGGCAAAAAGTTTTTACTAAAAAATACTTTCCTCATCAATGTCATCTGTCTTCCCATCCCCTTTTGTGGCTTTGATGATCCAAAATGATAAAAGGGCAGTGAGTGATCTCCACCCAGCACACCAAACCATGGGGCCCCCTGCTACACCAGCCCAACGCCTGTTACCCCTTTTTTTTTTATAGAATGAAAAACCCTTTTTTATTTTAAGGTTTTTTTAAATTTTTAATAAAAAAATTAATTGTAAAACAGTTTTTTCCTTATCTTATTCACCCAAAAAATAATAGTAAACATTTTTTTCCCCTCCAAAAATGAGGGTTGGGAACGTAACCTTTTTTTTTTATTTATCAAAAAAAAGGAAAATTTTTTTTTTGACCCCCCAAAAAAGTGATGGTCTGGGAACGTAACCCTATTTTCTATGAACCTGTTTTTGCAAAACACAAATTTTTTGCCGTCCGACGGGGTAGGAGAAAACTGTCGTTTTGGCGGGGTCCGAACAGTACACACAAAAGCCTAAGTAATAGCACCAAAAATAATAACTTTTAAACAATAAACCCCAAAACAAAGCAGTAAAGAAAGGTATTTACAAAAATATCACCTTAAGAAAAAAACAAAAAAAAACAACATATCCAACACGTAGAAAAACACGGGTAAATTTTTTTTTTTATTTTTTTTTACATCACAAAGGAGGGCCAAGGGCCCCTAAACAAAAATGGGTAACACAAAGCCCGCTTATTTCCCAGTCCCTAAAAAGAAGACAGTAAGAGAAAAAATTAAAAAAGGGGGATGAGCCAATTTTTTCGGGAGGTGTCTTTTACTTTTTTTTAAAAAGATTAAGCAAGAAATAAAAAAAATAGAAAAGGGAAGAGGTTCCAGAGTTTACCGGGGAAAGGGAGGAAAGAGAAAAGATACGGATTAACTTTTGCTTAGGAAGAGGACAGAATGGGGATGAGAATGAGTAGAAAGTTTGGCGCGAGGCCGGGGGAGGGGGGAAGGCATGCGTTAGAAATTTCAGAAGCAGTGGCATAAACATAATTTTAGAAGAGAGAAAGAGAAGAACATTGCGTCGGTGTTTTAAAAGATGAAGACAGTCAGCAGAGGAGGGGGTGATGAGACGAAAACTTTTGACTCAACCCTTTTTAGGAGAGCTTAGAGGGGTCCTCCCCAAACATGGAGACATACCCGTAATGAGGGATAAGCCCCTGTAGAGAGCAAGAAATTTGGGGGGAGAAAAAAAAACGCAGATCCCACAGGACACCTAACTTCTTAAAAAACTGTTTAGAAAGAGATGAGATGTGAAATTTCCAGCTAGTTTTTAGTAAAGGATAGCCAGAATTTTCATGTAGAAGAGGAGACAGTTGAGTGTCATTGAAAAAGGGGGGATAGTTTTTTTGGGGGTTTTTGTCGGAGTAGGTGAAGAAAGGGGGTTTTTGAGGCATTAACAAAAAAAGTTTTTTGCCCAATCGAAATTAAGAAAGATCAGAAGTTAGGGGCTGGGTGGCTTTCCCTTCCCCCCCCCCCGTGAATCACTTATTTCCTTTTGATTTGGGAAAGTCAAATAAACGCGTTGAAAAAAGCAGGGTAAAATCATCGCGTGGAGGGGATGGGTTTGATTTAGACTTAGAAGCTTTAATGAATAATAGAAAAAGAGTGGGTGATGGACAGAACCCGGGGGAAACACACTTTTGATGATTTGGGAGAAAAAAACAAGATCTCGTAGCTGCAATAGAAGGGTTTTTAAAGGAAATTTAAAGTTTAAGTTCGAGAAAAGATAAAAACCCGAATCCGGTTTACAATCCCTTATGGCAGGTGTAGGGGAGTCGAGTCCCCCCGGGTTGGAGATAGAAAAAAACTGACATCCCTTTGGCGAGTCCGAAGGAAGTAACTCAGTTACTTCCCAAACCCAAGCTTTTGGGCGCCGAAACCCAAATAGTATCTGTTGAACAAAAATCAAAAAATTAGAAAAATATAATTTCCCAATTATTCTAGTTTAAAAAAAAAATGGGTAGAACCCAAAAAACAATATAAAAAAGGGTAAGCAGTGTTACCCAAATTTCCCCAAAAAAATTCACAGTTAGTAATATTATTTTTTTGGGGGCCCCGGGGGGGGGGAATATAGGGGGAGAGGGGTTTTAAGGGGGGCATTTCTCCCCCCCTTTTTAAATGCGTTTTTGAGGTATTGAAGGGGTCGTGAAGGTTTGGAGGAAAAAAGCTCAAATAAGGGGGGAAAAGGGTTTAGATTTTTCTCCAACCCCACCCCTAACCCAACCTTTCCTAATTGATTTGACCTAATTTAAAGTTCTGGTAATAACTATAATTTTCGAAATACATGTAGCGCAATTATTATTTTAAATTTCGCAATGGGAAAAGGGGTTCAAAATACTCAGATTTAGGAAATTATACCAGAGACAGGGAAGAATTTTGGTTTTAAGGATGACCTTTAAAATAATAATACCCAAATCTAGGTCCTTTTCCCGCCCTATTTGTGGGGGGTTTTTTTGGTAAAAATGGAGAGGGTTTCCCATCCTTTCCCGAGCACTGATCATTTGGTTTTCAGTGTTTCCCATATTCCCCCCTTTCCCCCAAAAAAATTTGGGGGGCCCGGGGGGAAAGCAGGATTTGGCTGGGGTAAAAATTGTCACAACCACATGGTTTTGAGTTTGGGGGTTGTAAAAAAAACCTAATTAAGGCAAAGGATTGGTTTTTTTAATCCAGAGACGGTGAACCTGCTGACGTCCCCAAAGCAGAATGACATAAAAAAAGAAAAAAACTAAGAAATAAGGGAAACTAAAGAGGCCCGATTCCTACACGTGTATTTGTCCCAAATACTACTCCCCCCTTTATCCCCTCCCGAACCTGTCAGCTCCTCTTTTTAAAACTCCCCAATGATCCGCACTAAATACCTTCTACTGAGACCATTTCCCTTTATTCCCACCCTATTTGTGAACCAGTTTTTCCCTATTTCCTTTCTAATTCTACGCTTTTCCAGCTTGAATCCGTGACTTCTTGTTTACCCTGGTTAAAAGCCGTAAGAACTTTTCCTACCTCTCCTTTATTAAATCCCTTTATCCACTTAAAAACTTCTATCAGATCGCCCCTTACTCTGCGTCTCGAGTGAGTGTAATTTTAATAACTTCAATCTCCTCTCATAACTAAAGTTACGCATCCCTTGTATCATTTTGGTCATCCTTCTCTGCACTGTTTCTAACAAGGCTATATCCTTCCTGTAATATGGAGACCAAAACTGAACTGCATAGTCTAGGTGAGGCCTGACTAGAGCCAGATAAAGCTTTAGAATAACTTCCGCACTTCTACTTTTAACACTTCTGGTAATGAATCCTAATACTCTATTAGCTCTATTTCTGGCCTCAATACATTGTTTCCTAGGTCGGAGGTCTGGGCTCACCCTCACTCCAAGATCTTTTTCACCTTCTGATCTTTTTAGCGATACATTGCTTATGGTGTATCTATTACCAGGGTTTTTTCTACCAACATTCATAACGCTGCACTTATCAATATTAAATTCCATCTGCCATCTGACTGCCCACCGTTAAGTTTATCTAAGTTCTCCTGCAATATGTTTACATCAGACTGTGACCCAATAATCCTACTAACTTAGTATCATCAGCAAACTTACTGATATCACTACTAATCCCACTATCCAAGTCGTTGATGTAAATAAAAAATAGTAATGGACCCAAAACAGACCCTTGTGGAACTCCACTTGTCACCAGTCCCCATTCAGATTTGGAACCATTAATTGTAACCCTTTGTTGCCTATTACTTAGCCAAGCTCTGGTCCAATGAAGAACCTTCCCATCTATTCCATGAGCCCTAACCTTATTTAAGAGACGCTCGTGTGGTACTTTGTCAAATGCCTCACTAAAGTCCAGGGGCGGATGTTGGAACAGTTCTTGTTAAACGGCGTTTACAGGTATTATCAAACGATCTTTGCGAACATCCATCCGCCATATTGTTCGTTGTTCCACCGTAGTGCTAAGGTGCTAAAGGACCACTCGCACACTGTTCGTAGGGTCGCAAGATGAAGGTTTTTCTAATATACAAGCCCTATAAAGTGATGTTATTAGTTGTTTATTTCATGTTGAGTTGTTTATGGTTGGTCAGGACGCTGTAGGGGGAATGTGACTTAAAATAAAGGGTGCAATGAATGGTAGGCTGCCGAATGCCTATAGGTGACTGGAATGAGTGAAGTGCAAATAAAAAAGAAATGTGTCTTGTGCTACCTAGAAGTGTATAGGGGAAGATGATATGGGAGAGGAAGATGCGAGGAAGTGAAGGAGGAGAATAGGAGACAAGGATGAGATGGAGAGAATGAGTCAAGTGAAGGATACGGATGGACTAGCAATACAGGGAGTTTCGTACACAAGTTGTTTCGTACCCAGGTTTTGTTAGCTGTTTCGTACACTGATTTTGAGTTTTTTCGTACATATATACCTGGTGTGTCGATTCGTAACTCTAGTCATCAAGTTAAACTCTGACCTGAGTGTACGAAACGACTATAGTTTCATATAGACTACGAAAAAACTTTTAGGTTACGAATGATCGAATCTACTGGTGTAGGAAACAACTTGTGTACGAACTGACTGCATCGTCCTGTCATCAATGCTACGGAGAGGCAAAGATAAGAGACATTGGAGCACCGGTGTACTAGTGCGTGGAATGCATGTATACTGTAGGTGCAAAAGTGAAATACATAAAGTTTTTTTTCTTTATAAGTGCAGTATAGACCACTACAATACAGCACAACCAATCGGTGGTTTTAAGTACATTGAACGTTTCGTTCTTATTATAAGGACTATTTCTAACCCACACAAAAGCTGTCGGAAATGAAAAAAATAACACATGGGATCTGGGGGGGCGAACCCCCCCCCCCCAATGAGGCTAGGTTATGTAATTAATAGTTGAGTTAGATTAGTAACTAGCAGGGGGTATTGGAGGGCGTAGCCCCCCCCAGTTATGTCTGAAGAGTATTGGTCATAAGGGAGTATTGGTTGAAACTGCATATTTACCTAGAAGAGTGTGTAGAGGATAAAGGAATGTGTGATTGGTGGGCAAGGATGTCTGAGAAGAGTAGGTACATTCTACTCCAACTCTAAGAGATGGTATGTGAGTAATGCGAAAGTATTAAATGAATGATTCAATGATGGAAGCTGGGGTAGTGAGATGTTATTCTAGGCAAGTTCACGACCACTGAAATTGTGGAGTTACAGCACATAAAAATCAGTAGAATGCAGGCTTTCATTTCAACCTAACCCATCTACTGTAATATGTCAAGTCGGTATTATTTCGGTGCCGAGCTGGGGGGGAATCACCCCCGCTCAATCACTAACCTAACCTAGACATATAGTCAACTGGCCAACCTAACCTAACCTAACCTAACTGTTCAGGTTAAAAAAAATAGGAACGTTGGGGAGAATTGCTATCGGCGCCAGTTGCAGGTATTGTGTAGTTACTTGGATAATGTATCCCATTAATAATAGCCACCCTAAAATGGGTGGCTATTAGATGGGTAGTGGGCTTTCAAAAGTCCTAGGATTCTTACCTACATCATCGTGTAGATTTCTTCATTCTGAGTATTTTTGAACCCCATTTCCCATGGTACAATTGAATAATAATGGCGTTACATGTACGTACTACCGAAAATCTACCGTTATTTCAGCCATAAACTGTTAAGTTAGGTTAAATCAGATTAGGTTAGTTTAGGTTAGAGGTGGGGTTTGGTTTAGTCGTCTAAGTTAGGTTAGGTTAGGGGTGGGGTTTGGTTTATCTCTAAGAGTAAACAGACTAGTTATAGGTTAAGGTGTGTTTCAAAAGATATCAAAAATATAAAATGATCAATATGAAGACCTATCAAGATATTATCAAGACCTTCACAAATCCTTCAAAGTACCTCAAAACATAATTATAAAGTGGGAGAGTTACCCCTTTAACATCCCTACCCCACCTAAAGTCCTAAATGGGCCCCCCAAAATAATACTAACCTAACGGTACGGTCATTTCGCCCACAGTCAATTCGCCCACAAGACATTTCGCCACATGTAAGAGTCAATTCGCCCACATGTACGAGTCAATTCACAGAATTTCCCACAAAAGAGCAATTCCACCAACATTAACGAGTCAATTGGACAAAATATCTTGCGCGAAATGATCCAAGTTGGCGAAATGTCATTGTGGCGAAAGACGATCCATGTCCGAAAGGCATGTAACTTTATCTAACCTACCAATAACCTCCTATGAGACCAAGGGCAGGAAAGGAATAGAATTTACCATTCATGTTATATTGAGGTTAAAGTCTGCAATTTGTTGTGGGGAAGCGCCATATGATAATTGTTACATTCTAACTGATATGATTGGCTAACAACTCAAAGGTTGATGAAATCTTTCCTTGATAGGCCTAGCGACAGTCAGCTGAGTTCCATTCCCCGTGGTCGGAACGGAACGGAACGAGCTGAAGATCGCATCATCGTGAGTAAGAAATTCGGACGTCTTGATAAGTCATTATGTAGTGTTGAGCCAAGATCTAGATGGCGCTATGAACATCAAGATGATCTTAGGGCGGAAGTTACGAGTTCGAAATCCAGCCCAATATATATTCATAACCTACTCATATCGCGTCTCATAAACTTTCCCATAAAACTCAATAAATTGGTGAGACAGAACTCCCTGGTGAATCCATGTTGTGAATCATGATCAAACTATGTTATCTAAGTGCCTCTAAGTTGTTTGCAATAATAGATCCTAAATACCCACCATGATGTTAGACTAATGCTGCCACACACGCAGAGGCTGCATCACGATTCTGTGAGGATAATTGTGGACTAGCTTAAGGCTGGCAATAGACAAACCCAACACGCTGACGATTCCTTAAGTCCTACATTGTGATTGCTTACTCCTATCCTTCCTTCACCTCTACACCCTTCCTATAAAAGGTGCAGGTGAAGGATGGGTGTAGGGGTGAAGGAAGGGTTAGGGTGAAGGTGGAAGCAGGGTGAGAAACTGAGTGTTGAGTCAAGGCCTTAAGGTTTTTGTATAATAGAAAGCCATACCCAGCTGATGTTAGGAGCAATGTGGGCCCACTACACGCAGAGATGGCGTCACGATTCTGTGAGGCCAATCATTGGACTGCCAAGCCGTCCTCCCCTATCCTCCTTCCCTCACGTAGATTTAATAAAGGAACGTAATTAAAAACTCTGAGATGGCCCACGAACCCCGAATAATGGTCCATCTGAGATGTGGAATAGGAAGTGGCCTCTGAGAACCCACTGACCAGTCCTGGTGGCAGTGAATTGACTTTAGTCTGCTCCTTTAATATG